>CM052541.1:41813141-41851978 GCA_028533065.1 Trachops cirrhosus | reverse complement strand
TAATTTTAACTAATGCTTACATCCATTTTTAAGGTGACACAATGCTTCTGTATTTTACTTAGATTTGTGGGTCTATGTGAATTTCAGAAGATACACACACACAAACTCTCCGTTTTAAAAACACAAGTTAAGATTTTTTCATTGAGTTATTACATAGCAGGGGTCAGAAACTTTTTCTGTAAAGGGCCAGATAGTAAATGTTTTAGGCATCATGAAGCAGGCTTTGTTACACTGTTCAAGTCTGCCTTGTAGAGAGAAAAATGCTTACATCCTTCACAGCTTCTTTTCCTAACCCACTGACCTCTTCTTTCTTAGTTTCAGTGTTTTTTCCTGAGTTTTTGAGGGGAGGGAAAGGAACAAGGAAAGAGAGAAACTGGAAGCTGCTTTGGCCCACAATTCCCTTATTCTGAAGAAAGTGTAGCTTATTTCAAAATCATCTAGGCAGAAGGATGTATGTTTAGTATATGTTGAATACTCATGTTCTTTCTTCCTTTGCATGTAATCCATGTGCAAATGCATAGATGTAAGTATGCGGATGCAGCAGGAAAGTCTGTACAAGGAGGTAGGCCTGAGTTTTCTGACCCTGCTACTAGCTCACTCTGTGACTTTATTCTTCTTCGTGCTTCCCCACCCTCTCTGCCTCAGTTTCTCAAGGGTAAGATAAGAGTCCCATTGCTTTCTGAGATCCCCTCCAACTTCAAAGTTATTGGTTCTTATTTAAAGGAACAAATATTTGTTTGTTGACGTGATTTATAATGTTGATTCATCAGGACTCTGCACTTATGAGATTATATAAGAGTTTGAGACATAGGTTTATGAATCCAGAACATAAAAAGAGAGAACACATTTTTAAAAAAAGAAATGGGGCGGGGGGAGGGGCAGGAATACAGGCAACCATAATGGAACAACAATAAAATAATTTAAAATTTAAAAAAAATAAGGAAAATGTTTGTATTCACCTTTTTAAATAAAATAAGTATATATTTTTGAGAGAAAAAAGAAATAGGTGCATTTAAAAGTAAATTTGTATTCTTTAAAAAAGATGTTTCAACATTTAGGTAATGTCTTACCAATTATTTGGTGGTTGCTATTCCAAATAGGTACGCAGAGAACTGATCTTATATGAAAACCAGATATCTGGTCAGCCTAGGGTATAAGAAAGTAGTTAGTTGAAATTAAATATTATATACTCACTACTCTCTTACTACTCTTCATAGCAAATAGTTTTAAATAATATTTTAAAAGACACATTATAATTTAGTTTTTAATGTATATACTTACCCATCTGTTTTCATTTAGAGCCTCATAATGAACATCCTAAGGAAATCAAGCCCTAAGCAAATATGAATCATCCGAAGCACCCCACTCCAACACCACCTTCTCCATCTCCACAGCCAAGGGAGCTGGGTGTAAGACTGTCCCAATCACGATCACGCCACCAGACAAGGATTTAGGCAACAGTTTAGCTTTTGCTCTGAGTATTTAAAGCATTTTAATTAAACCAGGATTAATATTTCTCTTTGATTGGGCACATTTGTTAATAAAAATGTTTGAGTCTATTATGCTGCCATACATATACGAGGTCTGTCTAGCTATGTACTATGAAAAATAGAGACATTTATTGAAGAAGATACAAGACACAAGAAACACTGAACAGAGGACAATGATGCCTCTGTCCCCTTCAAAGCAGGCTCCTTGGGACCTCACACAGTTCCTCCAGGTGCCATCAGCTGCCTTGTCATATTTTCCTGAATCTCATCAATGGTCTGAAATCTCTTTCCTTTCAAAGGTGATTTTAGGAAAATGCAGAAGTTGCAGGGCACCAAATCTGGGCCAAAGGGTGAATGAGTCACCTGGGTGATTTGATGTTTTGCTGAAAAACTGTATGAGCTATAATACATGAGCAATTGTGTTGCCGTGATGAATCCTGTTGCCCATCACCAGTTGCCCATAGCCGAGGCCTTCTGAATCATCCAAATAGTTTCTGTGGAGGGGTGTTCAAGCTTAACACAAAATCTGATGCAGATTTGTTGCTCTATTCGCTTAGTCATTTTGAATACAACAGTCACACAGTACACATGCTCAGTCAACAGCATCTACCACCTCCACTGACTAGTACAGTGAAGTGGTCATTGTTCACACATGTGCATTCCAGATCACTCTCCTTGGCTGCCAGATTACCTCAGTGTCGTGCAAACCATTCCTGTTATATTAACAATGGCTGGATTTTCTCAGGACACACCTTGTATTTACTTTAAATACTCCATATTTTAATATTATTAATTTACTGTGTATGTTGTAAAAATAGTTTACAAAAAATTAAGGTTGCAAAAAATAAGATAAATATAGAAGTTCAAAGATCTTCTTTCCATACACTAATAGATTATCAGGAGATGACATGTTTAAAATATGAACGCATAATTATCAGCATCAAATAAACATAATTACTTAACAAGCACCACAATATTAAAACCAATGGCCCCTATTTGAACTGTTAGGTAAGAGCTACTAATGAAAAAGGTCAACTTGACATCCCAATACTATAGGAAAAAAACAATATATCAATGTCCTAGATCATGATAATTGGGATAAAAAGATATTTTTATATTTTAAAATATTACTGTAGAAGTTAAAACTACATATTTAAAATTTTTGAAATTGGAATTTACACACTTAAATTTTATATTTCAGTTGTTTTGGTTTTCTTCTGAGAAATTAATTTTCTAGTTGTCTTCTACTCTTGATACCAATACATTAGTTTCTTTGTTTTTTAGTACTTTTTTGGCCCTGTTCAAGTAATATTTCCCTGCCCCTTCCTAGCTTATGAACATATTCTCCTAATCTTTCTGTAATCATTATTGTTTCAACTTTCACATTTAGATTTACAATCTAACTGAAAATGACTTTGGGATATAGTGTAAGCTAGGAGTCAAAAGCCTTTGTTTTAAATGGATATCCAGTTGACCCAGCACCACTTGGAGTTGAGGTACAGGTAGAGAATACTTCTTTCCACCACTCTGCAGTGCCACTTTTTCATTAATCAAGAGTTCATGTCTGTTTGGATCTAGTTCTAGACTGTCTATTCTACTTTATTGATCTGTGTGTCTGTTCTTATGCCAATACCACACTGCCTTAAATAATAAAGCCTTGTACTAGGTCTTGATACCTGGTTAGTATAAATCCCCTAACTTTGTCCTTCTTCTATAAGAATGTTTGGTCATTTTTTTGCCCTAGGCATTTCTATATCAATTGTAGCATCAACTTAAAGTTTGCACACACACGCACACACACACACACTAAAATTTTTACTGGGAATCTATTGAATCTATCAATCAATTTGGGAGAGAATTGACATCTTTACAACACTGAGTCTTCAAATACATAAATATCCCCTTATTTAGAGTTCTTAAATTTTCTCTAAGCAAAATTTTATAGTTTTCTATGCAAAAGGCTTACACATAATTTGTTATAGTTATACTTTGTGTTTTAAAAGTTCATGTTATTGCAAATGTATTACTAATTTATTTCTTTTTTAAAAAAGATTTTATTTATTTATTTTTAGAGAGAAGAAAAAGGACAGAGAAAAAGAGGGAGAAAAACATCAAAGTGAGAGAGAAATATTGATAGGTTGCATCTCCTACATGCCCCAACAAAGGGACCGAACTTATAACCCAAGCATATGTCCTGACTGGGAATCCAACCCCAACTTTTCACTTTGTGGGATGATGTCCAATGAACTGAGCCACACCAGTCAGGGCAGTAATTTATTTTCTAATGCTTTCTATAGCTATATAAAAATATAATTGGTTTTTGTATATTGAACTTGCATTCATAAATCTTGCTAAATTCAATTATTAACTTTAATGTGTCATCTGTAGTATTTTGGATTTTCTAGGAACATCATGTCATCTTACTCTTAAATTCTATGCTTTTTAATCATATAATTTTAAAGCATGTGGATTTTTTCAGCATGTTAATGGGATGGATTATATTGATTGATTTTTTAAAATTCCAGATCCCAACAAAACAAAACCGAAAACATGTGCACAAATCACCGATCCAGGGCACTCCTCCAGCATTTATTTATTTACCACCTCCTGTGCACCAGACACATCGCTGGGTGCTAAGGACATAAAAATGAATTCAGACAGTTATTACTCATGGTGATCTATCTCACAAGCCTGTAAAAATACAAATAGTTAGGATAAAATAAGTGTCCAGGTAAAGAATGTTCAAAACATTATAGAAAAACCAGCAAGTGACTGTGGTTAGGGAAATTAGGAGCAGCTTTTGACTCTTAAAAGTGGGTTTTCAGGGGAGAATGGGAAGGGTTTATAGGAACAAATATAAAGGACACATTGACAAAAACTAGGGGGGTTGGAAATGGGAAGGAGGAGGGGAGGGAAGGGTGGGTGGGTTGGAATGGGAGTAAAGGACAGAAAACTGTACTCGAACAATGATTAAAATAAAATTTTTTTTAGAAAAGTGGGTTTTCAAAGACAAGGATGACAGTGAAGATGGTAAGCTAACATTTACTGGATGTTCCCTCTCCATGTCTGGCACCCTGTTCAGGGATTTCACATGCACTATTTCCTACATTTATTAAATCAACCCTATGAGGTTAACATCCTCCCTTATCAGAAAGGACTTAGAGAAATTAACTGTCTTGCAAGTGAAGAGACCGGCTCAAAGGAGGCCAGACAATAACAAATATCCATCAACTTTATCTTCCACAAGAACAAAGTGGTTTTCTTCCACTCCCTAAGAATAATGTCTACATTACAGCAATGCTGGTGAGCACAAAGAGAAGGAAGTCAATTTTAGAGCAGTCTGCAAGGTATCTCTACAGCCTTGGGCAAGCCAGAGCAGCACTAGAATGGCCGGATCTGTTTTGTTTTGCTTAAGGTCATACAAATTGTGGGTGGTCCTCAATAGCACCCAGCAGTAGGCACAACTGCTTCTGCCAACTCTGGGACAGCTGTAAGCTCTGTCTAACCTCCCCTAGCAAATCCGAAGTCACTGAGGAAAGAGGTCACAGGTCAAAAAGCAAGGGAACATGCAGTGAGCAAGAGAAACAAGGACAGAGACAGTTTGAGAGGCTGGTCGTGAGAAAAACAAAGCTTAGGCTGTCTATCAGTGAAGTCAAAGAGAATTTTTTAACCCCAAATCATTGAAGTTTCCCAAAAGAATTTTTCAGTCTGGGAAGGTGGGAGTTGTGTCCTCCCATCCCCACAAAGGGTAACATCCGGGCTTCTGGTGTGAGTGAGGGTGGTAGACTTCCTTGAGGTGGAGAATGAAGTTTGAGGGAAAATATACCAAGTTTAGCACGACATACTGGCACACACGACAACTGAGAGGACAACTGGTGAGAAGGAAGAGCTAGAAATACTAATCTTGGAGTCATCAGCCTCTGGTATTGATTGAGCAGGTAAAATCACCAAGGGAGAGCATGTCCAAGAAAAAGACACACACAAAAGGATAAAAAATTGAACCTGAGAGGACACAATAGTTAGGGCAGGAAGAAGAAGGTGGGTTAGTGACAGTTATGGAAAAGAATGCAAAGCTCATACTCTAACCTCAAGGCATTATAGCATTTCTAATGTGTGAACGCATTACTGCAACCTTTCTGGAAATAAACTTATGGACATGTATGTACCCAGAGTCTAAAAGAGTACACATACCCTTTGACTTACCAATGTCGTGTCTAGAAATTTGTCCTATGGCAATTATAGCTGTGCACAAAAGGTTACCTATACAGGTGTGAACCATAGCATTACATATGATAATGACAGGTTAGAAATAACCTAACTATTCAACTGAAGGGAGTTGGCTACGTAAATCACAGCACATCCGTACAATAGAATATTATATACCCCATTAAATCAGGCTAAGGAATAATATTTGTTAACATTGAAAATTTTAATATATTAAGTGACACTGTCGGTATCTGTCAGTATATAAACACATCATATACTTTGGGAAATCCTGGAAAAAATTATAGCCACAATAGTTCCTTTTGAATTATTTGCCTGTGGGAGTTTTGTTTCTTTACTTTTTAAATAGACTTTATGTTTTAGAACAATTTTAGGTTCACAGCAAAGCGAGTACAAGTACAGAGATTCCTCATATGCCCCTATGCCCACACGGGCACCTCAACACCCTCACATCGCTGGCTGAGTGCTGCATTTGTTACACGGATGCACCCACATTGACGCATCATTGTTACCCACCGTCCCTAGTTTACTTTAGGGTCCACTCTTGATGTTGTACATTCTGTGGGCTTTGAAAACTGTACAATAACATGTGTTCAGCATCACAGAGTCATATCGAGCAGTTTTACTGCCCTAAAAATCCTCTGTGCTCCACTTATTCATCTCTCCCTACCCTCCCTCATTTCTGGCAACAAGCGTTACGTTTCCCTGCAGCTTTATTGAAGAATAATTGGTAAAATTGCAATATATTTAAAGTGCATAACAGGTTGTAATGTATATGCATACATTATAAAAGAATTCTGCCTATGGGAATTTTAAAATTACTGTTTCTGTTTTCTAAATGTTAGATAATGAATTACTTGTACACAATGAAAAAGTTATTTTCTAACTAGTGGAACTAAGGAGGAACAGCAGTGTCCAATGCTTCAGAGTAGTCAAATGGAGAAATGCTGAAAAACGGGCTATTGAATTTAGCAACCCAGAAAGATAATGGAAGGCAAAGGTAGTCAAGAGAAGAAGATTAGAGGTCAGGAACACAAGTGATGAGTTCTGGAGGAGAGAAAGGCCACGCTGAGAGAGCAGAGCTGCTTCAGTCCAGAGCTAGTCTTGTGTGGGCTAAGCACAGGAGGAGGGGACAGGCAACAGAGAACGCTGAGTGTCTTTAAGTCATCTGACTGTGGCTGGGGGATGGAAGCGAAGCCAGCACTAACTCACTTTGAGAGTGGGGATGAGGGGATGCTGATATTAATATGCTTGATGAGCCCAACAAGCCAGGAGAGGGGAAGAAAGGATGGCAGAGTATGATAATTAAGGCAATCCCCTAGTTGTCTATTTGTGGCAATGGCTGTTGTTTCTGGAAAGTTAAACTAATCCAGGTTAGTTTAAATGGCAAGGCCCTGGAGCATGAGGTTGAAGGGGAAGACAAACGAAGCTCAACATAGAGTAACAAGACCTCTAACGAAAGAATCCCAAACAGGGACAAAGAGGAGTAAGAAAGTACGAAGGAAAGAATCAACTCTGTTCATCGGATAACCCCAGCTGTCCAGGTCACGTCTGTCAGTGGAGCTCAAGATATCTACCAGCCTCTGGACCTCAACCAAGTCTCCGAAACTCTCCATGCCTCAATTTTGTTATCAATATTTATCTCCTGCAAGCAAAATGTTAACATTGGTTATCTCCAGGTATTTGGCATTATCTTTGCTTCTTTGTGATTTTTCTTATTTTTCAAGTTGTTTTATAGGAATATGTGTGTGTAAGGGTTTCAAAATTTGTAAGGTGTTTTGCAAATGTAAATATTACTAATATTGAAAAGAACACTTGCCCCCAAATATCTGCCCCACTGTTCTAAAGGGTCCCTGCTCACTCATTCTCAGTTTAAAATTCACATCATTAGAATCCCACATGTTAAGCTATGGGAGACTAAGCAGCCTTTCTAGGAAGCTACAGTTAAAATAAATACATTATCTGGGAGTGCTTAGTTCTTTCCATTTAAAGAGATGTCTTCTTAAAAATTTTGCCAACTCTCTGACCTCAATGGGTTTTTCTAGTTAACAGATCTCATTAAAGATGGTTTATCTCTATGAACCATAAAAATGTATTTGTCAATGTGTTTCCTTTCCCAAGAAAGATATGTACAACCTTAACAGTAATCTCACACAAAACTTTATCCCCAAATGTCCATCTACTGGAGAGAAATTATGGTGCTAGGACAAGCTGAGAGAAGTTTCCAGTCAGATATTTGATTTCCTTGAAACAACAGAGAGGACATTTCTATTTTTATTTTATTATTATTATTATTATTATTATTATTATTATTTATTGATATTAGAAAGAACAAAGAAGGAAGAGACAGAATCATTGATTTGTTTTTCCACTTATTTATGTATTCACTGGTGGATTCTTATAAGTGCCCTAACCAGGGATTGGACCCATCAAACCCATGGCCTTGGTGTGTTGGAATGACCTTCTAACCAACTGTGCTACCTGACTAGGGCAGAGAGACAGTTTCTTTAATCTACCTCATGTGCACTTGGTGGCGGGGGTGGGGGGCAGAATCAGTCCTAATGACCCCTAGAACATTGCCTACAAGTGACTCCTTAAGTTCCTGAAAAAGCATCCCTAAAATAAAATAACTGACCTTTGGGCTTAGAACTGAGTACTGTCTCCACGACCTGTGCAACAATCTGCTCGACTCTTGGAACCATGGGACTCCTATGTGTCTTTACTACCCACAGCTACCCCATTCTATATCTTATTCACATCTTAGTAATCTTCCTAAGCTCCCCCCACCTCCTGGTCATCTGGAAATCTTAAATCCACTCTCTAGTCTTCTCTACCAAACCCTACTCTTTGGGAAGAATCTCAAACTGGCCTACCTTACGTGTCAAAACTGGAAGATTATCAGTAGCAAATGCATTTCTGCAGATCCACAGAGCTCTAACTCTTAATGGACTCAATTTTATACATTCCCCTCGGTAACAGAAACACAAGTGATAGACCAGAAGGCATTACTGAAAATAGACAGACAATGGACTGTCCCGCCAGGCTAGCACTCAGCATCCCAGAATGCAGGCGTGTTTTGCTATTAAGATCTGACAGGCGAAATGGGCTTTAGTACTCTATGTCAAAGGATCTCAGAGCCTGGAGCCCCATTATCCTTAAGTGCTCATGACAAAGGTAAGAACTGAGTTGTCTAAAACAGGCTTTAATAATAATAATGAAAAAGGTCATAGAAAGAACTTCATGTGGAAGAACCATGTGGGATTGAAGAATAACAGACTTAGGGTCATGACACAGTTTTAACTGTGTAAGTCTCGGCACTGGCCACCCTTGGGAGAGGACAGCTGGGTGCTGATGGGTTTCCCACTGCTCCTGAATTTGTAACAGATACATAGACCACCAAAACATCCTTGCGTAAAGCCTGCCCTACTTTTTATTGTAGTTATTTTCTGCCATTCCCTTTGCTGGACCTTTATTATGTAAATGTTTGGTCCAATTGTTCATTCCTGTTGCAGCCAGAAAACAAGCCCTTCACATAAGGGCTTGGAAATTCTCTCCATCAATATACTAATGGAAGAAAATATTACATTAAGCAATAGAATATTGTACCTTATGTTGGCTAAATGATGGCTTGGTGTGCATTAGTGTATTTGTTCTAAGGTGTTCTTTTGAATATGGCATGAAAAGAGGAGCAGAAAGCTTCACAAATGATGTGCTATTGGGAGCTGGATTCTTAAGCACAATGCCAACTAAAGCAAGGCCAGAATAATTGTTTCATGGGGAAGCTATTTGCAAATACAGTATGCACTCTGAGAAGCTACTTGATGCCATGGCAGGTCATCTGCAAATGCACTTTTTGTGTGTGCTGTTGGGACAATTCAGGCAAGGGACTTAGAATAAAATCCAAGCAACACTCCATGTTGGCAAGGGCACTAGACAGTAACCTATCTGAATTCCCCAAAGACAGAGCAAGGCAAGTTAACTTACTTAAGGATTTTACATTATTTCAATTCTGGTTTTGAGTAATAATTTATAGTTTTTAGAGGGCTCACAATAGACTGGTAAAATATAAAATAAAAAGGGTCTAAAATTTTAAAATATCTTTTTAAGTTTATCTGGTAACAAAAATAACACACGTGTGAAATTTTTAAGTAAAAAGAACATTGAAAGTTCTAATCTTCCTGGCTGGTAGAGCTCAGTGGATTGAGTGTGGGGTGTGAACCAAAGGGTTGCCAGTTTGATTCCCAGTCAGGGCACATGCCTGGATTGTGGGCCAGGTCCCCAGTGGGGGCCACATAAGAGGCAAACAAACATTGATGTTTCTCTCCCTTTCTTTCTCCCTCCCTTCCCCTCTCTCTAAAATAAATAAATAAAATATATTTTTAAAAAGTGCTAATATTGTCATCTCTAGAGATGACAACTATTAACAATTTGGTATAAGTTCTTGATTTTTTCCTACAAATATATAATTTGTTCACACATCAATTTATACTGTATTTAATAGTTAATATATTTATAATTAACAATACTGAACAATATTCAACAACGTCTACTGTGTACTAAACATTGTTTTAGTTGTTGAGGATATATTGGTGAACCAAACTGACAAAATCCTCACCTTTACTGAGTTTACATTCTATTGAGAGTAGACAGATGGTAAAAATACCAAATACCAAACAATACCAAAAAAATACATAAATAAATTATATGTTAGAAGGTGTTTGGAATTAGGGCGAAAATAAAGCAGAATAACAGAGATTGGGAATACCAAGGGTGCCAGGCCTTACTAACAAGTAATATCTGACTGATGACTTCAAAGAGGTGAAGATGGTGAGTCACGCAGCAATTGGGGAAGGAGTATTTTAGCTGAGGGAGTAGCCAGTGCAAAGGCCCAGAGGTGGGTGTGTGAGCGGCATGTCTAGAAATTACAAGGAGACCAGTGTGGCTAGAGAACTTTGAGTGAGGGTTAGGGGTGGAGAATCAGATGCCAGACTGTGTAGGGCATTGTAAGCCTTCCAAAGAATTGTAAATTTGGTTTTTGCTCTAGTGAAATAAGGAGACATTGAAAAGTTTGTGAGCAGGGTTGTGATATGATGTGACTTAAAGTTTAAAAGCATGGATAATCCCTTCCCAGGGAGCGAATGCCTGATAAAACTACAAGATCTACAAACTTAAGCCACTATAAAAAATATAATCAGTTTTATTTAGTAGGTCATTTCCATCTTCTATCCCTTTCAAGGATCACAAGGTCTTGAAACAGAGTAAACATACCCTGACTTCATAAGGTTGCAAATTTAAAGCTCAGAAATTTAGTTCTGGCTCTGTAACTATCTTATATGACCATTCTGTCATAATTTTCAACCCATAAACTAAGGAGTTTGGACATAAAACCATGCACGCTATCAAGCCCAGCAGGCACCACTCTTAAGAGTCAACTCGAACAGGCAGACAGAAGGCTAGTAATCACTGTGGCTCGCCCTCTGAGGCGCTCTGTTCACCGCGAGGAGGGAACTCCATTAAATATTTAACACGATCACAAAGAGAACACCCAGCAGGCGGACAGCTATGATTACTTGCCCCATAGCCCTCGCAGCCGGCACCTGACAGCACCTGGGATGAGCTTTATATCACATTAGAAACATCCCTTTGTAGCTTTTATCAAAAGAAAGACCAACCGTTTCAAAGCCGAAATTTCAAAATAAAGATCATTCACTTGTTGCATAATTTTGAGTGGAATTTCAGAGGAATTCCCAAAAGTTATTTTAAGACAGAAAATTCACAGAAATTGGACATCTACTTTACAGTTTAATGCATAGCTTGACAGACTCAATTATCTTTTGTTAAATAGCAGAAAATAGCTACTGGCATCGTGAATCCCCAAACCAACAGGCTTTGTGTGTTAGTCGCAGTTGGAGAAGAAACTACCAAAAGTACAGGAGAGGATGTGTTGGGGTCAGTTAGCTCCTGCAGTTAGAGACCTGAAAAATCCACAAAAAGCTCCTCTGGGTCAGTCCTTTGTAGCTGCTGCTGAACAAATTCATTCATGGAGAAGGGAACACCCAACCCACTGCTGCTGGTCCGGAACATCCATCTGGGCTTAATTAACACGCGCAAAACCTAAACTTCTACTGTATTAAGTCACAGAGATTTTGGGGTTTACCCATTTCCTGAACTGACAGTAGTTTGAATGTAGGCACCAGAGCATTGTTTGATATATACCAACATGACTGGCTCTTAGCTATATGTTTTAAGGACTGGTGGGTTCACTGGGTCTGGGCAGGCCCGTGAGCCCCTGAAAGTTGATCACCCCTGATATACTAGGTGACCTGACCACTCTTGTGAAGAGCCAGTCTGCATATTGTTTGCCCCTATAAGGGAGGATCTGGTGACCACCTCTCCGAGGCAGCCCAAGGCCACAGGACATGCATCTAGCCTTCACCAACTGCTGACATCTTTTATTGCTTATCCGCTGTCCAGAAAAGACAAGACCTTGCTTTCTTGAAGGCCTAAATGCTGCTGGACTATTATCAACAGCCCTTCTTTATTGTCAACAAACAATCAGTCTTAACTCCCTTTTTGGGTACAGACTTTTCTATTCCGTCCCTTCTGTGTCTCTGGAGGAAGGGGACACTGAAGTTGGCTTGACCACTATCCAAATTCTGCTGGTCTGCAGCTCTGTGTGTAAAGGCCCCCTCAAGTAGAGAAAAGGATCTACTTTTAGCATCTCCCTGGAACTAAATGACTACTCCACAATCAAGCTAATATCTTCACCTGATATTTATATAGGACTCCAATGTTTACAGAATATTTATACAGAGTTTTACATATTGTAGTGTGTATGTAAGCAGTATGCACAAGGCTACTCAGCTGGTAAATGGAGCAGTCAGGACAAAAAGGTAGGTTGGCCAGCCACTGAGTTCATGTGCCTCTTTGGAGAGAGAGAGGAAGGGGTGGTCACCCTATGGTCCAGGCAATCCTCAGCAGGGGATCCCCACCTGCCAAGACCACACAGGAAAAGAGAATTGAATTAGGAATCAGAGGCCCAGAGGAACACCTCGCCCTTCCTCAAGGAAGATGTGTGGCCTTCGGCAAGCCACTTCAGCCCTCCGAGTCTTTGATTTTTTCACCTGTGAATCCAAGAAATCTTTAATAGTTCTGTTAACTGAAAGTTGATGTATCTGTCCCAAAAGTAGTGACATTGCTGATGAACTGGAGTCCTTTTTCCTGCTCAGTTAAAATTCGGGTAGCCAGAATTAGTTATTGAGCCATGGAGAAATTTAGCATAGGTGCCAGTGTTCGGGGTAATTGTGTTTCTGGCATTATGTAGCTCTATGTTGGGAAAATCTGTAGGAAAAAAAAGAATACTTTAAAACAATTCCCCATGCTACCTCTGCAAATTACCATTCTTGTTTACCAACCTCAAACTATTCGGGGAAGTCAGTGAGTGCAGAGAACAAAAAAATAAGCATTTTTCCCAGCAGAGATAAGAATTAGTCATTAATCCTGCATTTTTAAAAAGCTGCTCCCTTATATTCTATCGCTGATAAATAATGACTCAGTTGTGATTATTGGGGAAAAATATGAATCCATGCACCGGACCCTAGAAGAGAGGATTCAGAATTTGCAGGAAGTCAACACCATTCTAAAAGATACCCTCTGTCTCGAGGATAATTTTAGAATTACTTTTAGTGAAACAATGAATCAATTGCATTTTGTTATGGTATTTTTTTGTCTTGAGAGAAATAGCATGTTAATAAAAAATATCTGAAAATAGTCATCTTTATTTTATGATCTATGTCATCTTCCATCAGTCTTTGTGGGGAGAAGCTTTCAGCCTCTTAGCCTCTTGGGGGAATGCTGTGGCTCCCTCTGAACTTTGTTCCATTTTAACACCAACCATTGATATTTGTTACTGAGGCGACAAAGTAACAAATAATTTTGCTTGTCCTGGTGTGATACACAGCACGCACAACACCCCCACACTATACACGCACATTTGTAGGACAAATCTACTAAATGCCTATATTTAGGCAAATCTCTCTCTCTCTCCTTCCTTCTCTCGTCTTCATTTATATTGATTAACCCCTTTCCATTTTTTCCTTAGCATAAAAAGGGAAACATAAAATGACTTTAAATTCTAATACCATGCAAAAGCAACATGTAAAAATCGTGGCATAATGCATCTTAGGATTTATATTTAAAATCCAGTATGAGCTATGTGGTAGATTGAAGGCATTTAGGTGGAAAGCCAAGAAATAATTATCATCCAAACACACATTTTATTTTATCATAGAGTAGAATGTGACTTCACAAAATAGTCACTGCTTAACCTACCACAATTTACTGTTCTCAGACATCATTGCTTCTAACTACTAGATCAGGGCATGAAATTTTTATGCTCAATCCCACAGAAGTAACTGTTGCATTTTTGCTCAACAGTCCACATTGTTTTCTATGGACCATTGGAGCAGCCGGCCTTACTGGAGCGGACCATTGAGTGTGGAGGAAATGTGAATCGCTGCATCACCGGTCAGGGAGAGAGGTGGTAAGATCTTCCTGTAGCGTGGGATCTGATGTATGCAAGGTTGCCATATTGCAGTACAAAGAAGTGTTCTTGAAATATTAATTGTGCTTACTACACCACTGTTTCATGAGAAAAAAAAATAATTGGACAAGAATTTTCTGCCAAGGGGAAGACACTTATTGCCTATGACCAACATGTCATTGTCCTAGACAGTGCTAGAAAAGCTGTTGCACCTGTGTACTTAGAGACATGTACAAGAATGTCTTTGGCATTTTATATGTAACAGCAAAACACTGAATCCAAATGTCCATCAACACCACAGTGGATAAATAAAGTGAAGGGTATTCGTACAGTGGGATACTTTGCAGCTGTGGAAATAAGGGAATGAAATAGAAATTCAAGAGACTTGGGAATATTTGTTGAATAATAAAGCAAGCCACAGGAAAACATATGCAGTATAATTCAATTTATATAAACTTTAGAGATATGCAAAATATAACAATGTATGTGACAGGGATTCAAACCTATGCAATGAAACTATCTAGAAAAACAAAGGAATGTTAAATTAAAATTAGGATAGTGGTTACCTTTGAGAGGGAGATAAAGGAGATGGGATTAGTGAAAATCAATATAAAGATTCAAAAGTAATGATCATGTTACTTTTCTTGAATGGTGGGTATTCACTGCATCATATTTTGTTACACCTTTACATATGCCTTATGAACCAATTTTTTTAAATGGTGTAATTTGTTGATTTTTTTTTCTTTTCCCAAATTTGACTTCATGGTCCACAGCTAAGAGCAGAATAACAGTAATCCATACCAAATCTAGTGCTATTATGTGGGGTGGCAATCAGCCATCAGCCCTCCACATCTAATTTGCTGACTTTGTGACAATGAATTGGCAATTCAAGATGTTTCTGCATAGCAAGGCTTTCAGTTTGTTCAGCTATTACTGATGTTAATAATAGAAGACTGAGAGCACTTCATAAAACTATGTGTCTAGAAATCGATTCTTCAGTATTCTCTAAAATCAAGGAGACAAAAGGAACATAGCAAAAGGCAAAACTCTATAAAATCGCTCCTAAGCCAATCACAACGCTAATGGGCACAAATATCGACATCTATAATCGTCTCCGGCCAGCCAGTCACAGAATGAAGGTGGTGGCGTTCTTCCTGATGGGAGGGGCACTTTCCCAAGGAAGGTAGCGCAACGTTCAAATTTAAGGAAACAGAACTGAAGAGCGCTGGAGGGTGCTCAGCACGGGGGGAGTTAAAGGAACACACTGGGGAGGCGCCCAACCCAGACTGGGAGCTCAGGAGAGGTGCTGACACTCAGTAAGGAAGAGGAAACACCTGGAGGGTATAGCCTGGAGAAAGAGTTCCTGGCAACTACGGAGCGGTGGTGAGTTTGGGGGATTTAAAATTTCCCGGCCAGGATCTGCAAAGATGACCTGGCTGAAACTAAAGATTAGACTTCGATTCCCGCCTCCCTGCCCTCCTCGTGCTCCACTCCAGCTTTGGAGGTGGCACAGGGCAGGGCAGGATCAAGGGCAAAGGCTGCGGAGACTGAGACTAAGACTGAATCCTTGTCAGAGTCACAGACCAGCTCTCAATGTCTGTAAAATGGGGGTGACGACACCTACCTCTGAGATTTGCACAGATTAAATGTTCAGTTATTATTACTCATCTACCCTCTTTTGTAGCCAGTGTGATCTTTCTAAAATACAGCTCCTGCTTCTCCCCCATTGAAAACTCCACTACTGGTTCTCCATTGCCCAGGATAAATACTCAAATCTCTTCACACGGTTTTCACCCCTTTGAGTGACCTGGCCTCTGCGTTCCCCTCCAGCCTCAACTACCTGGCCCTTCAGCCACGTTTACTCATCTCAGTGCCCCAACTCTCCAATAAATTAAAACATATTTTATAAGTTCATATAAATTTTTCTGTATGATACTCTATACTATCTTAGAACTTAAACATCTGCAAATAAGGCCCAAGTGTCCATTAATACATGAGTGGATAAGACAACTATGGGACATTTACACAATGGGATACTACTTGGACATAAAAAAGAAGAAAATTTTTCCTTTGGAGACAGTATGGATGGACCTGGAGAACATTGTGCTAAGTGAAATAAGCCAGTCAGAGAAACACAAATACCACATAATTTCACTCATGTGGAATCTAATGAACAAACCGAGGTAACAAGCAAAACAGAGACAGACTCATAGATGGAGAACAGATGACACCTAAGGGTGGGGGGAGGTTAGAGGGTAGCAAGACTGAGCAAAAAGAAGAGACTCATGGACATGGACACCAGGGTGGTGATTGCTGAGGGGAGGGTTCAAAGGGGATAAATGGTAATGGGAAAAACTATAATAAGGATTATATGTTTAAAAAACTCCTGTAAATAAGAATCTACATTGCTTTAATATATTCTGCATATCAGCACAATAATTAACATTGAACAATAATCAACCAATTTACTGTTTCTTGGGAATAATTTTTAAAAATACAGTAGTTCTAACATCTATTGGGAAATAGTTATGTTATATGCCATCTTTATTATTAGCTATTTCATAGTTTAATATAAACTGTGATTAATATAAAATACACATGGGTACATGTAATGCATGGGTACATGTATATGGGTACATTTAGTCTAAAATGTTCCCAATCATAAAAGACCATCAGACTAATGCAACAGAGAACCACTTCGCCACAAGTCAGGGTAGACAGAGGAACTTTGTCAGTCAACAGCAGGCAATGTAAACAATCAAATCAGAGGGGGAAGATGCAAAGGAATTTCCGGGAAACTCAGGGATTGCTGTCAGTCTGTATGATGTCCCTTTTTTGCTTCAACCAGCAAACCATCAACAGAGTGGCAACCGAACCATTAGATTCTGAAGAGGAGACTCCCCTTACCTCGGCATCAAAGCGAGGGTCCTGGTAGGCGTCACTGATGTTCACAGGAAGGCCTGTAGAAGCCACGAGCTCAGCAATGCTGTTATTTATCAGCCAGTCAGAGTATGATGACTTCTCCATGCTGTCTTTGAAACTATCAGAATACCAGTGCAGGCAGCGAGGAAAGAGAGAAACATCAGTTGCTTGAAAGTAAATCCTGTAAAACTACACTTAAAGCAGAAATACCTGTCCTCATTAAGAACGGATAAATGGCATTAGTCACAGAACAATAGCGGGGCAATTATTAGGATCTTCTTTAAAAGGGTTTACCAACTGTAAGGTAAAATGATCAAATCCATGGGTAGAAACGATAGATTCTCTATGGTCCAGAGAGCAGCACTAGATTGTATTTAGGCTTCAAAGTCAGATGATGAACAAAATTGAAGCTAGGACACCGGGATGAAGTCCACTCACCTTGCCAGCCCTCCCCTGCAACCGAGCAGACTAGATATTTGGCACCAAGCAAAATGAAACCCAAGAATGGGGAAAAATCAGAAAATGAATTGACAATAAATTGACATACTGAGCTCTGACAGCCAGGAGCTGTGGAAATGCAAGTTCAAGCACTGTTCAAATTAGCAACATCGAGGTAAATTTTCAGGGAGGATGTAAGATTTGTGGCTTAGGAGGTGATAACAAAAATTATGTAAATGAGTGCAAGTATACTGGGGCAATAGTTTTCAAACTACATTCTGTGTTTTCCAGGAGGTGTAATGAGTATACTACAGCAAGAATAATAATAAAACAGCTGTATTGACTTTTTAATCTAAAATACAGTATATGTAAGCAAAACACTAAACGCTGTACGTGGTCCTTGTTGTTGCCCAGTGATGCGTCTGTGTGGGACCCGTGCCCCACTGAGAATGCCGGAACTGGCACGGCGAGGCCACCGCATGCACGAGTGGGTGGGAAGCAGAGGTATTATTTGCCATCATTAATATAGTTCACCTGTAACGATTGTTGGTCTGTACCTGATAAATTCAACATATTTTTGCATATTTTGTGATATTATTAATCCTTTATTTCATATTAAACATTACTAGTACATAAATTTATTCCCTGTGGATCTCTGCCTGAAAAATGGAAGTTTTAATAAAAAGCTGAGTCTTGTATTTCTCAGATGGCACCTGAATCAAAGAAGTAAAAAGACTGAGGACTTCAAAGATGAGATAAAGCTTTTACTTTCTAAAAAAAAACAAAGGAACAACAAAAGAAGTCCACGTTTCATTTTTGCTTTGTTAAGTTATACCTGTGAGAAGTGAAAGAAAAAAAAGGGAGGGGGTAGGGAGACACGTGATAATGCGCCCAGTATAACAATGCAATTTCATGGAGTCATTTCCAAGTTTATCAAGGGTGGGATTGAATGTTGGTAATTTCTTGTCACAATTAAGCGGTCTGTCAATTCACCCTGTGCTATACTGTATTCCATACTATAATTTTTAAAAAGTGTTCTGTGATAAAACAGTGTAGAAGGTGCTGACCGAGTGTGTGGTGGGAAGAAAAGCTACAGTAGGACCCTGGGGATGAGCAGGGAAGGACCCTGAAAATAGAGGGTTGGGTAGGGGGAGGCAGAGGGTGGTGAAGGGAGCCCAAGGAAGGAGTCAGTTTTATCGACAAGCATCAGAAATAATTAATCTGGGTTTTCCAGGATGGGCAAGAGTTCAGAAAGAGGGACTGGGGGTATGAGGAGGAAAGCACAGAGAGAGGAAGAAACACGGAGAACGAGAGACAGAAAGGTGGCACAGCAGAGCACAAGGGTGCTTCTCAACACACTAATAATTAATCCCCTTAGATGGCAGCACAGATGCATACTGTGGGGAAATAAGACTGAGAAGCAGGACTTGAAGGCAGAGGCTTTGATTGAAGATCTGAGACTTAGTTATAGGGAATGGGGAGCTGCTTAAGAGTATTGTCCAGGGAAATAACATGATTTGAGCTGTGATTTTAAGAAGCTTAATCTGGGGACAAAGCAAAAAGTTGGCTAAGAGAGATTGAAGGTGGGAGAGGTCCTTGTACACCATTCAGGTTGTGCCGCTGGGAGGTGATGATGCTGCCCTCCTGAGAGGTACTGCAGAAGGTTCCACAGGGCTCGGTGGGCAAACAGCAGTGGCTTACATTTCACTCATGTGCCTGTGGCACGATTAGCAGAAGTGAGTGTTTTGAGGAATGAGGAGATGAGAAAAGGTAACAGACATTCTGTGATCCTGGACACATCATTCATTGTTAAAAACCCAGGGGCAGAACCTGTATCAAATCTTTAGTACTGAAAGTACTGATACAGAGTTGGGATTATCTTTGGGGAAAATAAAATGGATGAGATCACTCAGGGAGAGAATATGTAAGTAAATCTATATCTAGGGGAAAAAAGGAGAAGAAAGGCAGTAATAAAGGGTGAGGGGATAAAAAGAAGAAATTGAGAGAGATAAAATAAATCCATCACCATCTATGGTGAGCCAAGAACCCAGATGGATGCTTTACCCAATGAATTTGTTTTGTTCTCCATAAATCCTACGAGATGGGTACAATTCTCTACACTTTACAGGTCAGAAAGCTGAGGCTCAGAAATGCTAAATAATTTTCCCAAGTGGAGATAGAATTTTCAGCTACGTGTGACTCCAGAGTCCCAGATTATTCTGTTTATCCAATTGCCTCTCAGGGAAGGAGCTCATGTGTAGAGTAGAGCAAGAATACTAAGTCCTCACCCAAAGAAAAAGAGGGCCAGTCAGTATAACAGAGTGTTTCAGGAAGATGCTGCAGGTAAGAAACACTTCGGACTGAGAGTGCAGTCAAAGGCAGAGAGAGGAAAACACTTTGGACTTGATAATCCAGCACTTTGAGTTCCTCCTTCCAGAATCCCCAAAGAAGATGATGATGATGGTGGAAGCACTCACTGAGCAGAGGCTCCTGAAAGATTCATTCTAAAGGTAAAACATGCTTAGATCTGGTTAGATCAGGCTGCATCTGTATGGAAATCATTATAAAATTGTTGAACAGTGTAGTAGACAGCAGGCTTGGCTCTGTGCAAGGCACTACTGAGGGGCTTTCTGGAAAGGATAAGCAATGGTCTCTGTCCTCCTGGGGATGGCCACCCACGTGTGGAGATGAGACACAAACACACTGACATTTAAACAATACATAATTTCAAATAAAAAATTTGTCACGTGGCTGTGGCAACTAGTTTCTAAGACAACTGTACCAGTCGTGAAGTGGAAGAAATGCAGGGAGGGAGAAACCACATCAAGGGTTGTCATCTAGCTAAGGTTTCAGAACGGAGGGGAGAGACGAGCTGACCTGTAGCTGCAGCAGTGCAAACAGATTTTCTGAAAACAACCTCTCCATTTCTTCAGAGCCATGTGGCCCAGGGACACAAACGAAGGCCCAGGGTGACAGAATGCTCAGAGCAACAGTCAGAAAGGTGGATTTGTCACTCTTGTATTTGTACCACATTCTGGCTTTCATACCAATTCAACCCTCCAAATCTAATGTTCTACTGTGATGCACGTCGTGACAGAGTTAAAGCTTTCAAAACCTTGCTTTTCTTTAAAAAAGCAATTTTGTTTTGTGATTAAAAGCATGAGTTTGAGAGTCAGATATACCCGATTCAAATATCTGTTTTGCCATGTCCTAGCAAAATGATCTCAGACAAGTTACTTACACTCCACCTATACAAAAGGGATAATGCTACCACAAAGACATTGTGCAGACGAAAGTAATAATTTCTGCAAGTGTTCCACTAGACCATAGCACACATTTTTAAAAAAAAATCAACTTTTTAACAATTCCCAAAGTAAATTCTGCATCTAGCAGTACCCTTCCATACATTTTGGCAATGTGGTGTTGTGAATTTAATGACAAAGGAAAGGGCCCAAATTAATTGTGCTGCTTGAGGGGTGCATCTGGCTTAAAAGATCAGTTCCTTCCTAAAGGTCCTAGATGTTGGCTCCTTCAGACTTAGGAGGGTCCTTTTAGTCTGTGTGGTTTCTTCACAGTCAAAAGGGTCAAGATGAATAGTTCTTAATAGGTCTTATTTTTTAACAGGCTTTTGGAAGCTTAAATTAATATCCAAAACTGAATGAACCAACTCTGTAGAGCTCCCCCCAAATCTGACTAGAGATAACAAAGACCAACAAATCCAACACTGAGGTTTTCAGTTTGGGCCAGAACCAAGATAAGAAGAGTCACCACAGTATGGAAATGCATCAATCATTTGATTACTCTGCAGTTTGTGGGTGCAAACGAGATCCCATCATTTCAGCCGATCTCAGCTGCTATGTGCAGAACTGCAAGACTGCAGTCAACGCCAAGTCCTCTCCCCACCCCCCGCCTCTAGGGAGACATTCTTTCACTTGAGACCCCTTGTCAAAGTCTGCTGCTTGGAATCCTCTCAAGAGAGGCCAGACACTGGTTCCCAGAGTGCCAAAGCTTCATGCACTACGGGAAGAATACTCTCCCCAAGCTCTGCAAAGAATTTTGGCCCCTAGTTTCTAAGGCCATAATGCTTGTGTCTACATTATCACAAGTTTCCTCATTAAACAGCCCCTTTAACTTCTGCCTTTACCCCTCTCTGTATAGGAAGAAGGTAGGGCTGAGCTTACCATCCCTCTACAGATGGGTTACTGGGCACCAACTCCTTCTTTCAGCAAAAAGAAAAAGTTCTTATCAATCATCTCATGCAAGCAGATGTCTGGTGTGCATGTTGGTGGTCATGCATGTATGTTGTCAAGGTACTTACTGCACACAGGGCCCTACAGAGAGAGGGAAATATGGCTTAGCATTCTCAACAATAGTTGTTTGCTGATGAAAGTCAAAAGTTGCTTGGAAAACCATTCAAATATTCCTAGAGTTTGTTTTAATATCTTGCCCACATTTCATAGCTTCTCACATTCGAGACACCATGCAACTCTGACACCTGCAGTAAGGATTTTTTTTTTTAATCTGACATAAAAAAAAACACAGCAGCAAAATAAAAAATCCTTGAAATGAGAGTCTGAAAAAAGTAAAATAAATGTAATTGTCATGTAAACTTCAGTGTCACTTCTTTAAAAAGTAAAAATTAACCACTTGTTTTAACTTTAAATTCATTTATAATAACAAGTGAATTGTAAACAAATCCTTTAGCTTGTTTTTCACTAGAATCAGGTGCAGAGGAAGATGCAGGGTTTTAAATGACTTTCCTGTAAAGGGCTTCAAGTTAGATTCTCCTTCAGTGGCATCTTGCTTCCAAGTGTGAGACTCAGACTGACTTCAAACAGAGCTCCATGAGCTCAGATATATTGACTGTGGAGAGATAAAAGAGAATTGCCCTATTACAGAAAATGTGACTGCTCCCGACATGAGGGTCAGTGAGTTGGATATAAGCCTCAGGGTCGACCAGTTGTAGAGTAGTATAGGAGAAAAATCAATACAAGCAAAGCAAAATGAGACAAAATAAAGTCCCCCGGAAGAAGTAACTTCACCATCTTCAATTGTCTGAAAATCTATCTTAGCTAAAGGTTCAAACACAGAAAACTGGATGAAAATTACCTTAAGATTATTGTTAGAATTAACTCTCAAAAATGAGTCTCCAAATTGCAAGACAAAACATCTGAATAAAATGATGTTATTCATTTTATTGACGTTTTCGTTCTCAACAGTAGTTTACTCTGGTCTTCACTACAGACTCCCAATACTTTCCTCTTTCAACAATGATTATTGGTTGGACCCTTACTAAATGCTAGAGAGTAGTGGGATGAATCTTACATGAAGTGATCAATGAGAGTCTTTGACTGCTGGCTGAAAGGAGTTGGCCCATAAGAACCCATCTATATATGGATGGTCAGCTCAGCTGTGCCCTAATCTATACAGAAAAAGGTATAGGCAGGGGCTCAAGGGCCCATACCTTGAGGAAGCTCACAAACAGGGCCCATGTATTGTGATTTATACCTTAATGGAAGGATGTACAAGACATTACAGGAAGAGAGAAAAGAAGGGTCAATTTTGTTTGTGCTGGGAATTATATTTGGGGGACCACTTCAAAAAAAGAAGTTGGTTTAAGCTGGTTTTTGTGGGATTAGTAAGAGTTCATCTGGTAGAGAAAGTAAGAGCAGTTCAGACAAAACCATGTCATGAGTAAAGCTTTAGAAGTGTGAGGTTTTCTGTACTGATATGATAAATAGTAGAGCTAAAACTTAGGAAACATGGTGGAAATGATGGATAAGTTTATAACAGAAGAAGCCAACCAATACATTGTGTGGTTTCATGCACTTATTTTGTATCCACAACCACAGTATACTAATGATTCCCACATCCCTATCAGCAACCTGCTGAGTCCTAAGTTCCTACATATATGTGTGCGTGTGTGTGCGTATATATGCATATATATGTGTATGTGTGTGTGTGTGTGTGTGTACACATATATCTCCAAGCACTTTCTGGATGTTTCCTTCTGATTGTCCCCTGGCACTTCAAATTTAACATTTTCAAGACTGAATTAATACACTTACTTTGATGTGTTAACAATCATTAATAAAAACTGTTACCATTAACTAAAAATAGATAATTGGTTTAGGAACATTAGTTTCAACATACACCATCTACTTTCTCACTGTAGAGTAATGATTGTCACTTGCCCTCTGACACTTGAGTATTATCCAGTGGGGGTAGGACTCAGAGAGGCAAAAGTCAGGAACTCCGAGAACTCTTTGGGACAGATATTTATTTTTTATGCTTTGCAAACAAAAACTGATTTTTGATCTATAGGCTGTGCCTGGTGCTATTTGCCATTTTGCTTCATCAACTAGAGGTCTGAATTTTGGTTCACAAAGAGAGACTCCATTCCTTAAGTTTTCTTCTCAGGTAAGCCTGTTTTATCCCTGGGCCTTCTGGAAGACTCAAGCTATGTGACATTAATTGAAGTTGTCTTTCAATTAAGAGATTAAGAAACTAAGTCAATGCCAGTGGGACTCAAAGCTAGGACCTCAGCAGGAGACGCTCAAACACCCAGAAGTGGGAAATTAATAACCTCCTGCTGGTCTCAGTCTATCTTTGAAGGTTACCAAATAAACCCTTTAGCCATAAAAAGTAACAAAAGTGTGATTGGCAAGCAAAACTATCCTGTCAATTCTTACGCAGTGGTAGGGATGCTCTAAATTGCAAAAGTTCCTGAAGCTTATCTTGGCCTGTGAAAGCACTTGTCTTTAAGGTCCTGCCTGGGGACACTTTGTTACATTCTTATTTTTCTCATTTCAAGCACTCTCTGTTATCAGACATTAAGACACGGTGACTAGTTCTATCTTTCATTCTCTCAAGTTGTACAATTAGAATGATGAGATTTATCGCCCCCAGGAGTTGGTGTCACTTTGGGGAAGTGTGCTGTGACTCTCGGATGGGTGTCAGATGGCAGTGCTGTGAGGTTGGTGTCTGTAAGTTTTTATCACATGATGACAACTGCTTGGTTTCACAGCCAAGCAAATCTGGGGGGTTTCTTTTTCTGCTACTTTGGTCCAACATTTCCTAGCTGTGAGACTACAAATAAAATTTTTGTTACTCTGACTCTTAGTTTCCAGAATGGAAACTTGGAGAACTAAAACCCATTTTATGGGGCTATTTTGAGGATACAATAATACAATGCTGAAGAAGCATGACACACAGAAACCTCTCGATCAGTTCCTCATACCACAAAGATTTTTCTTTCATTATAAACACTAAGGTAATAGACACGCTCTGTTTCACTGCTCACTTCCTGGGGCAAGAGAGATATTACTGTTTCTTACTGTGGCATCATTATCAGATTGGGAGAGGTGCTGAAGAGAAAATGTGCTAGCTGGCAGAAGTGGTGATGATAGAGCACAGAGTTAAAACTGTACCCTGCTAGATGTTTTGAGTAGCGCCTCTGCATCTTTCTGAGAGTGCTGTGGCCACATCCATCCATCTGGTCTGGATTGAGGGCATACCTTCTGAACAAGCTCTAGACATATGTCTACACCACAAAAATGGAAAAGTGGGCTCAATGTGATAACATGTTAACTGCAGCATTTTTAATGGGAGGCCACTAAAAGTAAGAGAATCAAATGCAAAAGTCAATTGTCAAGGGTTTTGAGTTGCTAGTTCTATTTACTGTGGAGCATCGATCTAAGGGACAGCTGACCCACAGAAGCTATGTTATTACGTTTGATCTCAGTATTTCTTCATTTGCCTTGTTATTCATAGAATGTTTTTACAGCTTTCCTTATCTTCAGTTTTACTAGAGTGACAAGCCCACTGGACAGAAATAAATAGGGGGAATGAAAGGGTTTGTCTTTCATTTGAATTTTCATGTTCAAAGGCAGGACAAAGAAAATAAGGAAAATACATATGCTTGGGAAATATGTGTCCTTGAGTTTCTTAAGAGTCTGGAAGGGACACAACTTCATTATAAGTGTTTCCTCTCCTTCACTGATGTTCAGTTTTGGCAGTCAGCATCATACAAATGTGGTGCAGACACACACACCACTCTTGTCACAGAGGGCATTTAGAACATGAGGTTATTTGGCCAGAGGGTCGGGGGACATGCAAACCCAGAAGTATCCCAGTGACATCATTCTCTGAGAGGTGTGCTTAGGTTAGATATAAAGTGTTTCACTGGAAACATCCTAAACTCATAACACTCTATACTTTTAGGGACAGAATGCAGGGAGTATCTAGGTGACTCTGTAACAATGGAGCTTACTGGTAAAGAAGTGGCCTTTGTCCCAAGAAGGAGCCCCACACCTTAGCCTCTGGTACCTTTTGTGTCTTCCACTGAGCTAACTCAGACCCTATGAGCCACTTCTTTGCTAAACAATAGCAAGGGGGTAGAAAGGAGCCTCCAGGGCCATCTGGATCTCTCTTCTTCAATTAGCAACATTAAATGTTGGTGTAATGAGGTTCTGCAGTCCTGAATTTGCTAGACAATGAGCAGTCAAATAGATGTCCTAAGGTTCTTGTTTAAAGTTACACAGCAGCATGCATCTCGCTTATAATCCAAGAGGACAGGTGGTAGAGGTAATGGTGTTGTTTTAATTTTTAATATTTTAAAGGTTTTCTTCATTTCCTTCAAACTAAAAGAGGTATTTTTATTTATACAAAACAACCATCTCATGTATCCTAGCACATCCTTCTTAGCAGAGTACAAGAAAGAAAATCCATGAAGCAAGTAGGAGAACGAGGCTACATTCATAATACGCTGTGGAAATATGCTGTCTGATATCAGTATGTTAAATTTGTCTAACATTCCTTATTTCTTTAGGTAATAGAGATTAAAAATAAGGGAAAAAGAGGAGAAGTCTTCCAAATTGACCGGGTAAGGACCACTGAAAATTTGTTCTTCCATAAAAGCAGTGGACACACTAGCAAAAAATTTTAGTAGCAGCTTTTTGAGATTTCTGGAACTTAACAAAAGGCTTGCAAAAATGCAGAGTGTTTATTCAAGAAAAACAGTTGAATCTTTGTACAGACAGCAAGTTTTGTGGCATTTTAACTTACTTATTCCCATATCCCTCCCCAGCTCTAGGGTAGCTGTGAAAACAACAGTCCCGTAATTATATTAGCTGTAAAGACCAGCAGCTTAGCAGCCACTGGCACAAAAAGACCTGATTTGGAGCTCCCCACAAGCCCTATCCCCAGAAAATTGCCATTATTTGACTTGTTTGGCAGCTCAATGGAAATCTCCACTCACAGAGCTTGTCTTTATTCAGCTGGGCTTGGAGCTCCTCTACTGGGAGCAGAATTTACCCCTGGGGCCTTTGTGGGGAAAAGAATTAGTAATTATTTAACGTTGCAACTGCCTTAGGCAAGCATAATAGCTGCAGCTAACAAGAAGCTGACCAGAAACCTTAAAAGGAGAAGCATGGAAAAGAAATATTTCTAGGGGGCTTTGAAAAGCTCTGACACATTCCCTTAAATCTAGAAAGGCATGCTCACTTGTAGAGTTGTTTATATGTCCAAGAAAGATATGAGAAAGCCCTAATCTCTCAACTGTGGCTGACCACAGTTCTGTGTAAGCAGAAGGTGCACGCTAAGTAAACTTTCTGTCACAGAAGTGAAGGTATTCCCCAGATGCCCATGGATCCCCTCAGCAAGGCAGGGAGACTTACTGGCCCAAAGCTTTCAAGGAAATCTCTGTTGAATCTTTAGCTGACACTTAAGCTAACCAAGAAAAGAATTCAGTGCAATCCACGAAAAAATAATAGTTTAGGGATGTCACTAAACAATAAGAGTAACAGTAGTAACAGCAACCTATAGAAACAACAACAAAACCTACATGGAGCGACTGAGGAGCAAATCTACTTCCCAGAGTTATCACATTATATTATTTAAAATAGTTGTTAACAAAAAATAATGAGATGTACAAAGCAATGGGCAAGTATACAGGGGAAAAAGCAGTCAGTAGAAACTCTCCCTGAAGCCCAGATGAACTTACTAAACACAGACTTTAAATTATCTATTATAAATATGTTAAAAATACTGAAGAGAAACATACAGAAAGAACTAAAGGAAAATGTGATAACAATGTTCATCAATTATAGAATGTCAATAAGAGATGGAAATTATAAAAAAGGAACCAAATAATAGATCTGAAATTTAAAAGTATAATCAACGAAATGAAAAATCCACTAAGAGGACTCAACAGCAGGTTTGAGAAGCCAGAAGAAAAAAATCACCACACTTGAAGATAGAATAACTGAAAATACTTAGTTTTAGAAACAGAACAAAAAAGAATTTAAAAAATGAAGAGTTTCAAACATATGAACATATGTATAATGGCAGTCTCAGAAGGCAAGGAGAGAGGAAAGGTGTCTGAAAGAATATTTGAATAAAGGATGGCTAAAAACTTTCCATATTTAATTAAAATAAACACTAATCTATACATTCAGAAAGCTCAACATTCTCCAAGTAGGATAAACTCCAGGGATCCATACCTAAACACATCCTGATGAAGTTGTTGAAAGTCAGTTACAAATAGAAAATCTTGAAAGCAACCGGTGAGACGCTATCCATCGCACGCAAGTGATCCTCAATGAAAGGGCTATGCAGTGGCCATGCAACAACCTACAGCACGTGGTAACGAAAGTGAGCTTACTTCCTGCTTCCACACAAACTACCCAGCCTTGCTCACATTTGGAAAGGTCACCAGGGCATCTGAGACAGTGCTGGAGGAGCTTTGGCACCACACTGGTGAGGAGTCCAGTTATGCCCACAGGAATTCTGGAGTGGGAAAGGTAGCCCATTGTTCAGCAGATGCTATTCTGACATGTAATGAGGGAGGGGATTTAGAGGTGAGTGCTGGAAGAAATGATGAGTTAGCAATAACATTGGTTTTTGGTGTTTTTTTTTTAAATCTCAAGGATTCTCAGAACTGCTTAAGGTGGCTTTTGCAAGGGACTGTGGGTCTTAAACTACAAGGGAAAAATGACCAAGCAACAATTATCATTGTTAATGGGACTTTATTTATAGCCATGGTCTGGAAGTCTGGCAAAATCTGGTTATGCTTATATTGTATTCTTAACCTCCTCCTACCCCTGTAAATTGACCTTGAGATACTTGAAGGCTAAGACTGTGGATTTTTCAAAAAATCTCTGTAGCCTCATTACCTATCAGAGTATCTAGCACAGAGTATAGGTACTGAATATGTGGCTGTTGAATAAACAAAGAAAGTTAGTCAAAGAATAATTAGGTGCAACAAACAAATTTAGAACAAACAAGTGAAAGTTATAGGAATGTAATTTAAATGCCTTTCTAACACTCCTTTGTAACAACCAGACCTTCTTATTACTGGAAGAAGCCCATCAGGACTTCCTGATAATCTTATCGCTGGAGTAGTTTTCAAGTATTTGGACTTAATGACATGGAGACCAAGAGGAGACCAGCCATGACAAAGGAGTTAGCCACATAAGACAATAAACAGAAGTGATGAATCAGCAACCAAATTGGTTTTTAGAAAAGTCTTTAAGGTCTGTATAAAACTGAATAAGCCGTAAGCCAGAGTTCATCAGAATTGAAACAGTACCCTAAAACATTGTTGCGTGAAGCCACAGACATTACGTTGAAAAGCTATCCTAGTATAACTCTACGTGATGTTCCAGAACTAAGGTATCCAATGGACGTTATCTATAGTGAAGATGTTAAGTAATGAAAGGCTAAAGGAAAGATTTACAAGGTGTTGAGAGCAGGCTGTAATTTGTAGACTTATAGCCTATTTTAATGTCTCTTTCGTGGCCATCGGTGAGGAAAATGCTAGAGCCAATTGTCTTTTTCCTTGTAAGTCCCAATAAATGACCAAAGGATCCCAGTCGACCAGAGGAAAATTACTAGACAATGCAGGAAAGGTCTTCTGAGATAAATGAACATTCCACATTAATTTAAAGGCCAAAAATAGAATGATGAAGAGGACTATCTCATAATGTCAAAGTTCAAAGGCACTTTTCTAAAGTCTTTTAGAAGAAAATCTGACCTTTCTTTCTTTATTATTAGAAAGTTTGCCAAGGGCAGTCTGGGGCTTGGGTCATTTCATTTTGACATGGAAGCCCTTTTAGCATTAAAAATAATCAAAAGGCCAGAAATATTTAACTCTGCAGGGACTATGAGGACACATTCAGCAATATAGAAAAGAACAATAATGAAGCATTAGAATTTCAAAGGTTGTGTTTTAATAATTCCATACAGCTTTCCCCCCTTACATATGAAAGACTTAACTCATCTGAGGTCATGACTAGCTAAAGGAGTAAGCAGAAATAGATATTTTTTCTAATATATTTCATGTAATTTTACACAAAGTTTTTAGAAACATCATTGAGTACACCACCAGTAATTTTCTATGTTTAAATATTTTTAGGTATAGATTAGCTAACATTAGATATAGATATAGACACAAATACATTTTCCTAAAAACAAAAACCTCTTACAAAATGTCTATTTTTTCCCATTTTAAAGTTTAACTTACAGACAGTAAAATTGACCCTTTTAATGTACAGTTCTGCACGTTTGACAAATGCAGTTGTACAACTGCTACCACAAGCAAAATATACAAGTCTCATCGCAACCCAAATCCCCCCAGCCCCCTCCACAGTAAACCCCTCTCTCTATCCCCAGTCCCTAACAGCTACTGACCTGCTTCCTGTTCTTATAATTTTTCCTTTTCAAGAAGGTCTTATAAATGGAATTATGTGGTATGTAGCAAAGGCCTCTTTTAAAATCCATGCACTTGATAAAAAGTTAAGTAAATAAAGTGTCCATTTTGATTTATTGATTTCTATTTTCTAAACTTAAAGGCAATGATATAGAAAATCAAATTACCCTTGAAACAGACATTACCCAGGGAAACTTTTGAATATATAGATCTTTGCCTAAAGATCACTTTCAACGTATTAAATCAAAATGCCTCTTTGGGTTCTGAGAATTCAGTTTTTACCAAGTTCTCAAAGCTTGATGGTGATTGATGAGCAAGATTTGGGAAATATTAACCCAATAGATATTCACTGAACCTTGGTTTTGTCCTCTGTCATGCAAGGGTACAGTGTCTACTTCATAGGATCACTTGGGGGTTGCATGCATATAAAGCATTTGAATAGTGCCCGCCACACTTAGCCCTCAAAGAATGGAAGCTGCTCATCTCGCTGTCAGTATCATTACTATCATCATGCGCCGTGGGCACTTTACTTGTCCTTCTCCACACTTCTGCATTTCGGTCAATTTTACTATTTTTAGCCTTTCCTCTAGATGTGACAAAAGCAGAGAGAATCCATTTTTGTAGCAGCCCAGCTATTATTCAGAGCAGTGCAAAGCTAACAAAAATTCACTGACGATTCCCAACCCTCTCTGTTACCCTGTGACAGCCTCAGATACCAAAGGAGACAAAAAACGAATTACTGGATACGCTCACTCTTTTTCCCCAGGGGATGCTGTTGCCCAAATGTAAGGAAACAAAAGGGAGGAAGAGAAATGAAGGGCCAGAATAAAGCAGGACATTAGGCTCTTGGTGTAGTTAGGAAATAATTAAAAATTGTCTTTATTCATTAGTAGTTTTAGATGTATATACATGTATTTTTACATTACAGTTTTTGTTTAAGCCCTGAAATACGGAAGAGTGATGCTGTTTAGGTGTACTTGCTGGTCTCAAGAAATGACACCTCCTGTCCTTAAATAATACATGCAGTGCTGCCAACACCGGGGACGGACGACAGGGATCAAAGACAAACCTGAAACTCACAAGCCCTACCTGTTCTCAGCATCGGCACTGCATTTTGGGGACAGCAATTCAAAGGATTTGGTAAACTTCACCACCTGCCACACAGAAAAACAATAAATTCTAGTCAATTAAAGTTTTCTCACAGTTAAAACAATGCAATAAACAGTTTTCATCTTTATAGTGGCTATTTCAATAATTGGAGATTAAAGAGGGATTTTAAATGAAGAAATCCCAAGGGTGGGAAGAAATTCTATCCTACATTTTGTAATTTCTTTTTACATAGCATACATTTCAAAGTTTTATTACATCTTACTAAATATGTATACATTTTTACAGTCAGGTGCGTACTATTCTGTGGTGGTCAGGCAAAGGTACACATCATTTGAGTACAATTTTTCTTTCTTTTTTTTTCTGTCCTTTTAACCCAATTACCACCCGTGGAGACAAACCACCCTTCAGAAAGAATGCTCTCCCTCAACGCCCAGCTCCTGAAGCTTGGGGTTATCGTGGCTTATCATTCTTCTCACGGGAATGTTTTGTTGCCACTTTCCAGAGGCTAAAGAAGAGGAAGCCGCCTTCTTCAAATACCATCCCCTTGTGAACACTTCCTTCCTGACCTGCCCAGTGAAACCACACACCCAGTGGAAGAGCTTTATTAAGATTTATTGGGTCGAAAGGGAATTCATGGTCACAAAAAATATAAAGGTGGTATTTCCTATTATGTATTACTGAGTTCTTGCTATAAACCAGGCCCTACAACAGAGGCTCCGTTGATCACTTAATTCTCTTAATACAACTCTGTTAAGTTTTTATCTTCAGTAAATAAATGAGGAAGCTAACCCATAATTTTTTTTGAAAACCTGCTCAGTTTCAGCCAGTAAACTGGGGAAACTGGGATTAAAGCAAGTCTGCATGGCTCTAGTCTTAGTTCTTTCAGCAACACTGAAAATGCCGAGTGGGAAAGGCACCATTTCTGGCCCTCTTTTGACAAGGTACACTACATGATAGAAAAACGAGCTCCTTATGCTGAAAGGAGTCCTCTGAATGTCACTGGATGCTTCCGAGGCTGACATTTAGGTTTGTCTTTGCCAGATGCAGTCATGCTTCAAAAGCCTTCTAAATTAACCACTCACAAGAAATTGGTGGGCACCTGAGAAATGATTTGAAGACTGGAAATAGATTAAATATTTTAAAAGATTTATCAGTGAGGTAGTGAACCCAAACTAAGAAAATGTAACATTAGGAAAAGGCTAAAAGAAAAGCTCATCACAAAGAAATTTGTGTGTGACTAGCTGAATGCAGAGCAGTGACAATAGCTCAACTGCAAGGAAATAATCTGGACGGCAATTGAACATATTTCATTTCATGTTCTAATGTGAACTAAGCCTTTACAAACTCACTCACTGTGGCAAGTGTTAGTTTCCAAAGATGGCACAATAGTATCTCCTACCCCACCTCCCCCTCTACAATATGACCCTGCCACCCTGCCACAAGGTGGTAGGTCTCTTTTCTCTTCCTTCGAATCTAATGGGCTTCTGACCACTTCAACCAACAGAGTAGATGGGAGAGATGCTATGTGCCTTTTGAGGTTGTCATAAAAGGCAATGCAGTTCTGCCTCACCTGATGGGACACTTGTGCAGAGACTGCTGAGTCGTCATGTAAGATGTCCTGCCCTGAGGCCTCTACGTTCCAAAGGAGCCAACCCATACAGAGAGGCCACGGGTAGATGCTCTGGTCAGCAGCTCTGGTACTTAAGCCACCCCAGCCTAGACACCAGACATGTGAGTAAACAAACCTTCAGATTCCAGTGCCCAGCCATTACGTGACCCCTGATCTCCATGTTTTTCCAAATGTGGCCCCAGATATCCTGGAAAGAGGCAAGTCATCCTTCCTATGTCCTCTCCAAATTTCTGATCCACAGGATCTCTGAGCATATAACATGGCTATTTTAAGCCCCCAAATTCTGAGTTAAAAAGTAAGTGGAAGGCTTGTCTTGAGGACTTTAAAACAGAAACCAGTCACTTAGAAATCCCAGTCCAGCTGCAATATTCATGGGTCTCACAAGCCCAGGAAGCTACACAGAAACTATTTGCTCTTACCAAATAATAAATCTCTCAAACTATAGCTTAATTCTCAAAGGTACTATAATAATAATCTTAATAAGATAAAAACTAGAAGTGTTTATATTTGCAGAGTGGGGAACTATCACAGATTTTAAGAAATGGAATTAGTCCTATGTCTCTACTTTGATCTCTCATCATTTGTGATTTCTTTCCATATTTTGTTAGATGACAGTAAATTCTTCTCTTATTTTTAACATGTTTTAGGCTGTTTATATGGACTTGAATGCTTGTGTCCCCCCATAAATTTGTATGTTGAAATTCTGATCCCTAGGGTGATGGTATTTGGAGATGGGGCCTTGAGAAGCTTTAACGGTCATGAGGGTGACTCCTCGTAAGGGCATTAACACTTTTGGAAGGAGAAGCCTGCTTCTCCTTCTCTTCTCTACTGAGTGAGGATGCGATGAGAAGATGGCCATCTGGAGACACTGGATCTGCCTGTGCCTTCATCTTGGACTTCCCAACCTCCAGAATGGTGAGAAATACACCTTTGCTGTGTAAGCCACCCAGTCTATGATCATTTGTAATAACAGCCTGAACTGCAGCAACTCTAACGTACTATTACATTGCAAATCCACATGAGGCATGTCGCACACATTATGGCCAATCCTTTCCACGTGTATCAATGCTTACAGCATCCCAGCAAAGGTATACATTGTTATCCTTATTTTATTGAAGGGAAATTAAGGCTAGAGGGGTTCAGTGGTCTCCTGGAAAGCATACAACCAATACACTGCTGAACTGGGATTTGAACCACGTCGATCTGATTTCACAGTCCCTGGATCCCCACTATTGACTGCTTTCATAAGCATGGGCAAGTTGTCCTGTAGCAGCAAATTATCTGAACGTGATTCCTTCACGTCCAGAATAGCTAGATAAGCTCTGCCATTAGTTATTAATCCTACAAGTAAAACATGTGACTTGATAGAAAACTAATCACATTACCAATCAATATTAATTGTTCCTGCACTTGGAAATCAAGAAGGATATATCTTTTCATTTTCTGACCTGACAGATGCAGATTAAACTCTCCAATATTATGGAGAGTACCTCATTGGGCTTCTTTTTACTAGAATACTTTTTAGTAGAATACAAGTCTGAAAGGAGAGATGTGAATTTCTGAAGCACTGAGAGCAATGCAAAGTGGGTTGTAATGGGGGGAGTAAGTCCCCCTTTTCGGGTCTTGAAAGATCACTCTAACACAGCTGCAGAAATTGCACTCAGAAAGACACATGAAATTAAAAAAAAAAAGAATTACTATACTCACAGGTCCTAAGGGAGAAGGACTTGACATGCCCAGAGAATTACATAAAGCCACCCAAAGCCCAAATTTTGGTCCTTGTAGGTAGGGAAATTGCAGAGCAAAAGCCCATGTGGTTATAGCCTTTACTGAGGGTCATGGGTAGCATAACTTGTGGCACTCAGGAAACGTTACCACTGGGTAATTTGAGTGTAGCTGGGTCACACTGAAAGGAGGGAGGTGTCAACTGGGGAAGTCATCTTGAAGCCTATCACTTGAACACACAAGGTGAGGAAGGGGACTCAGAAGGGCAATAACTAGGTAAAAGTTCAAAGCAAGCAGGATGATTGCCGGCAGGTGAACCCACTGAGGCAACAACAAATGTTACACAAATGATTTTTTGGCCTATAGCATGCAAATATTTTTATCTAAGTAGAAATGCAAATGATTTCTGAGCAGTAGAAAAGATAAGCCCATTGTAAAGATTTTGCTTTCCTGGATGATAGTAACCATTTTTAAAATCTAACCTAGCACTTATGCCAGCATCCTCTCAGTGCCTGTCTTAGAACTGACTTTACCAGCTTGCTGGTTTCTCTCATTAATGAGTTTAATAAATCTTTGACACATGTTTGCTTTAGATTTGTCCAAGGATTAGTTTATTCACTTTTTGACACAGCAAATGCACATCGTCTGTATGTATCACATACAGCAATAGGCACTAGGGCTCCACCTGACAGAGTGAAAGGAAAAAAGTCCCACGTGCATGGAGCTTCCTTATGGTAGAGGCTTAGTGGGCCCTGGCTCCTCGAAGTAGTGCTCCCTGGAATAATTAGTGAACTGCTTCCCATACCTTAAGAAAAGAAAGGTAGGAAATATCCAGAAATTAAAAGGGAAAAAATCTTTTAAACATATATATTTTTTAAAAGCTGCTTAGGCATAGTGACTTACCAGAAGACAAAAAGTGGAATAGAAAATCCTGGACTTTTATAGCTATAAAACTTATATATCTGGAATCATAAAGAGAATGGATGAGATTTTTAAAAAGTATCTTTTGATAAAATGTCAGAATGTGTGAACTCTTGAAATATGAAAGAGGAACTTTAAAAAAATTACCACAGGGGAGAAACATGTTTTTCTAAGATGTTAGCACTTTTAATTCCAACATAAATTCACACGCTAGGGGGGAAAAAACTTCAAAATCTAGAACTTTGTTGTTTTATTTCCTAAATAAATGTTTAAGAAATAAAGTCAAGGATTGTGTATCTTTCAACTTGAGCATATATATCATGGAGACGACTAGATACGTCCCCCAGTCAACCAGCCCTTGGCGTGCTGATCAAAGCCAGGCACTGGGTTCATGACCATGGTGTTGACTTTGTGTGATAGAGTTAATCTTAGCCAAAGAAAGGTCTGGCCTTTGTCCTTGGCTCCTAAAAGTTGACCTCTAAGCCTTCAGAATGTTTAACCTTAAAAAAAGTGTCTTTGTTTACCCAGGAGCCTTGGGCCAGCCAGATAGTAACAACATAATTCAGAGTGGGGGCTTTGAGCCACGCCAACAATGTGATTTGCTGTGATTAGGGTGGGGTCTTTGGGTCACATGGAGCCAGTTAACCTGTGGAGGAGAGAAAGACTGAGGCCAGCTATGTGGGTGGCCAGCTGGGTTTTGGTGATCACTCCCCAGTGAAGAATCTGAACACTAGGGCTCAGGTAATCCTCCCAGACTGGGTCTGGCAGTACTTAATGCGTGCTGTCATGCAGTGTTGCCGGGAGAAGTTAATGCTGTCCAGGACCCCAGGGCGACAGGACACCTGGAAGCTCCACTTTTGGAACCCTCCTGCCTCTGCCCATGCATCTTTCCCATGGCTGATCTTAATCTGTATCCTTTCCTACAATGAACCATAACTGTGAGTATAACAATTTCAGTGAGTTCTGCAAACCCTACTAGCAAATTATTGAGGCTGGCATGGTCTGGGGAACCCCCAAATGTGTAGTTGGCGGCATAAGCCAGTGCGGTGTTGTAGACGATGTTCCCTAACTTCACACCTTGTGTGATAATTCTTCGGTTCCTATGTCTTTAGAAGAAAAATAGGATAATACTAATGTTGAATGGCCTTTGGTTAAATATTGATTAGCCAATGTATGTCAAGTACTGAATAGTATAAACAGGTACCAAAAAAATAGTAAACAAGGTCTCTAATTTTTAAAGGATTAATATTTTGAAGGGGAAAACATTTAAATTTATGGGTCAGGAAAGGTTTCTTGATCAGGTGATGTGATTATTTTTATTAAACCAAAAGAATTATATCTATTAAATTTTTTTTTACCTTGACTTTTAGGAAGTAAAGCCTTAGGTTCAAAGTTTTATCTTTTTGCAGCATAGCTTGATTTTGAGTTTGTTGATTTGATTTAATTTTGTTTACAGTATGAACTTTCTCTTTTCTCCTTTTATTTAAAATTTTGCCTTTCATTTTATAACATGCCTAGTATATAATAGGCACTCAGAAAATGTTTATTCACTATGAATTTTGTGTGTTTTTGCTCAAGTGTGCCTTAAATGCTTTTGGTAATTGACTAAAAGTATAAACAAAGAGGAAATGAAATACTCACATAATTGGAAACTGTTTAAAAGTGTATAAAAATACTTTTATATGTGAAATAATATAAATATGTTTGTGTAAAGCTAATTACAGTTGAACAATGCTATTATGGGCCATAAGGTTGTGAAGACCAGTGCTTTTCAGAGGTGTTGGGAGGGGATCTGGAAAGGTGGGTGAGAGAAATACAACGTGGACCTGCAGCCGGGAGCAGACAAGATAAGAATAGAGAGAAGCAGGCCTGAGTCCCATCAAGAGAGCGGTCAGATACAGGCAGAGCAATGAAAGTGTGGCCACCAACCCACCGCTAACTGCCAGCCAGACGAGATCAAGAAAGTGGCAAAACATCAGCCTTGGTTCCATAAGGTATGTAAAGTTGACTCTTTCCAGGCCATCTGAATATGAGGGGCTTCAGATTCATTCTACAGTGGATCTAAGATTGTCCCAGAAATCCCAGTCTGAACTATCTTTAGGAACCCAAGTATGCTGTTGGAAACCTTTTACAAATTCTCTGAATTCAGGGTAATCTGACAGTAGGCTTACAACCAAATTAACCCTCAAAGTAAGTAGAATATTGGGCCTTTGAGGCAACAACCACTTAGGCTTCAGCTCAAGCTGGGAACAGCAAGATGAACACCAGAGGAGGAACACAATTCTAGAGAGACAGGCTGATCTCCCTGCCACCCAGGCCTCTAGGGTAGGCATGGGCAAAGGAGAGTCTGTGGGCCAAATCTGGCCCACCATCTGTTTTTATAAATAAAGTTTTGTTGTAACAGACCAACTCATTAATTTAAATATTGTCAATGGCTGCTTTCTGCTATAACGGTAGAATTGAGTAGTTAGAACAGAAACTATATGGGCCACAAGGCCTAAAATATTTACTAGCTGGCCCTTTATAGGAAAAAGGTTGCTGATTTCCAGTCTAGAACCATCTCTGGACCAAGGCAACTACTTACTACCTGTTAAACTGCTACTGACTGATGGTAGATTAATGTATATAATGTTCCCATGTAGTTTACCTAAATTCAGAAAGGGTATTCCTGGTGTCAGAATCTGAAACAATGCTGTGATGATAGAAATTTTAGGCACCGAGGCAAGTGGCAGGGGATACACTCGAGGATACGCATATGTCCCCATTCACACAGGGCCACCCCACTTTAATTAAGCCTGCTGTCCCGGGACAATTATTACAAGTGTGCTCCTCTTTGCACCCTCAAACATACCTTTGAAAAGCAAAACTCTAAGTAGTCATGCCTCAATTTATATTTTTAAAGGTATTTTTAAAAAATATAACGTATTGAAAGCATTATGCTAAGCGAAATAAGCCAGGCAATGAAAGACAAATACCATACGATCTCACCTTTAACAGGAACCTAAACAACAAAACAAAGAAACAAGTAAATTATAACAAAGGACACTGAAATGGAGGACGGGATGTCAGTGACCAGAGGGGAGAGGGGAGGGAATTTCAGGGGAGAAGGGAAGGGTTTACAGGAAC
>CM052541.1:41792910-41812641 GCA_028533065.1 Trachops cirrhosus | reverse complement strand
TCCTTGGGTGTCCGACTTCCATAAACTTCAATTTTCTGTCAGTTCTGGTTGTTATTTTGTTTCTATATCTTTGTTGTCCCTATCTTGGTTGTGCGAGGAGGCACAGTGCGTCTACCTATGCCTCCATCTTGGCCGGAAGTCCAAGTTTCAATTCTATATGTCTTCTTTGTGAGGGAGAAATGTCTATTTAGATGTTCTGCCCATTTTTCAATTGGATTATTTGGGAGTTTTGCTATTGAATTGTATATTTTGGATATAATTCCATATCTAATATATATGGTTTATAAATATTTTTCCCATTCCATAGGTTGCCTTTTAATTTTGTTGATTGCTTCTTTTGCTGTGCAGAGGATTTTAAGCTCAGGATTAGCTTCACTTGTTCATTCTTGCTTTTGTTGCTTGTGCTTTTGTGTCAGATCAAAAACAATCATTGGAGATTTTCCACTATGTTTTCTTCCAAGAATTTTACAGTTTCAGGCATTATATTTAAGTCTTTGATCTATTTCAAGTTAACTTTTGTGATTGGTATAATAAGATAAGGGTCCAATTTCATTCTTTTGCTTGTGAATATCCAGTTTTCTCAACTGTGACCATTTACTGAAAAAAATTATCTTTTTTCCATTAAGTATCCTGGGCTCCCTTGTCAAATATATGTTGACTATATATGCATGGATTTATTTCTGGGCTCTAGATTCTATTCCACTGGTCTAGGTGTCTGTTTTTGATGCCAGCACCATGTTTTTATTACTATAGTATAGTTTGAAATTAAGAAGTGTGATTGTCCCAGCTTTGTTCATTTTCAGAATTGCTTTGGCTATTTGGGGTCTTTCCTCTTCTCTCTCTAGACACACAGATCAAGTGTTTTCTTGTGCCAGGGTCTTTGCATTTAATATTTCTACTACCTGCAAAGCTCTTCCTAGATTTTTGTATGGCTTTGCTCCTTCATTTAATCCAGGTTCCCACTTAAATATTATCTCCTTATACAGACCTTCTTAATCACTCTCTGAAATAAGCATCTTCCCAAACTATTTTTCAACAAGAAGTCTCTATCCCTTTAACACACTTAATTTTCTTTATAGCACTTACCACAACCTATACTATGTTATTTTTTGTTTGCTTGTTTTATCTTTTGTTCCCACTAGAATAGCAAGCTCTCTGAGGGCAGGGACTTTGAATAGATAGTGTCTGAATAAATATTTGTTGAATGAATTAATGAATTATGCCATACATGAAAATGTAAAGATTAATAATACATGAAGTGTCTCTTAAGGAGTTCATAATGTAGTCAGAGAGGAGGGCCATTGATATTATACAGTGTGATAAGTATCCATAATAGAACAATGGCAATACATACAAAGAAAAGCAATAAATGAAGAAGGGATGATCAAATAGAAGTCTGAGCTGGAAGTCCTGAAGGAAATTCAAGGCTAATTATACTGAGAGTCAAAAGGTAGACATGAGGCATGGGGGGTAGATGGAGAAATGCAGGTAAAGATATGACAAAATTAAAAAAAATAAATTGTTTTCTGGAAATTGGGTAATGTATTGCTGGAGAGCCAAATGAAAGGAGAGGCATGGTAAGACATGGGGCTAAAGATGGAAACAGGATCCAAGTCGGAGAAAAGGTGCGGTGTGCTGTGCTGAGGACGATGGCTGTAGAGTGAACTGCATTTGTTTGTATGCTGTGAAGTGTTCATAAGTCATAACGCTTAGCAAGTGAAACTTTTAATCATTTTGACTGCCAATTACTTGAGGGTTCCCAACCTTTTAGAACATCTTCTTGTTAAATATATTTCAAAGTTGTGACAGTAATTTCTCTACATTTAAAAGTATAGTAAGCCTAATAGAATTTAATCCCTATGTGATAATTTAGTATGTTTTGAGCATCTGTCTTTGGTTTTTTAAAATTTATTTTTAGAGAGAGAGGAGGGAGGGAGAAGGAGAGGGAGAGAAATATCGATGTGTGAGAGAAACATCAACTGGTTGCCTCCTGAACATGCCAGCTGGGGACCTGGCCTGCACCCCAGGCATGTGCCCTGACTGGGAATCGAACCAGAGACCTTTTGGTTTGTAGACTGATGCTCAATCCACTGAACCACACAAGCCAGAGCATTTTTTTAAACTATTAAACTTGTGGAGGTAATGAGACCCATCCTTATGTGTTTGTTTCTTTGTAATCCTATAAAATAGTGTTTACATGTTATCCAGTTACTTTCTGATAGTCCTTCAGAAAACCTTTCAGTTTAAACACAAAATTTGTGAGGTAGGGTGAAATCATTTGTAATACACCTTGCTTCTTAACAGAATTGAATTGTAAAAATATTACTAAATTGTGTTATTGTTTCAAAGCTATAAGTGAGCAAGACTATATCTGTTGCCTTATAGTGTAGATGTGAAATTAATTTTCTTGTTCAGAGAAGCTGGTACTATTTCCTCCAAACAACAACGGAGAATTTGTATCCACTTCCATCTGGACTCATTGCTTAAGGGGATCTCCAACCATAGACTTGAAGTATTAAAGAAATAAAAAAGTTCCTGGAGTATTCAAAGGTCATCTGCAGTTTTTAAAAGACATAATGACTCACATACTCTAGAAAGACAGACTTTTGAGGCTTGGCAGCCATGTTTCTTTTCACTCACCCTGCTTCTTTCATATTCTTTCCTTGAGGCAGCAAATACCTGAGCATTAGATATGGCGATGCCACAAAACGGAAGATACATCTGCATGACCTGGGGACAAAGAGAGTGTTAAGAATATTGAAACATCACAGAACCAAACTGCACATTTCCTGACTATACCTGATTGCAATACTTTCTTTTCCACCACAGAAACTGAGTATGGAGTTGTTGATACTAGCAGCTTAACTGCAGAAGGTATATTTTCCAGCATTAACTACCAGATGGTCTCAGCTGAGAGTTAAGTAAAGACAGTCACATCTATGAAGACAGAAAGTGAAGCAACAGATTATGGTGGCTAAGATGTAGGAGCTGGGTCCAAATCATCTTCGTATGCCTTCTTTGAACAATGAAAAATGAATAAATGAATAAACTCTGATATACCTAGAATTAAAGGCAAATGCCCACACTCAAATTTAGAGGTAGACAGAATATAAAGCAACTTCTTTATACGTATATATCTAAAGCAGGGATCTCAGCTTGATCTTACAACTCTGTCAGCTGCAGATTTTATTTAGTATGCCTATTAGGAGAGGCCCAGTATGATCTTAGGGACCAGAGAACCTAGGAGCTCCATGCAAAAGAGCTCAAATTGTGTCCACTACTCTGCCGATATAAGTAGACATGAATGCAAATTGGTGATATGGTCCTACAAAAGTCTGTTTGAAAAATGGCTGGGGATTCTATAAGAGAGCTCTCCTCCTATAGAAAGAAACAGGTATGATGGGCCTGATCCTAACAAATAATTTCTCATCACAGGCTGTATGTCTAAGGATTTTCAGTACTGCCTGGAGCTCTCCGTCAAATTCAATTCCACAATCTCTAATTCCAGAGGAAGAGCAAATGCCACAGGTAAAAACATAAAGCCTTATTTCCCTAAATTTTCATAAAGTATGTCATTGTGACAAGTGATATATTGTTTTGGACTTCTCTAAAGCAGAGGGATAAAGGCATATTCTCTCTCTCTCTCTCTCTCTCACACACACACACACACACACACAGAGCACACTATGATGTATGATGCCTGGCAAAGAGAAACAGCAGTTGCAAAACAGCAGTTTCCACTATGCCCAAAAGAGGGCAGTGCAGTGCTCACAGTTGGGGGAGGGATGGGAGCAGCAGGAGCACACCTGACCAGGGGCAGGCAGGCAGGAGGCACTTCTGGGACACCCACCTAGAGTGGAAAGTGATTTGCAGAGAGAGGTCTTGAAGTAGACAAAAGATGAAGGGAAATTTACATTCCTTATCATTTTTTCCTACTAAAGTCTTGCTTTGACTACCTGGACATACTTAACTCTGACCTGGGGTCCCTGAAAGTATTTCAGAATGTTGTAGAAGCTAATACTATGGCTTCAGTCTAAAAGAAGAAAGAAAAAAACAGTGAGACTGCTATTAAGTAGAGGTATAAAATCAATGGTTTCTTTTCACAGGTCTTTTTCAGGGTAAATTACTTCACTGAATTTTATTCAAAGGAAATGAATATTTAATAAGGACTTGCTATATGCCAGATACCCTCACTTCATTTCTTCAGTTGAATTTCACATCAACTCCTTGTGGAGAAACCTTACATACATTTTACAGATCAGGAACCTCAGTAGCATGTTCCCACTCACAAAGGAACTGAGGCTCATCTCATTCTACAACTGATGATCATTTCTACAACATGTTGCCTTCTAGAACTAGATGTTATTTCCGTCAGCCCCTGTTTTCCTTCCTTACTACTCCCCCTCATGTCTTAAAAAGTTTGTCAATAGCCATTATAAAGCTGTTGGCATAAAGCTGCAGATACTCTGCAGAACTTCCCTGCCTGAGCCAGAATGGGACTGTTTCCAACATCACCTACACACACAGGTAACACTTTCCTCACGGTTTTCTGTTTTTTTCCTCTGCAGTGGAGACATCAACTGTGATGGAGGTGGAGGTAAAGAGGAGATATGGATTATTTAAATTAACTTTCCACCCTTCCTTCCTTTCTGTATTTATTTGCTTTCAGGAGCTAAATTTAAAGTGGTTTTTATAGGTCAAGCACATAGGAAGAAGAGAATGATCAAATAAACACGTGAAATGCTTTCTAATACATCACAACCTTGCTTCAATTCATATCAATGTAATTCAATGTAATATCATTATTTATTGAGCTCCAAGCATTCAAAAGAATCTGAATTTCAAATCAGATGACTCTTGTCCTTTATTTGGCTGTTCTGTGAAAAAGTCAACAAGCCACTTAAAGTGTCTACACTTACTTCCTTATCTGTAAAATTTCTGGTTTTACTGGACAACCTTTCTGGTCCTTTTGGTTCTAATATTTGGTGATTCTACAATTAGAAACATCAGCAAACTGTAATATTCTATTTGATAGAGAAAAACAATGCAGTAAGCATGTTTATATCTTATTCAAGATAATCATTTATAATAGTAATTGATAAAGTCTTTGGATATGATGTTAAGCATTTTATATGTACTATATCATTTGATCCCCACAACTATGTATATTATACTATTTATTCCATTTTTCAGACAAGAAAACTGAGGCTTTGTGAACTTATCCAAAGTTATTTGAAGATAAATCTTCATGGGTCTATCACATTTCTGCACATCTTAAAAACAAAGATAATGGCTCTATCTTTCAAGGGTGTTTGTAGAGTGAACAGCCTTGGAAAAAAGATAATGTCTTTTTGCAGAGCAAGAGCAGAATTACTATGTAGTATAAGTAAGGTAATATCACCATCTGGAGCAGAGTTTAGGCAGGCTTATTGTCCATTATAAAAGATTTGGGTTCCCTACATTTGAAGTTCCTCTCCTCTAACACATGCCTTGTGTAATCTATATGATAATGTTACTGAAGATTTTATCTTAAGCTAGAACACCTGTTCACATACCATTAGGACTGTGGTTTGTTTTCATCTGTCCTATATATATACAAACACAACAAAGTTACCTAGTATTTATAATTGTAAGGTAAGCACCCCAGGAACAATTACTATAATCCATGTTAAACTTCTTTTTTACCCTGAGCCAGTTCCTATTGATTTATTTTTTCATTTCATTGATTCTTCCCTCTACTACATTATATTTCCTTTATTTTAGTAATTAAGCTAGAAAAGTTATGTACACACTTAACAAAATCTAAATTTAACATCTTTAGCCTCCTTGCAAATAAGATAAGGATGTTGGAATACTTTAACTCTCAACACTGTTCTTCTGGTATATATGTTGCCTTTTTCTTTCTGTCTTATTACTACAAATTGGACATTATTATTATTAGTCAATGCTTATTGATATTTACCCATGTATTTAATAATTTTTTCTCTTCATTCATTACATTGTCTTTTTTTTCTGGGATAGTTTTCTTACTTTTTAAAAACCATCCTTTAGAATAGTTTTTGCATCAGTGGCAAATGGATTTGTTTTGTTTAGTATAAAAATATCTTTATTGTATAATAATTTTAAAAGATAATTTAGCTGGATATACAATTTTAGGTGACAGCTATTTTCTCTCAGTGCTTAGAAGATATTATTCCCCTATAATGTGCAGTTGATGCTGCTAAAATGTCAGCTGTCAATCTAATTCTTTGTATATTTTACATTGTAGTCTCTGGAGGACCTCTTTATGCTTTTAGTGGATAATTTGTACTTTTCCAGCCTTAATCAAAAGCTTAATGAATCATATATATATATAGAGAGAGAGAAAGAGAGAGATACATATATAGATATACATATATAGTCTAGCACACATAATGCCACTTTTTTATTACAAAATCATGAGCATGCAAATCTGTTATGTGACAATATCACACTCAAGCCCACCACACAACATTTCAGGTGAATGTTCAATTTGCTGTCCATCTCGTGCGAGACATTCACCCACCCTACCTACCAACCACACTCGGGCAAGCCTTACTTCTGCCAGACCCTGTGTGTGTGTGTGTGTGTGTGTGTGTGTGTGTATAAAATTGTATATGGAGACAATATCATACCTTCATGACACATCGCAAACTGAGACGGGACCTTTATTTACAAAGCCAGTGATCTACACTGTGTCATTCATTGGCACAACAATTCAACACTCTGTGGCCAGATTCAACTCCATTATGAATATCCACATGACAATATAACCTATAGAATTTCTAAATAAATGTGCAGGATAAGCAAACAAATACATTTTGAAAGCAGAGAGTAAGAAGCTGAAGCAGTAGGAAAATAGAAGGTAATAAAAAACAAAATATTTTAACATCTTTGTTTTCATCTCAGTGCAACAGATGTCTTTAGAAAAAGATCTACTACTCTAGTCTGCTTTTTCTGAAGCCCCCCTCCTCCATGAAAAAACACTAATTTGGCCTTTACCACCTAGTTTCCAAATGCCAAAAGGCTAAAAAGCCTTAATGACTAAGAAGCTAATGAGTCTGTACACCCTTGTGCAGCACTTTTCAGCTTGAAAGCACTTCATGAACATTGGCTAATTAATCTTTATAACATCCCACGCAGAAAGGAAGTTAAACCAAAGTCATTAAACAGTGTGAGAAAGTCACTTTAGCCCTGGAAACTCATGAAAAGTATCACTAATAAGCATAAAATGTGAGCACTGGGACTTTCCATCAATGTCCTAAAGAAAGACAGTAGGTACCAAGCCTTAGCAAACTTACACACCACAGAGAAGGCTATTAAAGCCCCATGATCTGGTCTGCTCCAATTGTATATCATTGAAGAACACTGGGCATCTACACTAGAGTTTCTCAGTGAGGGGCCTGGGACCACCCTCTTTACAGACCCCACTCTGGAAGGTAAAGCTCCCTAATGAGTCACATTGCTGTCAGCAAAATTAACGGGTGAGAGACGGTTTTTTCCCACCATTATAAACCATCTCCTTCCTCTGTGCAAATCCTGAGGTTTGGCTCTGGAGTCCCTTCCTGCCCTCAGGCATTAACTGTTGGGCACAGCTTTACTGATTCGAGCCCCACTGACTTGGAACTGGTGATGTTTTAAGATAGTTGTAATTCAAATGCTAAATAAGTCTTCAAATAGAGTAATTTGGAAAATAAGTTATGAAAATATAGTAGTCACATTATTTTCACATAATGAAACATTTTCCACATCTTTTAGAAATAGACTATTAAAAATGGTTTTAAAAAATGGGTTTGAAGTTTTCCAGACTCCAGAAAAAATTCCTGCTTCCAGAGGTACAGTTTGGTTCATTGCAATAGGCTGGATTCTATTTCAAGAAACAGGATCATAAATGAATATTGTCAGCTCACACCAAAGTACATGCTCTTGGCTAAAGCATGCCTGTTTCTAACAGTGTTGTCCCCTTTTGAAGAAAATAGTCTCCAAAAAATACACATAGATAAACTACCAAATTAGTTCTTAAAAAACATTGGAATGCAATAGATGATCCAATTACATACTCTGTAAAGTCCACTTTAAGAAGTAACATTCTAAAGAAAATGGGGAGATTTCATTTACAAAAGATGAGGGAGAGCAAGAAGGAAAATAAAGGAAAAGGAGAAGCTCACTCATCTTCCACTTTTCCCTTCTTAGGAGAGGGGCATATAGTTGTTTCTGCTTCTGCCCCTGGGTATTAAAGCTGGGACCCCAGAGGAAATGGAATGAATACCCTTCCGCTAGTCTCACCTCTCTCCCTGAAGATAGTATTGGCTAAAACATCCCCAAGAGGCCAAGCTTACCCAAAGGTAGAAAGGCTGAGTAAGTAGCCTTGTAAGTAACAAGTAGTCTTAAAGCATCAATACCTACTCTCTGACTTTTACAGGCTCTAGGCCTGCTGAGCACTTAAATCATGCAACTATTAGTCATATCATCCAATACTTTATTTATTTTTAAAAGATTATATTTATTTATTTTTAGAGAGAGGGGAAGGGTGGAAGACAGTAAACATCAATTTATTGCCCTTGCATGCTCCCAGACCTGGCCTGAAACCCAGGCATGTGCCCTGACTGGGAACTGAACCAGCAACCTTTTGGTTCACAGGCTGACACTCAATCCACTGAGCCACACCAGCCAGGGCCAATAACTTTATTTCTAATTGGCACATCCCAACTATTTATTTAGAAAAATAACCCTGTCATGTCCAGAAGCAATTCTAAATTTCCACCCTCTTAATCAGACACTCCATTGAAGGGAAAACCTTGAGAGAATGAATTTCAGGAGCCATGTCCTCAGACAATTTGTATATTTTTTTTCTCATCATAGATTTCAACAACAAAAAAGTACTCATATTTCTATGACTCAGGAGTAACCCCTACTAACATTTTGGAGACTATCATTCAAGTTTTCCTCTCTCTTTCTCCCTTCACATTAACACATATAGGTTAATCCTACACATAATATTTTTCACTTTTTATAACTAGCTATTAGTTTTATGACTAATTTCTATGGATATAAAATATCTCATTGTATAGTCCAGAAAAAGAAAATTTATGTTGAAAGAAAGTAGCTTAGTGTTTGCCTGGGCCTGTGGTGGTAATGAGATTATAGCAGCCCAACCTTACCCTCGGGGGATACATTGTAAGAGCCCCTGCAGATGCCTGAAACCACACGGAGTAGTAACCCTATATATACTGTGTTTTTTCTTATGCACACCTATAATAAATTGTAATTTATAAATTAGGCACAGTAAGACATTACCAACAATAACTAATTATAAAATAGAATAATTACAATATTCTGTAATAAAAGTTATGTGAATGTGGTCTTACTCTCTAAAATATCTTATTGTACTGCACTCACGCTTCTTCTTGTGATGTGAGGTGATGCAGTGCCTCTGTGACGAGGTGAAGTGAGGGCAGTGACGCAGGCATTGTGACGCAGCATTGGGCTACAATAAGGGTTACCTGAGTACCAACACTGTGATAATGGGAGAGTCGATCTGACACCCAAGATGGTACTAAGTGACTATGGAGCGCGCAGCTACACAGCATGGAGATGCTCACAAAAGGATGATTCACATCCCCGGTCAGAATGGGATGGTGAGGTTGCATTGTGCTACACTGAGCGGTACACAATTTAAAACATAGGAATTGTTCATTTCTGAAATTTTCCATTTAATATTTTCAGACCATGGTTAATCGTGGGTAACTGAAACCGTACAAGGAGAAACTACAGATAAGGGGGACTGCTGTAATACCTTAAACTCAGCATTCCAAATAAAGTTTGTCATCTCAATACCCCTCTCTTCCTGAAAAAAGAGAGCTTGCTCCTCCAAACTGTCCTGTATGTGCCAGATGAGCAACTGATGTTGAAATTACCAGGTTCCAAACCCTTGAAGTTATCTTTGATTGCTGTTCATGCAGAGGCACAAGCAAGTCAGCAATTAGGCAGCTTTTGAAGCCTGCATCCCCATACTCTTGTTTCCCTGGCCCAGCACTGCAGTCCCTCACCATCAATGGGTTATTGTAATAGTAACTGAGACCATCTCATACTTGTAATGTACCCAAGAATTCACTAACCTGGGTTTTCTGACTAGGAAAGTCATACACTTAAACACACTGGCTATCTGTCCCAATGTGCCGTGTTGTCGTAATTAAAGAATGTAAGAAATAATAGAAATTCCTTAGGCACATTAAAAGTAGGGTTTTTTAAAACTACCTTTGTGTGAGCATTTTTATACCACATACAGTATGGTTTAAAATCTCATTAGTAGCTCAACAGAAAATATATCCAATATTTAAGACTATGGCTTGGTATTTTATAGATGATTATGGAAGATATGTAAAAATAGTGAGGAAATATAAAATTGCTATTCAGAGAAACACGAGACCCAGAGGGGATTCCTCTACGTATATATCTTTTTTTATTTTCCAAAAATAATTCATCATCAAAACGCAATGCCAATGACATGGATAATAAACCATAGTATTTTTTAATTTCCAGCAATATTCTCCAGTGGAGAAGAAACAGAGAAGGCTATGAAAAACATGCTTAGAGCATTAATATTTAGCTAACATAATAGGACCCTAGAAGGAATGTTATAAATATAAAAGCCTGGATCAAATCCCTAGTTGTGTCTATGCAACTAAAGCACAGAATTTGTACCTAGTAATTTCAGGACATTCTTAGACATCCTTGAAGACAGAGAGGGCTTACAGTTTGACTTGACAACAAACAGAACTTTATGCAGGGTTAATCATCACTACCAGAGTAGAGTATAAATCCTAAGAGGCAAGAAGAAGCTTTCTAGGTGGGACATCATGTAATTCAGTAAGATTTCTCATTATATATCTCGGAACAGTCCAGCTAACAAGCAAGGAGGCTTTAAAGCCAAAATGCTCTATTGCCCCACCCACACCTTCCACTTCTCCCCCATCAGTCTGTCAGCAATGCAGGAGTCTCACCCCTTCCTTTAGCTGCTATTTCTTTTCATAACTCAAATATCTATGATAAAGGACAAATTCCATTTAAAGTAAGCAAAAAGAACAAAATTATAAACCCAAAGAATGCAGAAGGGAGGAATTAATCTTTTGAAAAGCTGAAAATAACAGATGGGAAAACAACTAGTAAAACTGATAACTTAGAAATGGTTCTTGTAGGGGAAAAGCAGTAAGACAAATCACTAGCTAGTTTAATCAGAGAAAAAACTCACTAATATAATTACAGCTACAGAAGAGCATTAAAACAATCATAATAAACTTTTTTGGTATAATGTTAAGCTTATGAGTTTGAAAATCAGATGGAATTGTGTGAATTGTGTTAAAATTTGAAATGTAGTTTTATTTTCTCTGTTTTAATTGTTGTTCAAGTACAGTTGCCCCCATTTCCTCACCACCACCACCATCCCTCCCATCACTTCCCCTGCCAGCTGTCCCCACATCCCACCCTGGACCCTACCCCTCTTTGGCTTTGTCCATTTGTCCTTTGTACATGTTCCTTGATGACCCTTCCCCCTACCCCCCCAACCCGTTATCTCCTTCCACTTCCTCTCTGGTTACTGTCAGTTTGTTCTTTATTTCAATATCTCCGGTTATATTTTGCTTACTTCTTTGTGTTGTTAATTAGGTTCCTGTTATAGATGGGGTCATATGGTATTTGTCCTTTGCTGCCTGACTTCTCACAGGTCAGAATGGCCACCATAAACAAATCAACAAACAATAAGTGCTGGCAAGGTTGTGGAGAAAAGGGAACCCTAGTGCACTGTTGGTGGGAATGCAAACTGGTGCAGCCACTGTGGAACATAGCGTGGAATTTCCTCAGAAAACTAAAAGTGGAACTGCCCTCTGATCCAGCAATTCCATGGCTAGGATTATACCTTAAGAATCCTGAAACACCAATTCAAAAGAACCTGTGCACCCAATATTTATAGCAGCACAATTTATAATAGGCAAGTGCTGGAAGCAACCTAAGTACCCATCAGTAAATGAGTGGATCAAAAAACTGTGGAACATTTACACAATGGAATACTACACAGCAGAAAGAAAGACAAGTGCTCCTACCGTTCACGACAGCATGGATGGAACTGGAGAGCATTATGCTAAGTGAAATAAGCCAGGCAGTGAAAGGCAAATACCATGTGATCTCACCTATAAGTGGAACCTAATTAACAAAACAAACAAGCAAGCAAAATATAACCAGAGACATGGACATAAAGAACAAACTGACAGCACTGCCTTCTCTTCCAAGAGGAATGTAGTGTATCAGGGAAGGTACCACCTTTCAAACAAGGGTAAATCCAAAAGCTTAGGAGCCATGGCCCACACCCAACACATCACCACATCCTATCTGTTTTACCTGTTATTTCTCAACGTTGTCTGCTTCCCTTCATCATCACATCCCACTCCCTCACCTTCACCTCCATCCAAGCTCCCCTTATGGCTCTCCCATGGCTTCCTACTGCCGAAAGGACTTGGAATTCAAAGCCCTCCACAATGTGACCCCCGTATACTTTCCTAGGCTCATGTTCCAGAACTCTTCTCCTTCCACATCCCTTGTATCCTAGCCATAGTACATCGTTCATTCTTGTGCATAATGAAGTTTTATGCCTTTTTTCATTGTTTATTACTATTCCCTCATTCTAGAATGTTTTTGCCTTCTTTGTCCATCTGTCAAGCTCTACTTATTTTACAAATACCAGATCAAATTTCATCCCAGTGAAATCTTTCTGGACCTACCATTTTCTCTCTGTCACCTTCTCCACTCCATCAAACCAGTAACTGGCACATTGATACTTTTATAGCTCTTTGTACAATACATACCATTTGTCGTCAATTTTTATCAATATCTATAACCTGGATAGATTGTGAATTGTTTGAAGGCACAGACAATGGCTTACTCATCTTTGTGTCTTTCTGCCACTTGGCACAGGGCCTAGGATAAGGCAGGACCTCAACATATGTTTTCACAGCATACCTTCTAGACTCTCTGTTACAAGTGAACAACATCCCAACTGGGTCTGGCATAAGCAGAAAAAAGACATTTATTTGTCTACACAATAAAAAAGAGTAGAACTAGCTCCAGCAGGTACTGGATTAGAGCTCGAATGAAGTCACAAAATGTTTCCCCTACACACCTCTTATCTGAGCTTTCCTCCACATGGGCTTTATTCTTAAGAACTGCATTAGTTCTAGACTTTCCTTTCAGGTGAGATTTCAGGGGTGCAGAGAGAGTATCTTTTCCCTGGCAAAAGTGCTGAACCTGGCCCCGAATGGCCCAAATTGGGTTATATGGTTATCGTTACACCCATCCCTGAGGTCAAAGAAAACCAGTCCTCATCTAGGCCAATACTAAGCCAGCCATATGGTCATCATTGTGCTTGGGGTAGAAACAAAGACTGAGAATGAGTAGGGTAGTGATCCAGAGGAAAATCGAGGCTACACTGCCAAGATTTTGAGGTCCCAAAATAGTAAGTATACACAAGTAATTTAGAAAATTCTTGGGGTGAATTATCATTAGCCTTCCTTTCAGACAAAATTCTCATTGTTACTTCACATATTTAAAATTTCATGAAATTTGAAATCTAACCCTAAAAACATTACTGGGTTTTTAAGAGTATTAGGTTATTAGTTTGATGTTTCTGAACATTCAACATAGTAATACCTAGCACATAGTGGCCACTCAAACAATAGATATTGAATAAATGAAAGAAAAACTTAATAAATAACACAGTCTAGCCCTAGTCAGGTAGCTCAGATGGTTAGAGTGGCATCCCAATAAACCAAGGTTGCTGGTTTGATTCCCAGGCAAGGCACATAAAGAATCAAACAATGAATCGATGAATGCATAAATAAATAAGTGGAACAACAAAACTGATGCTTCTTTCTCTCTCATTCTCTCTCTAAAATCAATAAATAAAAATAAAAAATTAAAAAATGATATAATCTATAAAATCTAAAAGAATGCATGGAATTATCATACATAAATACATACATTAACCATGACAAGTAATAGAGAGGTTTGTTTTATCCTAAAGTGCAATTCATTATTCAGCAAGTGACCAAGTGGGACATAATTTGTGTTTGCTTTAAAAAAAAAACTTACAGATTTTCTTCATCTCCTTTCTCTTTGCTTTAAAAGAAAATTCATAGTATAAGCCATTGCTTTAAATTCTTGTCCTCACTAAAATCAACTGTAATATGACATGTATAAACCCAAAGTGTATTTTGGAGCTATATATTACAGCATCCATGACCATAATCAAATCAGAGCCTAGCTCAAGCTCACACTGCAGCAATGCCAACTACCAAGTAGAGTTCTGCTTGAACTGGAAGCAATAATGCTATTTGTTTTGGTCTTAAAGGGCAGAAATTTTCCTTACTAGTATATCTGGCAGACTTACTCTACCAAGTAAGATTGATTTCATGACTGCTCTAATGCTTATCCATTGACCATGAATGACAGTTAGACATGGCTGTCAGCTCAAGGAATTTGTAAGATGCAATGTCAAGTTACAGACAGAGAGTGAACTCCTTGATTCCAGAGTCAATATTGTGTTCATTTCACTGTCCCTTTGAAACAAGACACAATATCTGACACAAAATTTTCTCGAGAAATAATTACTGAATATATGTGTCTTTATGGTCTAGTCTAATATGTGCCTTCATGTTTTATCTGCTGTTAAGCTTTCTTTCAGGCACAGTCCTTCACCAAGAGAGGATATAGTGCTAGTCTCCTTGTGCACACACTGCAGCCAGGAAGCTTAGGGGGCAGAAGTGGGTTGTAGTGGACAAAGGACCAGCTTTTAGGTTATATCAACTTTCTTGCTTTGAGAAAGAATAGGGGAGCTGCAACAAATTTCTCTGGATCTATATCAACTTACAAGGTTAATGAAGATAATAGAAACCAAATAAACACACACTCTGGTTCAGAGGTCACATTTGGGGAGGCCATGCTTTAGTCCACTGAGAGTCTTGATTCACTGGGCAGCAAGATAAAAACAAAACGAATATTTAGTAACTGTAGTAACCTTAAGAAATGAAGACTACTATATTTTAAATAAACCTTCTCTTAAAATTGCATTTCAAAGACTGTATCAGTATTTTAAAGCCTGCTAGGATGAACTTGAAGCTACATCTGTACAAGGATAAGACTCGTTTCAGTTCATAATTCCTGTGAAGTGGCTTCTGTGGTTTACTTTCTCTTCTTTTAACATCTGGATGCTTGATGTTTCCTTGGGTTTATTTTACACTTAATCACAATTAAATTACTTTAGGAGGTTGTGTGTGGGTGAATGTAGGGGGTGTGGGGAGGGAGAGCAAATTTTGTAGTTGAACAAATTTCGTTAAGAATTTTATAAAGCTTTCCTCTCCCCAGTCTGACCACCCAGCACAGAAATCACTGGGCACAGTTTCTTCCGGTCTGCTTTGTGTGGGACTCCAAAGACAGCAGTAATATACATAACTAGGTAGCTCTATCTGAACAATAATTCCACTTTTGTACAAGTTATTTACTTAATAGACAAAAGTTCCAGGATAAATATGATTATAATGAATAAAATATACTTCATGACAAGAAATTGGAAAGAAACACCACCATTTACAAGTTTGATAGAATAAAGGTGGACTGTTCATTTTGTCAGTATATGTATGTAACTTAGCAGTTAATATTTTAGATTTCTCTTTGTTCAATTTGAAGCTTATTCTTCGAGGTCTAAATTGATCATTTAATAAAGAGCAATTTAACAACTATCTTACAATACTATTATGTATTTGTGCTGCTAGTCATAAAGTGACTAGTGTTTCTGAAGCTACTTCTTTCTGATAAATTTGAGAAGATGTACTAAATAAAGGAAGTACATGCTTTGGAGGGAAAGGCCTCCATTCAAACAAGCAGGAAAGCGTGTATTAGCAATGCCTACCTTGCAGGAAATCAACAGACATATCTAATACCTGGGTAAACAGTCAATGAACTAAAAACCAGATCAGGAAAGACAAAAAATATAGTCTTGGTGTAAGTTTCAGTATCTGTTTGGGGAAGCCCTGGTGAAAGGCAGAAACAGCAATCAAAGTTGAAAATAGAATACTAGCCCTGGCTGGTGTGGATTGAGTGCCAACCTGCAAACCAAAAGCTAGCTGCTGGCTGGATTCCTAGTCAGGGCACATGCCTGGGTTGTAGGCCAAGTTCCCCAGTAGGGGGCGCGCAAGAGGCAATTACACATTGATTTTTCTCTCCCTGTCTTTCTCCCTCCCTTCCCCTCTGTCTAAAAAAATAAACAAATAAAATCTTTTAAAAAATAGGATACTAAATAACTACCAAGCTCTGTGGTCCAACCCTTCCTCTACCTGGAAATGACAGAGAGGAATAGAAAGGGTAAGGAATGTCATCCCATAAGTATTTATAAGGAAACTGCTATATGCACATCAACTAATACAAATCCCAGGGTCATTTTGGGAGCCCTGAACGAAACAAAAATGTTGTTCCCTCTGATCACATGACTTGAATTCCAATGAGGATCCATGAACTGACTGGGACCTTTAAAAATTCACAGAGGACTGTGGAGAGGTTGGTGTCGTAACTGGTCTCTGAACTTTAACTGGAAAAGCCAAGCCTCCTTATCTCAAGCAAATGTCAGGAAGACCAAAACGCCTAATCAGCTATCAACCTTCCCTGTTTGATATCTCAGAACCCAAAATCACTTATCAACATACTTTGTCTCACATTTATATAATTTTGCTTTATTTTCTTCAGGCACTCTTTCAGTGATTCAGTTTCTTACGTAGATATCTATGTATCTATATTAACCAATTGTCATCAGGAATCACAGAAAAGATGAGTGGGATGTCATTTGAGGAGTGTGAGGTATCCTCGGAGAGAAAAAAGGAACATGCATGCTTTACTAGGCAGATTAAAGTTTAAAAATTACCAGTGAGTCTCAAGCTGTAATAAATAACATCCTTTTACTATTTTTTCCCTTGCTCTTCCCAGAACATACTGCTAATGTTTTCTATGCCTGGTCTATTTTGAGCTTGGCTGTATTTTGGTATTTGTGTGACAGTGTCAGAGCCCTGGCCTGTCATTTCACATGGTGCTAGTGACACTCACATCTATTTTTCATTCAGTTTCTAGAAAAATTATCACCCTTCTTCCATGATTAGAAGCCATGAAAAGAAAGCCATCCTTGTGCCTTTGGTGCAATTCAAACAGAGCACCCTGTAGCTCATTCCTTAGTCACTTCCCTGCTCCAGCAGCTCCCCGAGGTGGAAACAGGCTGAGAAAGACAGGCTCTGGAAGCTGCCTCATCACCAATGCCCTGCCATGGACAGGTGGATATTTGAAAAGTGCCTTGGATTGGAAATGTATTTATTTATCCCCAAGGTTTTGATAATTAAGGAACACTTTTACTAAATTATTTTATATTTTGAACACACTCAGATATCCCTGGGAGCTGCAATTACGTATGACTCTGGGTTTCTAGGAGGACTGTTAAAACTAATTATCATGTCCCCAAACTACTTGTGAGGCATCTCCTTACACATTTCTACCAAGGAAAGTGGTGAATGCTTTCAGAGCGCTCTAATTGGTGTGACCATACATCACAGTTTGCTTCAGAAGCCTGACTTCTGCCTGTTGGAGCATTTCCTTTCACTTGTACAAGTGTCCCTCCGCATTTGGCTGGTAAGTTACATGGTCACCCTGCCTCTAATCTACTTAGTTTTATGAGTCAGTCCTGAGAGCAACATGAAAGACAAACCATTCGACTAAACACATAAATTTAATAGTAGAGTGAAATCTTTATTGGCAAGAAGCTACAGCTCTTTCCTTGTGAAATCTACCTATGAAGGTGACCTAAAAACAGCTGCATTCTGTTTTCTTTCCAAAAAGTTGCAATGGGATGAGCTAGAATACTTTAACTTTGCCTTGAGCTCCGGAATGAAGAGAAGATCTGCACATGCCAGACAGGAAGTAGCATAAAGCGAGCTTCCAGAACTAGAGGGAAGGGCTACAGATTCTGCTTTGTTTTGAGTATTTTTTCTATATATTAAGAATATACTCTCCAATGTAGTGTTTTCTTCAAGAGACTAATTAGTTTCTGAATCAACTGAAATCATTTATTTGTTGTTGGGCTGTTTCGTCAACAGCAGCTGGGCCAAAAGGAAACCTTGATTATATTGCAATTATATTTGAAAAAGTACATGAGATAATAATCGAGACAGAACAAGGTTGTGGGAATTTATGCTGTTTTATTTATTCCAGAAAAGCTTAATAAAGGAGGTGAGATTTTAGCAGCTACTTGAATGAAGGATGCAAGTCTTATTTATAACAGTTCGCCTTTCCATTAGCCTGCTGTTCTCCTAGCTAATACCATTATCAATTTCATTTCGAAAACAAACATTCTGGTATAGCATTAAGACTTATTTTTTAAAATATGAGCAATTTTCTTTGCCAATAATAGCCATCAGGAAATTATCCCTAAATGTGTTCTGCATGATATTGATAAGGGTTCTGTCAAATAAATTTAGGAATCGCTGGATTAAACAGAATGCTGAGCACTACTTGTCACACCTTGCACAGGAGAGGATGCACCGTGAATCTCTAAGACGGGCACACCATTGAATCTCTATCCTGCAGATTCTAGAGGGAATGGTGTTTCATGGTGCGCACTGACTTACTTCCAAGTTTATGTAAATACTTCCTAATTAATCAAAGTCAAAGCTAGCTTGAAGTGACCACATTTCAGACTGGGCAGATTTTGGAAGAAGAGTGTGTAGTAAAAATTAGCACTGGTCAAAGAGAAGTTTAGGGCTTTTTCTCCACAACTCCCAAGCTGAACTCCAGGTAATGAGAGCTCCTTTCTCACTCTTCTGTTAGACTTTTCCAATGCCTGATGGTGTGCTAAGTGCTTTGAATAAATTATCTCACTTAATCCTCACGTCAATTTTCTGATTTGAGTGTCACTAAGTCATTTTGACAGACTAGTAACTGTGCCTTGAAGATGTCAGGCAGCTTGCCCTAAACTTCCCCCTTAGTAAGTGGCAAAACTGAAATTCAACCAGATTCAACCCTTGTGCTTTCTTCTGACTCTCCTATCTGAGGATTCTCCCACAAGCTAAATTTCTAAATACCCTAACTCTTCCTCACATCCTCTAAACAGCGATGAGTGGGAAAGTGTTTTTGCCTTAGGGCAGGAGAAACTTTTGGTTAGATGATATGGAAAACATACTTAAAAGAAAATTCTGTCACAAATGTGTACCTGGTAAAGTTTTCTGAAACAGCCTTCATCACTGATTTTTATGCAAAATAATAGAGTCCTCTGAGAAAGTGAGCAATGTGGATGACCAAGCTAAGAATTCCTATTTATGTGAACTTACTTTTCAAGGCTCTCCCAGAAAAACTGATGAACATAGAAGTTGTTTGAAATTCCTTCCTATGTCAAATGCTGAGACAAAACCCAAAGTTTTATTAGATATCTGCATTGTTTGAATTTTTCACAAACGTAATCACCTTTATATCTCCACTTTAAACATCTTAATGTTAATTTTACATTAAAAAGGAAAGCAGTGTGTATTCATGACACATTCGAAAAACACAGAAAAGCATAAACAATGAAGTTAAAATCACCCACAAACCCTCCATTCAAAGATAACCATTCTTTTTTTTTTTTTTTTTTTTTTTTTG
>CM052541.1:41749853-41792410 GCA_028533065.1 Trachops cirrhosus | reverse complement strand
AGGACACATGGACAAAACTAGGGGTGTTGGAAAGGGGAGTGAGGAGGGGAGGAATGGGTGGGTGGGCTGGAATGGGAATAAAGGATAGAAACTGTAATGAATAAACTAAAATAAAAATTAAAAAAAAAAAGAAAGAAATGGTCACAACACAATACCTACTATGTGCAATGCAGTCGGATTGTTTTCACTTTATATCCTATGACTGATAGACTGTCGACATAGGAGTAATTATTAATAAAAAGTAGGCACTCATTATTACCTTTAGGAAAACAATTCTGCTCTCAGAATTATGGGATTAGTTTCACTGATGAAACTTGAGATTATGAACCAACTTATCACTATCTGATATCTACACAGTTCAATGAAGGTTTATTTGGTAGTTGACAAAGACACTGGTTGGATTTTTTTTTAAGAAATCCTTTTGAGGCAGAAAATTGACTCAATGTAGATTTTTCACTGCATTACACATATTAAAATAAGCTACACTGATTTGGTTGATGGAAAGAGGCAGAAAGAAATGGAGAGGTGTGGGGAAAGAGGCCGATAAGGTTATACATTTAAAATTATAAAAAGATAAGAGAATATTACCAACCCTTTATGGTCAGAGAAATGACATCTTACTCATGCCCTTACAAACAGGGGGTGGAGCTGCTAGTAATTCTCCAATTGGAGATGAGAAGTTCTAGATGAGACACGAGGGTGTTGCAACCCTAAACAGTCCAGTGAGGAGAACCAGATTCTAACACACACACACAGCAGCAGAATCTGGAATTAAACAGACCTAGGTTCAAATCCTAGTTCACACACTTACTAACTGTGATCTTGGGCAATTCATTTAACCTAAGTAAATTAGAATGCTCATCTGCTAGTACATTGGGTTGTTATCAGGTGTGAATAAGACAATTCCTGTAAAGTGCTCATGGGGCAATGCAGAGAGTACTAGTTCAATATCATGGTTGCATTAGTTTCCTAGGGTTGCCATAACAAATTACCACAAATTGGGTGGCTTAGAACAACAGAAGTGTATTCTCTCGAAGATCCGGAAGCTAAAAGTCTCAAATCAAGGTGTGAGAAGGGCCATCATGCCTTTGAAACCTGTAGGGGAAGGAATCCCTCCTTTCCCATCTTCTGGTCGCCCCAGACATTCCTCAGTTTTTGGCAGCATCGCTCCCCTTTTCCAACACACTGGTGTTCGCCCTGTGTCTCTTCACACAGGGCATGCTTCCTCTGGGCATGTCTGTCTCTGTGTCTACGTTTCTTCTATTTCCAGGACACCAGTCATATTGGATTAGGGCCCACCCTGGTGACCTTATTTTAAATTGATGACCTCTGCAAAAACCCTATTTCAGATACGATCTCATCCTGAGGTACAAAGGGTTAAGACTTAAACTGATCTTTTTGAGTAGAACTCGATTCAACCCATAACTATTATTTACTAAACTATCCTGCTAGAGATGTTTTGCAAGAGATAGACTAGTAAATAAAACATTTTAAAATTGCAGAATATTCTCTCTAAAGGTTTATTTTCTGTTTCTTTTTCCTCTTAAAGAAAAGAATATTTGGTCTTTTTCATGGAAAGACTTTGGTATAAACTCAGAGCGTTCCCTGCTCAGCTGAACCTGTACTGACTGGGTGTGGACATCTCCATCAGCCATGCAGTCCAGCCCTGAGGAAGGAAGACTCCCCCAGGCCCAGGCAGCTGGGCCTGCAAAGTATGTACCACAGAGAAACAGCCTGTACCTGTCCTCTGAAATGTCCGAATCATATGACAACCTCAGCTGCACTCCTCACAACTGGATAAGAATGGCTCTTCAATAAACTTTATATGAGAATAAATAACATACTCAAATTAATCAAACTGAGTTCTTTTCAACCAACTTTTCCCCTTAAGTGGTTTTAATGAGTAATACAGACTTTTGCTCTTTGTTGTCCAGTTTTCTCTGCCATGACCCTGATTCTAACCCCACATTCATCATGCAAAATAATACCCAGACACTACACTGTCATATCTGCTTCCTCCTGTGCTTTATAAAATGACATATGTTTTTGGCCAAAACAGAAAAAAAGGTTTGACCTCCTAACACTGTCATCATGGGTACACCTAAAAAGGTCTTCAAATTAGTCAACATAAGAAATAAAAGTAGGAATAACTGAGGACACAGTGCTGGCCAGCAGGGCATACAGCACCTCTGTCTCATACTCAGGGCTGTAGTGATGCACAGGCTCCCCAGTGCATCAGTGACGTCTGCTCTGGGGACCCTGGGGCAGAGAAAAGAGGCCCGGTGCCAGTGTGAGGGGAGGGGAGAAATGCAAATACAGAGGAGACACGAGTTAAGTATTTTACAAGTTAACAAGATAAAACTTCGGGAATCAAATTTTTGTCCTCTAAGAAGTGCTAGCTAGCCAGATGTAATTTCTCAATTGTTAAAAAAAAAAGGAAAAACGGAATCCAAGCACAGACCTACCTCTCCTTACACTGTAAAGGTGATCATAAAAAAATAATTGTAAGTTAAGCCTTCATAGAGCAAATCACATTTTTCCTTTGATGTCTTTAAATAATTCAGAGATGATTTGTTTTAATTTTTAGTTTCTTTAATAATAGCCATTCTTCATTTTAACAATATTTTGTCTATCTCAGTTTTATCAAGTAGTTAATGACTTGTGAATAAATAATTATACACTAGGGATACATTTCCTTTCCTTTTCTTTTTTTTTTACTTTTTAAAAATCATTTTTATTGTTATTGTTCCAACTGTTATTTTATTGTCTCAATTTTTCCCCTTTTGCCCTCCTGTGCCCACCGCCCCCCTCCACTCCCACAGTCAGTCCCCACACTGTTGTCCAGGTCGTGGGTCATTCATACACGTTCTTTGTCTAGTCTCTTCCCCTTTTTTCCATGACTGTCCCCCTCCCCCACCCCTCTGGTCAATTTCAGTCTGCTAATTTCAGGTTTGGCCCCAATGAGGGCCTGCTGGTCTTGCTAATGAGCGCCAGGAATGGATCTAGGCCACAAGGTGGCACTATAAACAGTGGGCTATTGGAGCTTATTTTAATCAGCATTTACTCTAAAAACTGATAAAGTCTTAAGTGGTTCTAAAAAAAAACTGGAAAACTCTGAGACTGTAATACAGAATGGAGATGAGAAAAAATTATGTAAGTGGGAAAAAACAGCTATAATCCTTTAGAAAACACACTTAAGGTCCTCTACCATTTGTAAGAAGCCAATTTAAAGATTCCTATAATTACTTATTAGTTACTTGAAAATGCAGTATAAATTCATGAGGGTTTTGTTATTTTATGGACTAATGAAAACTTTTTCATATGTCCTGCATTTCTTAATCTTTTTTTACTTTGAAATACATGGCACCAGTGAATTTGTAGTTAAACGACAAGACAGGCAGAAACTAATAATTATTAGTTCACTAGTTATAGCCATAACATAAACAAGTTCAGGCATCAACTCTGTGAAATCTGATTGTCTCAATCAACACAGCAAAACAACTGACACTGACAGCTTGGAAAGTGACCTTCCAGATAAAGATTCTGAAGCAGACTAGGGGCTCTTTTCAGAAGTGCATGACAAAGCCAATTCCCAAAGTAGCACCAATTAAAAAATTAGCAACATATTATCTCTTAAAGTACTGGTATTCATATTTCCTTCTGTGAAATTCTTACACCTGCTTAGCGGCTATCAATCAACACCAACACGACAACCTTTGGCTGTGCAATTGTTGGAGGGCTTGGGGGAAAGGAGTGGTTTATATAAAAATTCAAAATATGCCAATTACTGAAACAGACCTACTATAATTTGAGAGTGTCTTAATATGCTAATTTTAGAATGGTGATGAATGGAAAAGCTAAAAATGATGCATGGCAAAATGCATGAACTTGCTTGCTCATCTAAACATTATAACAGCAAGGCAAATAAAAACTTAGATAACTCATATATAAAAATGGAGAATTAATAATTTTCTCATGATATCAATAGCATATTGCTGAAGGTATGTATGAATGACATGCATATGCTTTTTTAAAAATTTAGATAAAGTTGACATATATCATTATATTAATTTCAGGTTTACAGCATAACAATTTGATATTTGTACATCTTGCACATATACTTTTAACTGAGCCAAAGCAAACACAGAAAGAAAACAAATATAGGTTATAGCAGTGCCCCTTCAAGCATTTTCAAATAAGGGCTGTTATTCTTGATCTTACATTAACTGGCACCTATTTGTCAGGTTTAGTCCCCAATTAAATCAGAGCTCCTTGAAGCAGTCATGTATCTTCTAATTTTAACTCCCCGTGGTCATCATCATCATCATCGTCATCACATAATAAAGGCTGCCATTAGTCAAGTTTGTATTAGATGCTAAGTATTTTGATAAGTGGATAGCATTTCACATAAACCTCTCCAAAAAAGACCCCATCAGAGTAGTACTAATGCTCTCTCTGTTAATAAAGAGGAAACAACGTATATTTAATTTGCCAAGTTTACACAACTCCTGAGTAGCAGGCCAAGTTTCGAATCCAAGCATACTTTGTGCCAAAGCCCTTGGCTCGCCTTGCAGCGCGGAGGTAGGGGCCCGGTGGTGAACGGCGCATTGTGTGAGGGCTGTCTGGTTCGCAAGCTGGCGGGCGTCACGGTCTTGGCACATTACTTAGGCCTTCTGTGTCCTCATTTAGTTGTTGGTAAACCACCCAGACATTCATAAAGCAGAAACTCAAAACTCTTACTAAGAACCTTCCAGCTTCTCTCGGGTATCTCCAAACTGCACAAAGACACCTCTATGGGAAACACACTCTAGCTGCTTTGATGGACTAATAAATAACTGGCATTTGATAGAGCTAAAATTAGGTGCACATCTGATTTTCAGTAGTGGTCCTCAGTGGTTTCTGATAGGTGGCACTGTGCTGTAACTACTAGCATTTCAGGCTATTGTAGTCAAAATAGTGCTTTTTTTCTTCAACAAATCTACTAAAATGTCTACGGGTCAAGCAGGGTTGGCCATTGAAATGAAGACTGTAGATGAATAGTAAAACTTTCTGGGAAAGTGATAATTTAGAGTACCGACTTTGAACATTACTAAACCTTATTAAAGGTTTACCCTTGCCATCATTTTACTTAATTTATACGTTGGTTTCATTTACCAAATATCCATAGTCTTCTGGGAGTACCAGGTAATCTGTGATTTGAGCTGAAATTACATGAGGCAGGGAACACAGACACATAATAGAGGTTCCTACCATTTTTTGATGACTCATTTAAGCCAAAACAATCAGTAAGGAATAACATTCTCATCTTACTTTCAAAAGCATTTCAGCCATCATATTCAGAGACACTCATTAATTCATTAATCAGGTGCATAGGAAGCCTTAGATTAAGCCATGCAACGTAGTAGAGAGAACCCTGAACTCTATGCTAAGAAACATTTAGCTTAATCTAAGCTCTGCTACTAAACAGCTGTGTCTCGGTGGATACATTACTTCTCCTATCTGCCTCAGTTTTCTGATTTCTGTTCCTGAACTTTGAAATCTGAAGAACTGGTACAGTACAAAGACAAAAATAGTTATCCAGGTGAGATCCCAGGGGTTTTGTACAATGCTACATGAAGAGCCAGAGCAATGCCCAGGTACTTGTATTTGCTTCTTTAAAGGTTAGACCTTACACTGGAGAAGGGAGGAATTACATGAGCCAAAGCAATCGTTGATAAAAACCCTTTGATCTACAACATGTTTTCTCAAACAGAAGGTAGCCAGACAATTTCAAGTAGCAAGGAAAATAACAACCAGAGAAAAAGAGAACCTACCTTTCAGAGTCATTTTATTATTTTGGTCCAAAGCTAGGGTAAGAGCAACCCCACCCGGTGGCATGCAACTACAGACAAGGAGAGGAATGAACAAATGAGAGCTGAGCTCTCATGCCCCTGGGGCAAGAAGACATCTGTTACCATCTTCCACCTGGAGATATTCAGATAAGTGAGCAAAGTGGGGACTCCAGCTCCTCCTATCAGGCTAATCCACTCCTGACTCTCTCCCCCTTTTCTCAATTGTCAGCCTGGACAGAGTAGAGTTCAATCAGAAGCATCTCTGGCAGCGGAAAAGGTGATGCCTTGTCCTAGCCTTTCCCCAGCACCTTTAGCTTGCTTTGCTCACTACAGGCCATTTCATGAATGAGGTGTACGTTCTGTTCTCTCTCTTAGACACAGTACAAAAAGGGATTAAGGAGCTGGTTCCAGACCTAACTCTATCACTTATGAGCTATGTCTTACTCTCTGGGCCTTGGTTTCCTCCCGCTAAAAATGGAATTATAATTCCTCACTAGATTATGCTACCATTGTTGCTAAGTTGCAGCTAATAATGAAGAAAAAATGGAGGCCTGATATAATATGGAGACTTGTCTGAACACTGCACATCAAAATTAGTGCCTCTGAAACCTTCTTGGGGTCTTTTATAGCTCCAATATTTTTTTCTTGCTCAAAACTAACCAGAATCATCCAGATGCACCAAGGTTAGTGTGTTATCTATAGATAAAAATGTATCACTTCTGTGAGCAAAATTTCAGTATGATATCTCAGAGAGGACAGCAAAGTAGGATTGCCCACTGAACTTTGGTGAACTCAGGAGTCTGATTCAGTTGTTTCGTACAGCATCCTGTTAAGTGGTCCTCAGTACCTATCATACAGTCCGAAACAATCGATAGCCTGAGTGCCTCTGTTACGTCCGAAAATACATAAGGATGACAATGTGAGTAATTCCCTCTGCTTCAAGAAAGAGCAGCAACTCACTAGGGAAGTGGAATGCTGTGCCCTAAGCAGTGCCAATTCTTAATGTGGTTACGAGGAAAAGCTATTAGTCACAGCGGCACAGTGAATGAAGTTCAGAGGAACTCTGCCCAGGGCTAAATCGGAATTCCTATCACACCCCAAGGCCAGCTACAGATGCAAAAGGAAATGAAAGCCTACTTCCTCTATAAAACAGAGGACATTGTTTTTCTGTGAATTCCTTTATGCATTAACCAGGAATTTATGCCATTTACACAATGGGGAAATGGATACACCAACTGATATGCTGGAGCCAAAATCCTAAATTATACGCATGCATTGGCAAGGCTCTTCATTATAGTTGATGGATTTCCCCACTTTGAGAGATAACAGTTTTTGTGGTTGGCAGGTCAAAACTGTTTTGCATTATAAGCAAAACTGACATCCCCAGCACCAATGGAGATAGGTAGGGATGGGGGTGGATTAAGGGTTAATTTAGTACAAACTACATATGGTTAGTAAGCATGTACCCGTCTCAGAAGGAAACAAACTATTCCAACCAAATAACTGCTTAGTCAATGAGAATTCACTTATATCTTGAATTTTCTGCATCTCAGATTGCAATTCTACCCTTAATGTCATAATAGTGATACTTGCTTTTGCCTTTTAAATAATGTGGTTGATCAGTACCAAAACTTACAGTTTTTATATTAAAATTTAATAGGAGTAAAATGTCAGAGTTACAAGTTCCTGGAGGTATAGTTTAAAAATATTTAAAATATAATACAGTTTTATATTTGGAAATGAAAATATATATACTAATTTTCATAAAACAACCTGCAGAAAAATCTCTTCTTGACTAGTCAAGACAGGGCTCTTACAGATTCCTATGAAGGCATGAGTTTCTAAATGCTGCAAAAATCTATCTAAAGGAAGAGTATTATCTTCTTCTTATAAGTTTCCTGAGTTTCTCTTTTAATTGGGTATGTATTGGAGGTGGGGGCACCTGGTGGGGAGGGTGGGGGCTTGGGCCTTCTTATCCTCAGCTTCAGACCACCCAGGAGGCCCTAATTAAATTTCTAACTCTCCTCTAAATAGCACATTTACACTTATAGTAAAATTCATTTATTTTTTTAAACTTCTTATTATTGTTGTCCAAGTACAGTTGTCTCCCTTTTCCCTCCACCACTGCTCCCAACCCCAACCATCCCCACTTCCCACACTTGATCCTACCCACCTTTGGTTTTGTCCACGTGTCCTTTATAGATGTTCCTGAAAACCCTTCCCCCTTTCCCCCCCATTTATAATAATGTTTTGGGGGGGGAGTAGTGATAACCTATTGGAGGCTTCCCAATGATAATAGACTAAACAATATTTTACTGCTTTTTTCCTAATTCTAAATAATATGCCTAATATAATGTTAATAAAATATAATAGAATTAAATACAGCATGTAAAAAGCTATAAGTCAATCTCATTTATCTAGTGCTAACTGAACCACACAACATATCTAAGCAATAATAAACAATCAAACAGAATTTATGCCAGAAATAAAAGTAATATCCACCCAAATTATAGAAGTTTCCAAACAGTAGATAAATTAATAAAGTAGAAAATAAAAATTGCCCAGAATTGAGATGGGGTTAAGGGTAGAATAAGATTCCAGGGTGTCTGTTGGCTTTAATTACATTGGCTTTAAAATGCCTGCATCAAAAACACTTGAGTCATAATGTTCTAGGTAGATCGATGGTAAAATCAAGTATTTCTACTATTCATACTATCTACTTCTCCAATAAACATCTATCTTCTACTTATTCTTAACCTATTTCCAACATTTCTATTTCTTACGTTCTTAAGAGTATATTCTGTATAGAGTTTTGGTCCAATGGTTTGTTTTATTGTTAAATATGTTGGATTAACTATTTGGCTGGAAATCAATAATCAGCAGTAGATAGTTATAGAGTTGTAGCATTCTTTTAGTGTTCTTGAGCCAAGCAGGTTACTGATTGATATAATAGTTTTTGATATAATAAAACTTTTATCTACCCAAATATCAGCTTGACTCAGAATTATGCCAGCCTAGAGTCTCACCTTAGCATTTTGACATGATTCCAGATGACAGAAGTTGTAACAGAACATGACAATATGTACTTTACTTCAATGATAGCTAGAGAACAGAGATTTTTTTTCAATCTTTTTAAAAAATTCTCAACTCTTGTGGCTAAAATATAGAGGTGACTCTTCATAAATCCTTTTTATTGTAAAGCAGAAACATTGTAGGCTCCAATATCTGTGAGTAGACAGGCAAGGAAGCACTTAGGAGACTTATATCACAGCACTGACATACTAATTGCTTCTGGAAACCCTCCTCAACCAGGATTTCCCTTCCCATAAAATGGGATACCCATTGGTGTTGCCCACCAAAGAAACACAAAGTTGAATGGGACCACCACTGTTGTTTGACCCTCTGCCCACAGGCAACCAAACATCTAGATGGTATAGAGTAGGACCCAGGGGCATCAGAGTTTAAAGACAAAGACCCAACTCTCAGCTCTGTTGTTTTCTAATTGTGTAAACTCAAGCAAATCATTTAAAATCTCAGAACTTATTTTTTTCTCTAAAATAAGACCTTAAACAAAACAATTTCTAACATATCCTTGCTTTCTATAATTTTTATACATTCAGAGAAGATTCTTAAGGTTCTTAAGAAGATTTAAGGTTCTTAAAATTTTTCCATGAGGATTCATAAGATAAGATTCTTCTATCATCTATCCCTTTAACAAGTTCTTTAACAAGAACTGTGATTTCATTGTTCTGATCTTCCCTGCTTTTACTGATTGGCTAGCTGTACATTCTGGCACATTAAATGACATCATGTCTTCCATTAACTCAGTGAATACTCTTTACTCTGATCTCTCTTCTTCCTAAGGAGTGAGACTCGTCAATACACTATTTATGATTATAAAAACTGACGAGCCAAGCAGAAGGAGAGAAAAAACATTGACCTCCCAGTTCTATTCTTAACTTCTTGCTAGACAAGACAGACTACAGTTACTTCTCTAAAAAAAAAATTAGCAATTGTCTTACCTATCTCATGAGAATATTGAGAAAATCACATGTGTTAATACCTGTGTGAAGATTAAAGGCTCCACAAGGTAAATTTAGATGTTATTGTAATGATGGCTTCTTCCAATGTCTTCAGAGATAGTGAATGTAACAAACTGTGTAACTGGCATGTATTCTACCACCGTCCAGTTGACTATCTTTCTAAGCATAGCACCAGACCCACAGGTCTATCAGCTGGATGAGTTGCCTGCCTTTAGTGCCCATAACAAATACAACATAAACATTTTACATCATTGAACCATGAAGGGCAGAGAGTGTTTTTCTGTGAATAATTACGAAGGATCACCTTCCAGGTGAATAGCTATGACCTTGTACTTCCAGTACAAATAGAACTGTGTTTTATATACTGATCCAGGTAGGGATGCAATTTCAAGAAGCAGAATGACATTACTCTGCTCATGGCAGGGAGAACAATAGCCTTTGCTTAACCCAATGATCTGTGCGTAATCTTCCCCCTGGAAACAATTGGAACACAGGAAAGGAAGAAGCAGTTTGGTATCCAGTTTTCTTCTGCTAAAGAAACCTGTGCTGCAGGCCAGAACTTTGCCATAATTTGTACAGTTCTGTTGTTTTTAACCAGATGTGTTCCTTAAAATATAAAGCAATGAGAACACCATGGCAACAAGCCACAAGCTTCAGGATCAAATCTTAAAACAATGGACCTTCTGGATCTAGAATAAAATGAATTTACTTTCAGTCTGAAGAAGACAATAATTGCTGTCAGTCCATCTCAGAGTTTAAAAGAATAGGAAGGATGGCAAAACTGCCATCAGGTCTCATGACTATTCTAATCATGAAGATATCATGTCAAACAGCTAAACTGAGATGTAAAAATAAATTTAGAGTCCAACACTGAAAAGGCACAATGGACACTTAAAGGTTCATCCAAGGATTGCCATTTTGTGTCTCCATGACAGGGGAGAATATTTCATGGCTTACTTTGAAGGTTCATCCTGGGTTTTAAAACAGAAAGTTGCACACAACACCTGGAACAAATTTCAGTTACATTAAACCACCAGTACCATTGAGAACTCATGGCAAACAAAAGTGATGTCAGTATTAAGGGGTCTGAAAAATTAATCAAAAAGTGTTTTAAGTGACAAAAAGAAAACAGGGGCGTATAGGTTTTTGTAAATGGAGTATAGCAAATAATCAAGCACCAAAGTTGGACTAAGACTAATCCTCAATGCTACGGTGGAATAATTACTAACTGCTATCAAACACTGGGTGGCACCTTTAAAGAAATGGTATTGATTTCCCAGTCACTTATTATATGCTATAGACAGCAATTCTTCCCAAACTCTGAGCATGCTTTTCAAACAAAACATGTTCTGGCCTTCTGATGGTGTCAATTAATTTCAGTGAGGAATCATTTTTAATTCTCCCTAGTGAGAAGATTTCATTATTACATTTCAGTTTCATTTAAACCCCTTTTTCAAGAACTGTGTCTAATAGACCTTCAGAGCATCTCTGGGCAACTCTAACTTACATAACCTCATTTTTCAAAACTGTTCATTACTTTCTCTTCCTCCTAACATACTCTCACTCCAGCTTGGGACCTCCCTGGGGGGACTTGGTTGACTGCTTTGGTAATATAGTAGTGCCTACCTTTGAGACTTTTTCTCATTTCTAAATGGAGTGTGCAGAATACAAAGGGGGTGGGGGCAATGCTCCTTAACATTGTTGATTGGCAATGAAATCAGAATCTGCCATTGAAAACAGCCTACAATCATATCTAGCCAGGATATTATCCAGGGCGCATGTGGGAGACATAAAAAGGAAATAATGGAAAATGATGAAAAAAATGGTTTCATTTCTACCTCCAATACAGAAAAGAAGCAAAGGAAAAAATAAATATCCAAGTATAATTTTAAAAATCAATACATTGTTAAAAAAACAAAAATTACAAAGTATGCTACGAAGTCATCTTATATTCTATTTGAGATTCTCCATCAATGAATATAATGTAGTCTTATTTAAACAGCACACTTCATAATTTTGCTAAACTGATAATAAAACCCTCTAAGTAGGCTGCAGGGTAATTTACACTGGAACACCTCACTTCTTTGCTCAGTGAAATGAAACACTATTTGCAAATTCTTACTTGGAGTGCAACTTTTTAAAGCAAAATAAAATTGCAGTTAGACTGATCCTCACCTCCTTTTCATCTTCAGGAGATAAAAATGCATTAAAAACTGTAAATGTAAAATGTTGTGTTATTTGACAGTGAGAACACAAAAATGGAATTAAAAATATTAAATTCTCTAACTTCATAGCTGTATGTATACAAAGTCACCATTATTTTAATATAGTTCCTAACTAAAACTAAAAAGCTTATTCTAGTTTTCCAGATAAAGCTTAAACCTGGCTACAGATACTTAGGAAATGTTGAAATGTCACCAGACAATGTAATTTAGAAATAGCGTTTCAGTCAGTCATACAATATCCTTGACAATTATTGTATGTAGAATCCCAAATTTTTTTTAATCACCTACACATGTGCATCAGACACAGCACCATTGATGTCTGTGTGAACCTTTGAACTGAAGATGACATACAGGAAAGGCTGTGACATCCGTCCACCAAGCATTCCTATGGGCCATGAAGAGCTGGAGAAGCAGAGAAAATACCCACTCTGCCACATACAAGCCAAGTGATTTGGACACATTCTTAAAATCTCTCACAATCTATTTCCCATCCATAAAATGAGAGTGGTAATGACCACCCACAAGGTTGTTGTGGTTTAGATGAAATAATGTACACAAAGCACCTACCACTTAATAACTGGTGTCTGTAATTTTCTTGTTTAAGAAGACAAACATTGAGAGACCATATGCTCTTTTGATGTCCATAATTTGCTTTAAATTCATTAGCAAAGATTATGTGAAATTCTGTGTGCATGTGAAGGGGGATAGGTTGAATATGCCATCAAGGAACAGACAGTTGCCTTATCGCGAAACTGCCCTCTGGGGGTAATCAGGAAGCCCTAGGCCAAATGGGGCTATCACAAGTGCTATAGAGTTCTTTACCTGCCATCTATAGTGTGGGGCTTTGCCAGGGTCAGAAATGGACTTTCACTGGTGAAATTAGTAGCTTGTGAAATTAATCAGCACAACAGATATTATATAAGGACTGTAATTACTGAAATGAGTGGTATTCAAGATATGTGAAGCAGCAATAACATTCTAGAGTCACTCCCCCAAGCCCTGTATTAATAAGATATAAAAATCTAGCAAGTTCAAATTTATATCTTAGGGATGGAGACTGAGGCTATCCAATCTTTTCATGGGGTCAAAAAATTATGGTTGTCTGATGCTCACCACAAGAGCAAAAAGATTCTGCTTCTGAAATATTGCAAAGGGCATTTAGATCATCCAAAACAAAGACAGCTTAGATTTCAAGAAGCTTTTTGAACACAGTATCTTAGGTATTTGACCCAACTTCCCAATAAATTTTTGTTTAAATAAGTGTCTTTATACGTAGCAAAATTGGGTCTGAGACCTGCTTTCATGAGGGGAGGAAGGTATAAGGGGACTAGATGGTAATGGAAAAAATATAATAAAGATTATATGTTAAAAAAACAAATAAGAAAGTTATAAGAAAGTAGTTGACTCTCATTTAAACTACTTTAAACTTTTTGGAAGCTATTATGATGTACCTAAGAGCTATTGTGAACAATCTAGTAATTGTTTGTGACCAAATTGGCTTAGGTCAGTTTGCATCATGCAAATTATTTTTCTAGTTAAAAAAATTAATTTACATCAATGGTTAATTAAGTCCTTGTGAAATGCATGCACACAGAGAATAACTCTAAAAAGTGGAAATAAAGTAATATCAGAAATCTGAGGACTTCTGTTCAAGATGGAGGTGTAGATAGACATGCTTCACCTCCTTGCACAGCCATAAGAAGGATCAGAACTAACCTCAAAAAAATAATCCAGAACTGTCAGAAAATCAAACTGTATGGAAGTCCAACAACTAAGGATTTAGAAAAGCCATATTTATCCTGACAGGAAGGAGGGGTTGAGACAGGGAGACAGGGTGGACAGGATGTGGTGTGGTGGTGAGGTGGCAGCAGCAAGGTGGCTGGCAGATCAGGTGGCCCCCAAATCACATGTGGTGGATAAAACGGGAAGGGATAACTTGGGAGCAAGCAATCCAAGCCCTGTGCCACCATGCAGCCCAAGGTTCCAGTGCCAGGAAAATATAACCTCATAACTTCTGACTGTAAAAGCCAGTGAGGGTTGAAGCAGCAGAAAAATAGCTGGTCTTTTGGGAGAGACCATTTAAAGGGCCCAACAGTCCTAGAGCAAATGCAAACCCACCCACTCTGGGAACCACCATGAGGGAAATAGCTAGAGGGGCAACAGTTGCAGATGGGAAAGAGGTGAAAGGACTGGAAATGGGCAAATGTCAAGCAAGCCCAAGTGGCATTGTCCCCTCAACAACCCCTCCCCTACATACAGATCCACAAAGCAGTGAAGAAGGTTGCCCCACCCTAGCAAATACCTAAGGCTCCGCTCCATACAACTTAACAGGTGCACTAAAACAGGGAGTCAAAGTAACTCTACTTAATACACAGAAACAAACACAGGGAGGCTGCCAAATCGAGGAGACAAAGAAGATAGCTAAAGATAAAGCTAAAGGAGTTCATCATCACCAAGCCATTGTACATGAAATGTTAAAGGGACTTATTTAAGAAAAAAGAAGATCAAAACTATGAGCATTTAAATGGCAACAAATTCACAACTATCAACAACTGAATCTAAAAAAAACAAACTAAGCAAACAACAATAACAGGAACAGAATCATAGATATGGAGATCGTTTGGAGGGTTATCAGTTGGGAGGGAGAAGGAGAAGAATGGGGGGAAATGTGCAGGGATTAAGAAGCATAATTGGTAGGTACAAAATAGACAAGGGAATGTTAAGAACAGTATAGGAAATGGAGAAGCCAAAGAACTTATAGGCACAACATATGGATATGAACTGAGGTGGGGGGGTTTGCTGGAGGGAAGGGTGTACCAGGCAGAGGAGTGCAAAGGGGGAAAAACTGGAACAACTATAAGAGCATAATCAATAAAATATATTTTAAAAATAAATAAAAATAAAAAATACATTCACACAAAAACTTGTATGTGAATGCCTATAGCCTCATAATTCATAATAGTCAAGAAGTATAAACAACTCAAATGCTCATCAACTGATGACTGAATAAATAAAATATGGTACATTCATATCACGAATATTTGGCCACAAAAGGAAATGAAATAACACTGATACATGCTACAATGTGGCTGAATGTTGAGAAGGTTATGGTAACTGAAAAAAGTCAGTCATAAAGGACCACACGCAGTATGATTCTATTTATGTGAATTGTCCATAGACAAATCCACAGAGACAAGAAATAGTCTGGTACACTGAGAGAACTGGAGGCAAATGTAGAGTTACTGCTAATAGGTATGGGGTTTATTTGGAGGTGGTTAAATGTTCTAAAATTGAGTGTGGTGATGGTTGTAAATCTCTACAAATATACTGAAAAACATTAAATTGTATACTTTAAATGAGAGTGAATTGAGTGGTATGTAAATTACACATCAATAAGGCTGTTATGAAAAATTAATGCTTAAACTCTTTGACTCAGTAACTCTAAGCATCAGTTTGAACCATCAAAAATTACTACCAAAGTTTATGGATTACAAAACAGCAACTCAATATAGCTATCTTAAGATGTGGTCCAAGATTTATTTATGAACAAGTTCATTAATTATAATTTTATTATAACATAATTTTGGAAACAACTTAAAAACTGAGGAATAAAATAATTAAATAAATTATTACATAATTACATGATAAAATATAATATAAACATATAAATTGCATCCTTGAAGAATTACTTAAAGCATGTTAAAATTCCATGTGTACTACATGATACAACTTTGGAAATATATCTTTTTTATAGGCAAAAATTAATAATATAAGGAAATATGCCAAAAAATACTAATAGTATTATCTTTGAAAGTGTTGTGGGTGATTTTAGCTGTTCCTTTTTTTTCTACTTTGCCAATTTTCTGTAATAAGCTTGTATTACTTTTTTATTTTAAAGATTATATTTATTTATTTAGTTATTTGCTTGTTTGTTTTTAGAGAGAGAGGAAGGGAGAGAGAAAAAGGGGGAGAGAAACATCTCTCCATGTGTGGTTGCCTCTCACACACCCCCTACTGGAGACCTGGCCCTCAACCCAGGCATAAGACCTGACTGGGAATCGAACCAGCAACCCTCTGGTTCACAGGTCAGCACTCAATCCACACCAGCCAGGGCCATGGTAAACTTTACCGATGATGTAAAATTAAGGAGCTTCCCCTCCTGACTTTCCACTGTCCCATCTCTGTCCTGCCATAGAAGTAGTCTAATCTTGTCTTTAGTAGAGCCAGGATAAAGGCCACTGCCAAGAGTTCCTGCTCCATATTCAAGTCCAGTCCAGTCCAGAATCTGTCTAGCTCAGCATGTATTCCTGGCTGCAATTGTTGCTGTGCTGAGGTATTCAGGGTCCTGCCTGGAGCCTGCACATGGAGTCTACACAGCCATGGGGCACAGGGCTGCTAATGCCACGTGGCTGTGGAAACAGGATGCATGAGTGTATGGAGCGAGTGCAGGTCATGAGCGAGAGAGAGAGGGGCAGGGGGAGGGGGAGCTTCTTCATTCCCAACCTTATATAACCAGGGACATTTTCAAAATGACTAATCAACTTCCCAAATTTTTGCAAGCTTTGCTTTGAGACACACCCCCTAGTTAGACTGATAGGTTTCTATGGTCCAGCACCTCTCCCTTTCCCCCCAACAATCTGGTACTGGAGCAGGGAGGGAGGAGTGTTAATTCCCTTGGTGGAGAAATGCCATAGTTTCCTGGGGTGTGAAGCTATATCTCCCTGGCTCAGCAAGCAGGCTTATGCTCCCCAGTTTATTAAGCTCAATGTCTAGTTCCCTCTGCTCCCTTCTTTTATTAATATATTGCTAAATACTGATGATAACACAATCACATGAATAAAATCTACAGAAAAAAATTGTTGGGTTATCTACATTTTTTAAATTATATATCTAATCATTTGTTGAAGTTATGGTATTTACTTACATATTTACTTTGTTCACTGTCTGTCTTCACCATAAGAATGTAAATTGAGAAGGCAGGAATTTCTGTCTGTCTCATTCATCAGTTTAACCTCAGTATTTGGAACAGTGCCTCAAACTCAGCAGTGTCTACAAGTAGAAACTCAATAAGCAGTGAATGAATGAATGAATGAATGGTTCTTCCACATGAAGAAACACTATTCGGTCATTAAAAATGAAGTTTGGATCAATGATCACTCAAAATGCTCCCCATTGTGCAGTTACTGTCCTGTACATAATGTCGTTCATTTAGTTCATGGTCCTGCTGTTTCACGTCCCTGATAAATGAAAACTATCTGACAGTGTTCTGCAAAGCATATGAAAAGAAATAGAAAGAAGGATGCTATATCTAAGCACTTACCATTTCCTTGATAACTCTTAGAAACATAAAAAGAAAAGCTAAGGAAGCAAGAAATTATAAATACCAGTATATAAGCCACCTAAGGACATCAGAATTTTTGCAAGAGGTTTGTAAATCTGCAGGCAAACCACATATTATTTGCAACTGAAATACAAACGTAGATATTGCCATTCATTTTGTCAATAGTTTAATTATTGATTTGCTTTACTTCCTGAGTATTTGGTCGTGGTTAGTCAAAATCCAACTGCAATCCCTGGGGACATCTGAAAAAGTGTTAAACTATAAAATATGAAGAACTACTAGTAAGGACAAACAATAATCACTTTTGGAATAGTGCCTACTGAAGTCTGAGATGACAAATTTGATTTAGGCCTGGAAAGCGGGTGAAGAAGAGGAGGATTGTGCACAATTAGCTAGGAATACAAGTTAAAGTATGGAAGTGGGAAGCACAAGACCAAGTCCGGGGCAGGGTGACCAGTTTTTGTTGAGTGGTAACTCCTAAGCTGGGTCCTGGCAAGCAGACTTGCCTTCTTACCCCGAAGTTAGACTGCCTAAGGAAGTGGGAGGGAACAGAGCTAGACGTCTACAACAATATTCCTCCAGTAGGAAAATTCCCTGAAGTTTATCCTGACTCCTGACAAGGACACTGTTGGTAGGAGTCTTCTTGTAAATCTTGCTTGGTACTGAATCTCTTGGTCAGAGAGAGTCCAGTGAGCTCATAGTATATTAACAAATGGGTCTCTGAAGCTCTTGCAGTTTCACATGATTATATGGGACCTGGTTAACAGCTGTTAAAGGGAAAGCATGCAAGGACGAGGCAGTTTAAATGTAGGTAAAGTGTTGCAATTATGTTACCGGATTCGATCCACACTTTTCCAGCACTGAAATCTTATTGATCAAGGATAACTTTTGATCATAAGTCATCTGTCAAGACTTTTTAAAATGTTTTGCTAAACTGATTGTTAATTATAATCTTATTACAACAGGTTTAAAAATCTAAGTTAATTGGAATATAGGCAGAAAACGGGGGAAATGAGATAAGAACACCAAGGCCTCTTTTTATAATTAGTTAATTCATTTCTCGTTTAGCATTTGAATATCCAAAAGACAATGGAATATTAATAGAAAAACATATAAACTTGCCTTACAGAGTTATTAATCTCACTAACTATGTATATACTAAGTTTTTTAATGACTTTCTGAGAACTACTTTTGTGTAGAAACTAGCTCATCATGAGACGCTAGAAGAAACCTGTCCATCTTTGCTCCTGCTGTGTTGACTTGATATTAAGTGGACTAGTTGAGCATTGGTTATTATGGCAGAAGTACAGGTTGCAGCCATGTCTAAAGGCTTTCAAAAAGAAAATCAATCTTATGTCAGTCAAATTCCATGCAAGTCATACATCTGTGAGCTGCCTTCAGTCTTCTGGGACCACCAATTTATAACTCCTCACAGTGTGATGCATCCAACATCCTTCCTCCTCAATAAAGTGAACTGTAATACCTTTTGTAGCTTTGACACCTCACCAGGACCCTAACCATTAGCTTTTGCACAGTCGAGAACAGCTTAAAAAATGTACAACCAAGAACTTGTAAAATCTTCCCTGTTCTCTGCCTGTGAGTCTCAGGCCCACTGCAAATAAGAAAACTCCACCTGCTGTGAGATTCATTAGCATCATCCATGCACCATTCTCAGCACCAATTGGCAGGGAGGGCAGTGCCACTCACAAGTTCCTGGAATGTGGCCATTCCTGAGGCAGCCAAGCTCAGCTGGCTGCATCCCAGCTCCGCAGGGTGTCTGAACATGTTGGCACCAAAGAGAGCAGCAGGCTAGCTGATCACTCTAAATAATGAGCTGGAGAGAGGTGACCACAGGCTGAAGAAACCTTATGGAGATCAGCCAAAGAACAACTTTAAGTCACAACTACTTATATGTCGGCTGTTGGAAAGCAACTGCAATACACATGTTCTTCATGCAACACCTCCGTAAGAAACTATACCTGGGCCCTGGTACAGGCCACCTGCAAGGGTGGATAAGAACCTGTGCTCATTTCCAGACACCAGGTTTCATCCGGAGTGCCCATACATCTTGATAACAAATGTTTGCTCCCATCTCTCATTATTTTATTCTGTAAAAGAAAACCTCTCTTAGCCCTGGCTGGCATAGCTCAGTGGATTGAGCGCGAGCTGTGAACCAAAGCATCGCAGGTTCGATTCCCAGTCAGGGCACATGCCTGGGTTGCGGGCCAGGTCCCCAGTGGGGACCACATGAGAGACAATCACACATTGATGTTTCTCTCTCTCTCCCTCTCCCTTCCTTCCCCTCTCTAAAAATAAGTAAATAAAATCTTAAAAAAAAAAAAGAAAACCTCTCTTTATTCACCCAGGAATACTGAAGAGATAAATTAATGGGATGTCGTACCACCTAAATCAGCCAGCTTGTACATATCACTGAAAAACAGAAGCATTTGCTGGATACCCATGAAGTGAACCAGAAAATTCTAATCATCTCTTCTCTATAATCTGTCTTTGTATGCACTTCCAACTTGAATTACCAAACTCATAATTTTCAGTATGTAACTTAAATTATTAATATGTACATATGGTAGAATACATTTCACACAAAACTCTAACCATCGGTGATTAAATTATTGCTAATTATGCAAGAATTTTAAAGAGCATAATGATTTTAATGTCATTAAAATGAAAGTTCGACTTTGAAATAGATGGTGAAATTTCATGAAACTCATTTGCTGATAATTAGTGCTACCCTACAAACTGTACATCTGTTATCTGTTTTACTCCTCACAACAACCCTATTACGGAAGTTCTGAGGTAACAGCGGGGACTGAACAACTTGCTGGACCCTGCCTTGAAGGCGACCTGATCTGCAGCCCCTTCCCTAGCTCTCGGCACCAGCCTTCCATTTCCCCTCCCTGTCTGACTTGTAGATAGCACTGAAACTTCTGTTGCAGAGTTCATGCTGGCGAATGTGGGAGGAGGTTGTCTGAAGCCTTTCTGGCCGACGAAGGAAAAGTAATTTGAGTGTTAACACATGAATTGAATGAAGTTGGCAGCACTCTGCAAAAAAAGTATACGTGTGCTGTTGCCACTGGAAATGGGGTCGATGTTTCTGAAACCTACTTGGTAACTCGCAATGAGAGCTATAAAACTTTTCTTGCCCTTTGACTCAGTAATTTCAGTCTTTGGAATATACCCCAAGTAAATAACAGAAAAGGAAAAGGTAATTTGTCGCAGATGTTCATTCAGGGGCTATTTGTATTCGTGAAAAACTGGAAACAACCCAAATTTTCAGTCATAGGACAGTGACTAAGCAAACTAGGGTATGTAGGAAAAGAAAAAGAAGAAAACTTTATAATCCCTAAAAATGGCAGATTGCATTCACCTGTAGATATAGATGTAAGAAATAACGTCACATTAAAAATAGAATACAAACTGGTGAAAGCATAATCTTGTACTATCAAGCAAAACAGTACACGCATTAACAATCATACATGAGAACTGTGAATTTATAAGGAAGTATATCCCCTCATTTCATTGTTGAAATTCCAACAGTGGAAATGCCATATAGATTATGCTTAATTAAGTCACACAGAAGTAATTTTTTTAAACTGAGACCTGACTGTATCTCACCTGTGCTGCCAGGAAAAGCTCATGTTTTATGAGGATTTACTATGTGCTAGGCACCCTTCCAAGTCCTTCCTCTGTATTCATTTAATCTCCCTATAGCCTTATGAGATGAGTATTATTGCTACAATATCTCTTCTAAGACCAAGAAATTGGAACGCAGAAGTTAAATAACTTGCCCGAAGTTACACAGGCTACAGCAGAGATGGACGTTCAAGCCAGGTAGACATACTACGTGGCCTCAATGCCTTCTCTTATTTGGAAGAAGTATCTAGATCCTGTTCTTTCCCATTAACCTTTTCAAGATTTTGTGCTTTTCCCCCTCACCACTCCTGTTTGGTTTATAACATACAGAATCTTTGCAGGAAAGAATGCTAACCAGATACAGAATTCGAGATAAAATACTGTCCATCCAGTGTCACCTGCATGACCTGCGTGAACACAACCTAACTGCCCTAACTGGTAAGGCTTCTTCCAAGAAGTGAGACTACAGTGGGGTTTTTAAATCAGGAAGGCAAATGGAAAGGTTGGAAAGTAAAAGACTACTGTGAGAATATGGGATAATTGCAGAGGAGAAAAATACAACATGTGGTACAAGGAAATACTCAAATGCAATTGAATCTAAGAAATAATTTGCCTGGGGACAAATAATGAAAATAGAACATTTTAAAACTCTGGGGAAATGAAGTTTAAAAATAAAAATTTATGTTTTACACTTGCTTACTTTCTTATAGTTTTCAAAGTATTCATTATTTATAACCTTATTTAATTCTCGTGCTGTAGAAAGATGAATAGTATGATTAACAGATGAGAAACACTGAGAGTCAGAGAGTAAGTGGCTCGCCCCGAGCAGGCCGCTTGTCCGTCACCAAGCAGGAACTCCGGCCCAGCCCTGTTCTCCCTAGAGCTGAACCCTGACGCCCTTCAAGACAGGCACGAAGCCCCGTGCAAACCGTTCAAAGCGCATGAAGCCCTAGCACCAGAAAACAAATCTAACACCAATGAAATCAGAAATGAGAATTCAATATATAACAGGATCCTATTAAATAAAAAAGGCAGAGTGAAGGCAGGACTATTGCTGAGTATAAACTGAATGCTTGGGAGATGTCCTGGGCCAGTAGTTGTGTTTGGGAAGGCACACAACCCACGTCTTTCTCTCTAAATCCTTATAAGAAGCACAATATTATAGGAACCTGTCATCTTCAGTACAAATGCACAAAGTAAAATTTTTGCTTTATCTGTACGTTGGAAACATTTGCATAGTGACCTGCCTTTTGTAAGTTTCTAAACTCCTCACCTCACCTGCCTCTGTTTCATGAAGGCCTATGTTTTCTTCAGCATTCAGATCAAATGCCATCACGTCCAAGAAGGCCCTTCAGATTTTTCAGTTGAGACTTTCTTAGGCACCCACAGCACGTCCTAGAACATCTTATTGTCGACCTTGCCCTCCGCCTTGTGCAGCTCCAGGATGGCCTAACGCGTTTGGAATTTCTAGTTGTGCTTCCTAGGACATCAACACACATGCCCTGCACACTGCCGTTGTTTGTCGAATTGGTAAGAAACTGTCCGTGGTCCTGTCGTGCTCTCAGGGTCTATAAACCTTCTCCCGGGTTTGGGTTGTTCAAATTCAGATATAGAAATGACCTCAACAAAGTCTCTTTTTTAATCATATAGGATTACAGCAGTCATCAAACTTAAACAAATTGTATAAATATCCTACCAGATTCTATTTAGTACGAATGTAAGAGCTTCAAAGTCAGAACTTCAGTTCTTTGAAAAGCCTCTCTTTTAATATTAGATGGTGAATAAACTACTTGTGAAAGACCTTAAAATTTCCTAACAAAAAGTACATCACTTCTGCCAAGGTCAACTGCCCTTCAGGGATAAAAAATGGTTTTTTATTAGCAATTTAGAATAACAATTAAATAACATTCATTTTATTGAGATTTTTATATAAAAACTGAGAAAACAATTATTTGCAACAATGTATTTTTCTTGTATTATAAAAATACAAGAAAAAGTGCTGAGTCTCTGAAACACAGTAATCTTCCTGTCGCCCCTACTTTCTCTTGGGCCATGTGCGGTGGTGGTGTAATCCTTGTTCAAAAAGCTTACTCATAAAGAAGATAAACACCTGGGGACAATAAAAATGCTACTGAGGCTTGTAATCAAAAGCAAGCTAAGAAAAAGATTCAGTAATTATTTTCAATTATGTCACATTCTATAAAATATAAAAAAGCTCCCATTACATTTTATATAACATGAGAAAAAGCTCCTCGGTTCATGAATGGGCTAATCCAACAGCTATTCACATAATTCCTGTCCTTTTCAGGGAGAATAGCAATCAGTGATCAGAAGGGGAGTGCAAGTCAAAAAAGGCACGAAATCTTACTTTTTCATCATCTTCAGTAAACGGAGCACCTTCGGGAATCTTATTTATCGCTTGGGCCACGCCGATAATCTCCCCATCACTGCTCCGGATGGGCATGCACAGCAGTGATTTTGTCTTGTATCCAGTTAGCTTGTCAATTTCATCATTGAATCTTCGATCCTACAGATGAGAGAGAGAATTAACTGCATGTACAGTGTCAGGGAAAAGGAGAGAGGAGTGTAGAGGGGCGGGCGAAAGTGGGTTTACCCTTGCGAAGGCGCACACCACAGTTAACAAAGCTCCTGTAGTAAGATAACCTGCCCGTCTTTCTCTACACAAACAACTGTAAACTTACTTACTTTGCTAACTCCTGAATCTCTGTGTGTGGTGCCTGATTAAGAACAACTTTACCCCACAAGTTTTTAATAACAATAACAAGTTTGATTTCATGTTGAATTCATCAAAGAAATATAAATGAAAATAAATCACCACCCTAGTTTTTAGCCAAGAGAGAAACTTTATCCCTGACTACAACAACGTATCAAAATTAGGGAAGGGACAAATGTTTTTAAAAGTAATTGTACACTATGCTATCTCTTAAAATATGTTATTTCATAGAGACAACTGGCTATGAAGTATCATGTGAAAATACATCATCATGTATATTAAGCCCTGAAAAAAATATTCAGAAAAGCAATAGTTTCCTTTTAGCCAAGTGATCCTGGGTGGGGGGGGGGGGAACCTATGAGCTCATAGTAATAATATTAAAATAATAATTTTTAAAAAGTGTGGTTGGAAGGGAGGAGACAAAGAGCTTCTTTATATAGAATGTCAGCTTAAAGATGTAGAAGGAATGGTAAAATATACAATATCTATTTGGAACTACCAATATAATAGTGAATACAAGCAAGGACCATCCTTACAGGCTAACACCATTGGATGAAAAGTTGTTGTTAATTGGGATCTCCACATGATCTCAAAGTGACACCCCAGAGATTCCTTATTAAATTTAAAGAGAAAAGATGTCTTCATCATGAAGAGATCCGGTAGACAACACCTTAACAAACACCATCATCATTAATGAGACAAAACGAGGCCACATAACTCCTGATGAGATAAAATAAGAAGGAAAAAAATGAAGGAAAATGCAAGTTATTGGTCAATCAAAAGTCTGGCCTGGATTCTTCAAAAATGTCAATATTGTAAGAAATGAAAAAAATTAAAATAAAATAAAATAAAGCCATGGGAGCTGTGCGGGTTTAAAGATGACTTATGAGACTTAGAATCTAAATAAAATATATGGTCCTTCATTGGAAATTGTTATGCAATTTGTGGAGGGGACAATTAGAAAAAGTTGAACATGAAATTTATGTTAGGTAATATTAATGTATCAACATAAACTTTCTTGACTGTGATAGCAGTATTGAAATTATGTAAGAAAATGTTATTTTTAGGATATACATGCTGGAGTATCTTGAGATGAAATGTTATACCTTCAACTTACTTTCAAATGGTAAGAGAGACAAAGGGAGGGAAGGATAGGAGGGAGGGAAGGATGGGAGGGAGGGGAGAGTGAGACTGAAAGACTGAGGAAAGACTGGCTCCCAAAAGAGTAACAGCTCCCAAAAATTCTCCAACGAAGGTGATAAACTGAATCCAGGCTCACTGCTTAAAGCCACGGGCTGAAGTGAGGCTTTTCCTGATGCCTAGATTCTCTCTTATTAAAAGAAGTTTAGATAACAAAAATGAAGCACAGCTGTCCACCACCATCTAGAGCTAGGAATTTTATCGGACTAAGGGCCTAGGCAGGCTGGCTGTGGACAAGCCCCAAGACCAAATACTGCTGGCCTTCTGACGAGGTCTGTGGTATCCCAAATATCACAAGGTCAGGAGTCCTTAAACTCCGTATAAGGCCTGGTTATTACTTGAGGATCTATGGAGGCCACCCTACACTCTTAACTAGAGAGGAGAGAGCCCTGAAGGAAAGAGGGAAATCATAAACCCAAACAAAACCAAATTTCCTGGTCAAAAATAAGCCTGCAAACAAACTTTCATAAAAACACCAATTAGTACAGTTAATTTTTTTTAATTCACGGAGGAACCATTATGTGTCACGCTGTGGGCTAGGAGATACCTCAGAAAGCAAAAGAGGAATCATTCCTGCCTTCCTGGAACTTATAGTCTAGTAGGTGAGGCAGATGACATATAAGTGTATAATCATATGCTGTGGTGGTCCTGGGGAAAGGCCAAGGTGCCGTGAGAGACACTTCATCTGAGGGACCTATTTTTATGAGGACCAAGGAAGATCTCTCAGAAAACAGGACAAGTAAGCTGTGACTTGAATCATGAGTAAGAATTGGCCAAAGAGTGGAGGAAAGAACTTTCCAAGAAGCTGGAACAATGCACATGAAGGTCCTGAGGCAGGAAAAAGCAAGTTCCAAAAACTCAAAGGTCCATGTGGTGAGGGCATAAGGAGTCAAAAGGAAAAGGGGAGAGGTGCCAAGTCGCCCTGGAAAGGAAGGCCTGGAAAGGAGTTATGTTAATCCTAAATGCAATTTAAAAATCAGTAAAGATCTAAAAGCAGAAGGATTGCATGATTCCTTATCCAGCACTTAGCATTATCTGAAATCATCTTATTAGTTTACTTGTTCTCTCCCAACTAGTATACAGGTTTCAAGACAGCAGAGATTTGGTCTGTCTCGTATACTGCTTCACACAGGCATATTTGTAGGTGCTCCAGGAAGAGAGGAAATGTCATCAGGGAGAGGTAGGGAGGAGGCTTGAATTTTAACAACCAAGTTTCCTTCTTTAAAAAAAAACTGGGAAGCAAGTATATTACCATGTTAAGACTTTATAAAGTTCAATGGCTTATTCTTATTGAAATCTTTGAAATATATTTTAATAAAAATTTGAGGACCATTTTTTAAAATTAAGAACTTCGTGGAAGATGACACAGAACTGGAACAGGGGAATCCAATTAGGACATTTCAGTGGTCCAGGCAAGGTGAGACAATGGTCTGGGCTAAGAGAAGGGCAGTAGAGGTAAGCAGCATCAACTGGACATGTTGGAAGTTGAGTCTACATTGTTTCCTGATGAGTGATTGGTTGGGGAGGGGGGACTAGAGAAAGAAGAATGAATTTCAGGTTTTAATATGAGAAACTGTATAGATGGAAGTGCCCTTTACTGTAATAACGGAGATTGGGATGAAGGTGAAAGTCTACAGATAAAGTCAAGAAGGTTGATAACCCAGTTTATTAAGCAAGGTAAAGTACATCCTGTGACCTAGATCCATGGTTCTCCACCCTGGCTGCACATGAGAGTTAGCTGAGAGGGTTTCCAAAAACCAGTGCCTGGGCTCCCATGCCCCAAATTGAATCAATCAACACTGGGAGTTGTTATTTTTTAAATGCTTATAAGTGATTTTCAAATGAGAATAATTTTCCTACATGATAAAGAGCTTAGCCATGAGTGAGATCAACAAAATTCACTGATAGAAAGCCTAAAAAGAGAAGAAACACGAAGAGTGGTGTGAATTCTGATGGTTGCATATCAGTGGTGTGGACCATGTTAGACTGGACTTGAAAGTCCACTCTGGAGTAGGCATGGCCTGTCTGCTCTGACCTTTGTGATAACCTGCATCCCTGGAGAAGGGCCTAATCCACCAAAGTCCAACTCAGTACACCAACCACCGGTGGAGTATTCTTTACCAAGATATTCAAAGCCACAGAAGAACAATAGGACAATTCAGTCTGGCCCCAGGGGCATGCTACAAACCCTTCCTACCAGCTCTCTAACTTTCTACACTCACCTGATAAACTTGTAACTTGAGGAAAAAATACAATTATGTTGATACATGTGGTGAGTGTTAATGTTCCTATTTAGAAGCTGAGAAGATTTATTTCATGAAGTCTTAAAAATAATGCATCTTAAAACATGGTTTGCCCATGTCTCCATTATATTACTTATGGGATAATTCTCACAAATTAACTCAAAACTTAATATAATCCATCTAAGGGGGGGTGGTCAGAAAAGCTGATACAATAGCATACTTTTCTAATGTGTATTAATCAGTACATTAATTTTCCAATTTAAAAAAAAATAAAGTTGAGCCCAAAATTTAGGTATAAATTAATTGTAGGAGATGAAGAAAACTAGGAAAACAATTAGATGAAGGAAGAGACACATTACTCTTTGTTAAAAAGGACATAAAAGTTCAAAAAGATAACAAAAAAATAGGTTTTGCAAGCCAACCAACAACCACAAATGATGGTAATAGTGGAGAAAACAAAGCATTGTGGAACGTACAGCTGGGACCACAACTAGTCTAAGGTCAGACAAAAATTTCCCGAAGAAAGTGAAATGTTAAGCTGACACCCAAAGGGCAGTGTCCCAGAAAGAGGAAATGGTATTCAAAACTAGCAATAGAAAGCTGGTAAATTTAAGGAATTAAAAGAAGATGAAAATGGCTCTCAAGGGAAGTGAGGGACGTGACAGGAAAGACCAGCTGAAGGCTGGTGAAGGGGTGCCTGTGACCAGGGTTAGAATTATTAATTTATCATAGAGGGAGCGGGTCCCTAGAGGGTTTTAAGAAGGCGGGTGGGAGTAACATGGCTGACTCATTATTTTAGAAAAACCACTCTGGCTTACATGCAAAGAATGGACTGGAGGCAAGAGATCCGGGTGAAAGGTAACCCATCTCTGCCCTGGAGTGACCATCAGTGGTGGGAGGGGTGATGGGCAATGGGCTGCGTTAACAGATATTTAGGAAGTAGAATCAATAGGACTTGCAGATGAATTTGATGAAAGGTTGTTAAAGTTAGAGAGGTCAAAAACGACTGCATTTATCTGGGACAGGCACCTGGGTGAGCGGTGGAGTGGTCCCTGAGTGAGGAGCACAGGGAAGCACAAATCCCGACTGGGGAACATCAGTTCCCTTGTGGACGTTTTGCAGTTCAGTAGGCTATGGGTCATCTACATGGTGGCATTGCCCACAAAGTAGTTTGGGATATGTAAATCAATTCATAAGTTCTTATAGCTATGTTATATAAGCATATGTATACATTTTTTTAATTTTAGGAAAAGGAGTTGAACTAGAAAGGAGAGACTATTTAAATAAGAGTGACGGACTCTGCTCGATAACTTTTAACCTGAAGTCTTCAGGAGGTCACCACACTCCCCAGCAAAGCTGCAGAGAGTGCCAGGTAAGGAGGAATCAGGACCAATAAGAAGGTGGAAACACTGAGTTTATTTATTGCTGAAAATGGAAACTTGAATAGGAAACTAACAAATGCCTCTAGGTTCATAATGAAATATCACATGGAGAACGGTGTACAATTTTTATTCATCACCCTTAGGACAAAAGAACAAGAAATGATCTACAACAGGAGATCTACAACTCTAATATATTAAAGTAAGGGCTTCTTTAATAAGGTTGTTAAAATCTGGAATGAGTTTCTTATGATTGTGGTAGACTCTTCTAGCTTCTAGCATTTTTATGTCATAATATTTTCCTACCTCAGATATTTTAAATATAACTGCTCTTGAGAAGTGCTAGGATCTTCTCAGTCCCTTCTCTGCAGACCTATTTTTTGCATGTGACACTCAGATGTAATTTTTAATATTTAAAAAAACAAAGTCATAGGGCCAAAAGCAATTTTTACTTCTTAGCAATGGAACTGTGTGCACTACATAAAGAACAGTAATCACATGCATTTCTGACCTAGGGTCTCACACTCGCAGCCTCTTCTGTGAGTTCCTGAGTTGAATGTGATGCAGCAGAGCACACCCAGAAAACAGGTTCCGCCTGCAAGGTCCACTAAGGTTGCAGAGAGAACCAACTTCTGCAGTCTGAGCTTTCAGGTCCTTGAGAAATGAGCTGTATTATTTGCACTCAACAATGCCACCCGTCCCAAAGAGACATATTTTAGAGGCACGTAAGAAGCCTGAAAGCAAAAGGGAATCCACTCTGTCTCCTTTACACCTTCTCAGAGAAGCTCCTCAAGGATCGTCAAGGTAGGAGAGAGCACCACAAGCCTTATCCAGGTCTCAGACTCATGGTACGGATGGGTCACATTAGATTTATTTTATCCCCTCTGTATTTAAGGCTTCTCTGCCCAGCATTTTATAGTAAACTTTTTCAGGGCTCATGATTAAGCCAAGAAGTCTTGAGCATGATTTAACTTATATGAGTGATTGTTTTAACCACAATCTCAATTCCACCTTTGGTACTTGATAGCAGTGGTCCCCAACATTTTTGGCATCATGGACCAGTTCAGGGGGCCTGGGAAGGAGGTGTTGCTCAGTTAAGCTTTCCTTGCAGCCTGGTTCCTAACAGGCAGGTACTGGGGTTTGGGGGCCCCTGCTTTTGTAGCCAAGATGTTCAAAATTTTCAAGTTTGAAAACATCCATGATGGTAATTATGTTTTTAGAACATCTGAATGAGGAAACATGTAAATGCAAAGAGCCCCCATTCATTCCATAAAATATTTAATGAATTTTTATCTGAGCTATTGTGTCCAAAAGCTATAGAGAAAAAGCAATATGAGATATGTGTGTATTTATGGTATTTCTTCCATCTACAGACACTATTTGGTATTCATAGGAGTAGAACAGGGGTTGGTGACACTTGCTAACACTGGAACTTCAGACAACTACTGATGTCCTAGCCCCACCCTGATCAATTAAATAACTGATAGAAGGAGGGGCTGTGTAGGGGATCTGACTTCTGGCTGCTGGTCAGTGTCAAGAACCACTGAATTAGAGATCCCGTAATAAAGCCAAGGCCTCTAAGGGCCTGAGGGGGAACAAATTGTAAACCACTGCTTTAGAGCTTTCATAAGATTATTTTCTAGCTTTTGTTTTATTTTGTTATGTTTTCCACCCATTTTCCCTGAAGGCTTAAGGCACAGGGCCTGCATACGCCCCCAGCACCCAACCAGCCCACCCTTGCAAAGGAAGGTCCCACCTTTTATCTACATCATCTTTCAAAGGCCTTACAGAGTTGCAATGTTGAGAAACTGATGGAAATATAAAATATAAAATGAATAAGCCACTGAAACTTCAACTGATAGATTGCCAAACTATCAGAAGCTTAAAAGAAAATTGCTTTTATTTGTACATCAATTAGTAACACTCATTTGGTTCCAATTCATAAAGCATCTTCTTACATCTATGATTTATCATAAACAGCAATTATTTTCCAGAAAATGCTTGGAAGGCTAAGCTCTTAAAATTTTTGATTAGTCTTTAATGATTTAAAATGTACTCTTCTGCTTTTCTCCATGCAAAAGAGAATAACTAATTATTCTGAACTGATGGAAGGCTTGAGATTAGATTACACAAAGACAAGGACATGGCATATGGTAAACAGACAGTCAGTGCTTTGGGCCCCCTAATTTAGTACCTGCTGAGGAAAGAAGTGCAAAATTATCACTGTTGTTCTTACTACGTACTCACAGAATGCCATTGCTCTACATTAAACAAAAATCTTGTCTCCAAATTCTTTCACAAAATACTTGTAGGTGGTGGAGCAGTTTGTTACTATGAACACTTGTGACTTTAACATGAAATCCTAGAAAAAAGTTTAAATATAATTATAACAGTTAATATTACGAGAATGCATATATCCACACATTACCAAGTGAATCCTAAATTTGCACTCAGAAAAGCCTATAGCCTTCTGTTCCAATGTTAGCCTTCTCTTCCATCAAATCTTTACCCAAAGGTGCCAATAACAGTAAGATTAATTCCATTTCTTTAATTTTTTCTGTTTCTAACTGAAATAGATTCACATCAGAAGTGAAAATGGTCAAAAGTTTTCAGTAGAAGAATGAATAATGAATGATAAACAATAAACAAAGTCATCATTTACTTTACTTGAAATTATATTAAAATATTTTTATTATTTAAGTAGTTCAATATCAAAATAAACAATGGAAGAAATATAAATAAGCATTTATATAACTTCACAAGGGGCAAGTCTTTTTTTTTGTAAGGCAACAAGTAATTTATTGTAAGAATGACGAATCATTGGTGAAATTTTACACCATATTAGAAAGCAATTCTTCATGGGCATGGAGACTGGCTGGCATTATAGCCTCATTATAATTCATTGTCCAATACATCCAACCTAAGTGGTGTTCAATACTGTTTATCATAATGCAAAGGTAAATTTAGTATCATTGGTTCAGAAAGAGGTCACATTCTAAGTCAGTTCATTAAGTGATGGTCTGTGCTCAAGGTCATTAAAAAGGGTGTGGGCATGTTTTTCATAGAGTACAAAGCATGGGTACAATGGGAAAGTCTTTCAGGCCCTACAACCAAAGGAAGGAAGCATAAACAAAAAGAGTGATGGATCTGACTCATAAATGTTTTTAATTCCAAATTGATCTTACTTTTAATTGTGTTTGTAGTATTCAAGTAAGATAAAATTAGAAAAGTGTTTTTAAACACAGGCTGATAAAGTGTTAAATTCTTACAAAGTAATGAGGAAAAATAAGCAATGGATAAGAACAAGAAATTAATCACTCTGTTACCTCAGAGTGATGGGATTACCATCCATCACAGCACTATAGCTTCAAAACTGTCCTCCAGAAAGACAGAAGTTGTTATACTATTGGATGGCCGGAAAAGAGAGGCAAGATTTATAAAATGACAACTGTCAAATTGGAGGTGGATCAATCTTCTTAAATGATATAAATACGTGAAAAATAGCATACTGCTCCCTACTTTTAGCAGGATATAGCAGAAGTGCAAAGGGCCTTGGGTTTTTTAAGCATTATCATCCTGGGTATAAAACCCTTTACCATAAAAATTAAGACCACTTGAAACACTACAGAGAATGCCAAAGGAATTTGATATTTCTGAAAAATCACAGAGAACAAAAAAAAAGTTTGCCAAGATACTACAGTTGGGCAAAGTTCTTTCTTTTAAAGATTTTATTTATTTATTTTTAGAGAAGGGAGGGAGAGAAACATTGATGTGCAATAGGTTGCTTCTCGCATACCCCCAACTAGGGACCTGGCCTGCAACCAAGGCATATCCCCTGACTGGGAATTGAACCGGCGACCTTTCAGTTTGCAGGCCGGCACTCAATCCACTGAGCCACAGCAGCCAGGGCAGGCAATGTTCTGATAGTTGAAATGGGTGGCTCTTTCAACTCTCTGACTCTAACACTCTCCACATTTAATTGCTAAACATCATAACAACTTATATGGCATAGCATATAAAATGCTAGAAAACATTCTGATTTCCCAAGAGGATGAATAGTAGAAACCAAAACCTAGTAACCTGATACTGGTTCTCAAAACAAAATTTTCAACACTATTAAACCAGTAGGTGTAAGTTTGGAAGAAAATGATAAGAACACATCTTTCAGCCATAAGAGTGTGTGCAACCACAGAAAGTCCTAGTGTTAAAAGATCGGTCATCATCCACAGGGAAGAGGACTTGGAACCAGGATGTCACTACTTCCCACTGACTCCCAGGAGGATCCCTGGGGCTGGTTGGTTCCATGTATGTTCCCTTCCCCGTTGTAAGCTTCTATGTCCCGCAAACCTTTCTTTCCTGTCTCCAGTCCAGGCTCTCCATTTCACTGGTGCTCACCTGATCTTGGCTGCAAATAAGTAGCAGTGCTTGAGAGTACTTGGGCCCCTTCCAGCGCTTATATGGCCATGTGTTCCACAAAACAAGAGGGTGGCATGAATCTCCAGCCCTCGATTCAGGAGGATGAGTGGCATATGAAACTAAAGGCATCAACATGTGATTAGGTCTTTCAGAGCACTGCTTCAGTCATGAGGAATCATTAGTAGAGTCTGGATTAACACAGGAGCGTACTTAGTATGCAGGGTGTCTTTTCTTGGACAAAGCACCAAAATACTTTCTAAGAAATGCTTGTAATTAGGAGCCTTCTCTTCCAGACACACTGGAGAACTGAGTCAGCCTGAATTTTGGCAGTCTTGTCTATAAGTTATTCTGCCTTGGACAGGGTTGGTTAGACTCTCCTGACACTGGTCTCCTGCCTGCTGGCTTATTCCAGATACTTCCTTGGCCAGCTGGCAGAACGCTACGGTGGCCTTTTTACAAACCAGATCAATCCCTTGGCAGAGCCAGCCAATTACACCATTCATCATATTTCTAACACCTGGTGCTGCTGAGTTGGAAAGATTGGACATATCAGCTAGCACTCACTCTCATAGAAGCAGCAGGGTCAAGAACTGTTCTATAAATCTCAATTTACTTCTGAGATATTTCAATAAAATGGGCAATCAATTTAAGCACCTATAATTCTTCCATGGTTTAGGATCTTCATGGGACAGAACGGCAGAAACAGAAACCACGACAAACTCTGCGCTGCTCAAATCCACAGGGCTTCCCCATGTTCCTCTAGATGGAGCAATAATGAACTTTCAATACCCATGGAAACTCCAGCTGTAAGACTGCCTGCCGTCCCAGTCCCTCTGCCTGACTTCAGAAGAAAGATTACCTCACAGGCATCATTGGGTATTGTCTCCCCCACCATAACCCACCCATCAGCAGGCTCACGGCAAGTACATCTGACATCTGTCTACACACCGCACTCTACGACAGAACACTTCCTATTACTAGTCAAGTTGACATCAAACATTTATGGAAATTGACTAAAAGCTAGGTCATCAAGATAGCCAATGTGAAGTAACCATGTCAAATGATTGGTATCACAGAGAACATATCATTTAACCCCAATGTACTACAGTTAGAAACAGTAAAAGAAATAACTAGAGAAACATAATATCTGGAAATTTTAAATATATTTCTGAACAACCTATTGATCAAAAAAATCAAAATGGAAATTTAGGAAAATACCAGGTTGATTAGAAAAATGTTATGTACCAAAACTGTAAGACACAGTTAAAGAGGGTCTTAAAGGTTCAGTTTTTAATGCTTACATCAGGAAAAAAAAAGAACAAGAAAAGCTCAACTCGATGAAGGAATCATCCAACCATAAAGAATTAGAAAAAAAAAGAACAGCAAAATAAACTAAGATATAGGGAGAAAATAATAAAAATAAGAGAAGTTAATAAGAAAGAAAACAAACATATAATGAGGACAAATAAAGGTCAGAAATGTAATAAAATATACAAGTTCCTAGAAAGAATAACAAAATGGGAAAAAGAGAGTGGTATGTAAATATTTTAAATCAAGATTAAATGGGCAAAGTTATAGTTACTACAGAGATTAAACAGATAAGATGTTATGAACAACTCTGTGACTATGAATTTGAAAACTTAGATGAAATAAACAGACACACATAGGTTAACAAAAACAATGTTTTAAAAAGCTAGAGAACATGAAAAGTCCTATAAGCTTTAAAGAAATTGAATTAATAGTTTTAAATAGTGCCATTAAACACACACACAGTCCAGATGGATTTCTAGGAAATTCTATCAAACATTCGAGCACTGGCCAATTCTAATTTTACACAAACTTTTCCATACAATATGAAAAGATTCATTTGTAATATAACTTTGCTTTCAAAACCAAACAAGGATATTATAAGAAATGAAAAATATAGGCCAATCTCACTTATAAGTGAATATACATACAAAAAATGTAAAGATAAACATTTTTATAAAACAAATCAGGTAAAGGGCAATTTATTATGACCACATTGATGTTACCTAATAATCTAGGTTGCGTTATTATGAGATCAATTGAAGTAATTCACCACATTAACAGCTTAAGTTTAAAAAAAGTGTATTTCAAAAGAGGCAGAAAAAATTGGATAAATATTCTACATCCTTTTATGATTTCTTAAAAAATAACAGCAACAACTTCCATAGAAAACTAGGAAGAGAAGGGGCTTTCTTAACTCAATAAAGGGCATTTCAAAAAACAGAAACCTCTACCTCACAATGAAACTTTGGAAGCACCCTCTCTAAGAGCAGTTCAAAATAAAGTTGCCTGTTTTCATCAAGTTCTTTTTGTATTGTACCAGATGTCTTTGCACAGTAAAGCAAGAAAAAGAAATAAAAGTAAAGTATTGAAAAGAAACAAAACTTTCATTATTTGTAGGTGATATGATTGCTTACACAGAAAATGTCCTCCAAAAGCTTAATACATAGGAATTACTTAACAAAAACTTTTTGAGGAAAATAAGCAATAAAATAGTTGTGAGGATTAAATGAAACAACCTATGTTGACTATTTGACACATAGTAAGAACATAGTAATTATAAATGCTCATGCAATTGGATAATAGTTAATTTTTTCAAAGTAATAATTATTTTATTTTGAGAAAGCAACCTTTTGGAAAGTTTCCCCTTAAATAATATATGTTTCTTGAGGGGAAAAATAACCAAAGCATAAAGATATTTTAATATATACATAACCATTCATAAATATATGTGACCTCATTATATAAAGACTTCAACTGCGGACATTTGGACTATAATCATTACTTCACTATTATAAATTATATTGTGATTAATGCCTTGTGTTGGAATCTCTTATAGTTGTTGCTGAACCATCCTTTTGGAAGTAAGTTGCAGATGTTATGATATTTTATTCTTAAATATCTTAGTATGTGTCTCCCAAAAGCAAGGCTACTGTCTTATAAAATCTCCATATTACTTCCCCCAAAATTTAAGATTAATATAATAGTTTGTAAAATAAAGTCCATATTCAATTTCTCCAATTACCCTCTCAATACCCCTTATATATCTATATACCCTTCATCCCTCCTTCCCCTCCCTTTCAATCCAGGGTCCAATTAAGGATTACACATGCATATACTTAGCATTAGATTAAACAAGACTATGTAAATATTCCTTCCTCCACTGTTTGTTTTATCATGATCTTTATATTTTTCTTTTTTTATTTTAAAATTTTTTATTTAAATTATTTTATTGTTGTTCAATTACAGTTGTCTGTATTTTCTCTCCACCCCTCTCCACACTCCAAACCCACCTCCCTCCCTTGCTTCCACCCTCCCCCTTGGTTTTGTCCATGTGTCCTTTATACTAGTTCCTGAAAACCCTTTTCCCCACTGTCCCCTCCCCCTCCCCTCTGGCTATTGTTAGATTGTTCTTAATTTCAATGACTCTGGTTACATTTTCTTTGCTTTTTTCTTTTGTTGTTTATGTTCCAGTTAAAGGTGAGATCACATGGTATTTCTCCCTCACTGCCTGGCTTATTTCACTTAGCATAATGCTCTCCAGTTCTATACATGCTGTCGCAAAGGATATAAATTCCTTCTTTCTCTCTGCTTTGTAGAACTAGGTGAAATGGACAAAGTTCTAGAAAAATATAATCTGCCAAAACTCAATAAAAAAGAAGCAGAAAGCCTGAACAGACAATAACACCTGATGAAATTGAAACAGTAATTAGAAAGCTTCCGACACACAAAAGCCCTGGACCAGATGGTTTCACAGGAGAATTTTACAAAGCATTTAAGGGACAGCTAACCCACATCCTCCACAGATAATTTCAAAAAATTCAAGAAGATGAAAATACTGTAAATTTTTAAAAGGTATGTTTTAGATTAGCAAGAAACATTTTTTAAATATCTAGGACAAAATAATATGTAAGTCTTTTATAGAGAAAACTAAAAAACTTTATTAAAAACATTTATTTAATAGAGTAATATGAAAACCTATTTATTTAATAGGGTAAGAAGACTGAATATCATAAAATACTTCAACTCCTTTTCAAATGGACCTATAACTTCAGTGCAATTACAATAGAAATTCTATCAGAGTGTATGTGCCTATAAAACTCAACAAGCTGATTACAAAATTTACACGAAAGAATAAAGGGTCAACAAAAGCCAAGACACTCCTGAAGAAGACCAGGGTGTGTGTATGGGAGGTGGTGGGGGTGTTGGGAGATTTTTCCTGTTAGATATCAAGACTTAGCTACAAAAATCAAGGCGGTGTGATACTGATGCAGGCACGGACTAATAGAGCAAAAGAAGGATAGAGAGCCTGATAATAAACTATTGCTTACACGGAAAATGGATTTAAGACAAAGCAGACATTTCAGATCACAAGGAAAGATGAACTACTCAATAAAAGACACTAGGTCATTTATTTATTCAAATAGGAAAAAAATAAAATTGTATTCCTATGCTATACTCTAACACAAAAATGAATTACAAATAAATTAGATACTTGATATGAAACACAAATTATAAAATATTAAAATATAGAATATAGAATTATTAGAATTATATAGAATATGTTTAACCTCTTGTTTCTTAAACAAGTAAATAAACCAAAATTTAATGAGAGGATAAATTAAATTGTATTAAAATGAAGAACTTGAGCTTACCATTAAGAGTGAAGAGCAAGCAATAAAGAAAGGGAGGATATTTGCAGACTCTATAACCAGTAAGAGGGTTAGTATTTAGAAGATACACCATATTTTGCTGTGTAAAATGTGCACTCACATTTTTGGCCATAACTTTAAGGGAAAAAGAGTTTTGTTTTAATTCTTTAATTCAATTATTTATTCATTTATATTTAGATATTTGTTTTATCTTATAAAAGATTTTTAACATTTCTTTTTGAACATACAATATTGTTATTGCTTTCTAGAGTTACACTTTTAATGCATAAGCATAAATAAAAGAATTTAAAACATTTATATAAAGAATTAGTACTACCCATGTATAATGCACATCCTTATTTTTTCCTCAAAAATTTTGGCAAACAAGTGCTCACTTACATGGCAAAATATGATATATATAAAGAGTTCTTATTATAAATCAATAAGAAAAAGGTATACTCAGTAGGAAAAATGGGTGATTGACACAAACAAGTATTTCATAGAAAGGGAAACACAAATATACAAACATGTGAAAAGATGACTGAGGGGACATTTGCAGGGTTCATCCTGGACCATGTGTGTGCATGGCTTGCTGCTCACTGTAGCTGGCCTCTCTTCTCCTGGCTGAGACATAAATGAAGGCCCTGGACCAGGGGGCTATGGGGAGAGTAGGCTCAGTAAGAAGGGCCAGAGTTTGTGCCCTGGTGGTAGTGGTGGTGCTGGCCAAATACATATTCACCTTGAAAATGATGACACACAGAAATTTCACTTTGCATCAAGAACATTACATGAGTAGAAGAAAATATCTATGGTCCTGTCAAAGGAGGAGCTGCCATACTTAGATAATAACAGACTTTGGTAAATCACTAAGTAAATACAAAGGGAAAAGATGCCCAACATGCCATAATATCACTGACAATTATAAACTGGTGACAGATGCTGTCAAAAATTGTATTCAACTAGTCCAGTCAAGATGAATGTGCATGTAATCACAGATCACCTCTTCACACAACCACAGTGAAAATTACAACTAAACTACAAAACAACTATCACACAGAATCGTCAGAAAATCAAGCTTTATGGACGTCCAACAGCCAGAGAATTAAAGAAGTCACATTCATCCAGACAGGTAGGAGGGGAGGAGACATGGAAATGGAGAGATTGGTGAGGAGATGTGGAGATATGGAATGGATGGCCCCACACCTGCGTGCTGTGGATAAAAATCGGGAAGGATGCCTTGGGAGAGAGGGATCCCAGTCACCACCCATCCCAGGGTTCCAGTGCCAGGAAGATAAGTCCCCATAACTTCTGGCTGTAAAACTAGTAGAGGTTGGAGTGGCAAAAGAAACTGCGGGAGTCTCAGGAGTCTCTTCTTAAAGGACTGCAGTGGACTTAGAACTCTTGCAGACTCACTCCCTCTGGGCTCCAGCACCAGGGCAAAAGCTGGAAGGGCACCATGGCAGACAAGGAGAAATTGAAGTGTCTGGCATCAGGGTGAGTGCCAGGGCACAACTCCCTCCCGACAGAACTCCAGAGGCCAGGCAGTGGCAATGTCCCCTTTCTGAGCCCTCCCCCACACAGAGCCACAGAGAGGTGACAAGATAGGGGCAAGACATCTGTAACCAAGACATTTCTTCCTGCTGCAAAACTGTCCTGTATTAACCTTGTACTAAATCATTGTAACACACAACTAGCAGAAAAATCTGAACAATTCACCAACACGGAATCCCAAAGCTTCTAATCAGTCATATCACCCGTTTCCCCTTTGGCTGACATGGCATTTTAACTAGGAGTGAGTTACCTTTTTTGATCTTCCTTTTGCATTATTGAGGATGTATTTCGTGGGCTTAATTACAACTCAACTTTGACAGCAGTAGCTAATAAAGGATTTAGGTTTCCTCTATTTGTGGTTCAGGATACTAAAGAACTACATCCAAAACACCACTGACAGAAGACTGTAATGCCTCTGATTGCTCTGCTCTTGTCAGCTGGGAAGGACACTCTGGGAACTGCATGGTAGGAATTTTACATAGACAGAAACTCAGTCAATGAGAAGCGAAGCGATACACCCAAGACCACAGGCAATAGGTTACTGAGCCTGGATATTAATGGAGGACTGCTTGGTTTCCCTAATCTCCACAACGCACTCAGATTTTATATACCACATGGTCTGAACCTTAATTATAAAAACTTGAAACAACTTTTGTCCAGATCCACAGCCACTAGAAAGGAGATACAGTTGGAATAAACATTTTCCTTGTGGTTTTTTGTCTTGTGCTCCTAAATTTAGCATTTGAAAAGAAAACCAAATCAGAAAGTCAAGAAGAGCATGTAAAAAGCAGTCAATCAGAGGGGAAAGCAAAAAAGGAACAATCTAGGTATACTATTTCAAAGACTGGGAAGTTCAGAGAATTTGGTAGGAGGCAGAGAATGGTCGGAGGCAACACCTAAAGCAATTCCTGAAACTAAGAGCTGCTGGCCTTCTTGGATGGGGTAGTGAGGTACCCATTTCAGATGCTGGAGAGAAGATTTCATAGATTCTTTTTCTTTTACAGTATAAAGATGAAATATAGCTTTTAGACAAAGATTCTAACCAATTTTGTCATAAAGACATCTGTGGTTGTGTTTCATGCAATGTGGTCTTATACACTTTCACAACTATACCAGGCTGATACTAAGTACTGAGTGCACATTTCTGAAGTGGAATTTAAGGAATGGTAGGCTTTTTGATGAGAAACAATGCCATTTTCCTCACAGACAGTATCTGTCATGAGCAGATGATTCACACTGATGCCTTGTAAACAGTATTCCTTAGGAAATTTCTCCCCTGGGCCCTCCACTCACACTGAGTTCAAGACATTAGCCAAATATATAGACACAGACACAGACATAGACATACCCGGAAAGGATACATCGGAATTCTACCGACACTAAGACTTGCCTGGAAGAGAGAGCAGCAACACAGTCTGGCTTTGTAGCAGCAGACAGATCATGGCTTTGGCTTTGCATCTGGGTCTTCTAAGCCAGTAGACAAGCATAAAGCAGACAGCATCATAGCAATTACTCCAGAATTGCATGTGGTAAGTTAGTCTTTAAAAGAGGGACTAAGTGAGGCTTGTGATCCATTTAAATTGTAAAGGAACTGAGGTAATTTTGAAACTGATTAATTCTTCAAATAATAAAAAACCTAGCTATCACTTATCTAGAGCCGACTATAGACCTGGTATCTGCATTGAGGTGTTTTACACACACATAATATTCACAACCGTCATGCGGTGGGAGTGTGATTGGGGCCATGATATACATAAGGCACCTGGGGCTAAAAGAAAGCAACTTACAAAATGTAGGTAATTTATCAATAACTGAGCTAAAGTGCTAACCCGGATATTCTTGAGTCTAAGCTTGGGCTCTTTTCACCATGCTATGCTATTGAAGAATTAGCCGTTTGTGCTCAGGGTCGCTGCCCGTGTTGTTAAGTACGGCTCCAAAGCCATGAAGAGACCTGTCCATGGTAACGAACAGTAGTTTATGTTCAATTTAATGTACTTGAACAGAGTCAGAAGTTAACACTGTTTATCATTGTTGTTGACCAGATCAAAACCAAGGTCACTTTTTTCCAGTCCGTGGATAAATATATTTAGCAAATGTTGACTTCTCCAGAAGGAAAGCACAGTAGAAATCAAGTGTGCTCCCCCAAAGCTTGAAACTCTGTGAAGAGTAGGCACATCATGAATTGCAAATATGTTTTCCCACGTGCAGCTCATTTCATAGAAATGATGAAATGACTGAAGAAAGTGAAGCCAGATTCCTGATTTCATTTTATTTTCCAAGAACAGGAAGTCGATGTGTAAGTATAATGTATGGTTTCCAGATATATTCCCTGGCGTTAAACCTCTTGTGATCGTGGTCATAGAGGAAGCTCTTCGGAAGTGCACTTAATGTGATACCAGAAGTCCTAAATTCCCTGTCCCAGCTCTGCTACAACAGCTCTAAAATTCTGGGCCATTTAACTTCGCCAAGCCTCAGTTTCTTCTTCTAAAAATGGAAATAATGACTCCTACCTTTCAAAACAGTAAGGATGAATTGAATACAGATTGAATCATTTTACATATCATAAAGTGCTACACAAACATACTAGCACACTCAGAATACCGAACAGGAATCAGGCTAAAGTGTTAGGAACTATTTCCCAAATCCTGTCCTTAAAAGTTTTGATTTACTTCTTTTCTTGAATTCTGTGAGATTTTCCCAGATGTTATTTCCAGGATGTTATCTTCTACTTCACTTACTATTGGGTTGGCCAAAAAGTCCATATTTTTTTTCTGTGGAAAACAGTATGGAACTTCCTCAGAAAACTAAAAATGGACCTGCCCTTTGATCCAGCGATTCCACTGCTGGGTCTATATCCTAAGAATCCTGAAACACCAATCCAAAAGAACCTATGCACCCCAATGTTCATAGCAGCACAATTTATAATAGCTAAGTGCTGGAAACAACCCAGGTGCCCATCAGTAAATGAATGGATCAAAAAACTATGGTACATTTACACAATGGAATTCTATGCAGCTGAAAGAAAGAAGGAGCTCATACCCTTTGCAACAGCATGGATGGAGTTGGAAAGCATTATGCTAAGCGAAATAAGCCAGGCAATGAAAGACAAATACCATACGATCTCACCTTTAACAGGAACCTAAACAACAAAACAAAGAAACAAGTAAATTATAACAAAGGACACTGAAATGGAGGACGGGATGTCAGTGACCAGAGGGGAGAGGGGAGGGAATTTCAGGGGAGAAGGGAAGGGTTTACAGGAAC
>CM052541.1:41702280-41749353 GCA_028533065.1 Trachops cirrhosus | reverse complement strand
TATAACAAAGGACACTGAAATGGAGGACGGGATGTCAGTGACCAGAGGGGAGAGGGGAGGGAATTTCAGGGGAGAAGGGAAGGGTTTACAGGAACAAATATAGAGGACACATGGACAAAACTACGGGGCTTGGAAATGGAAGGGAGGTGGGGAGGGATGGGTGGGTGGGCTGGAATGGGAATAAAAGATTGAAACTGTATTGAATAATCTAAAATAAAAAAAATTAAAAGACACATTTTTCATTTTCAACAATAACTTTATTGATTTGGATATTTTGAGTATATCGGCTATCTTCCACATGGTATAACATTCATTGTTCTCAATTAATGTCTCGATTTGATTGCTATCAACTTCAACTGGTCTACCCAACCATGGAGCATCATCATCCAGTGAGAAATCTCCAGCATGAAACTTCACAAACCACATTTGACAGGTTCGATCAGTCACAGCACCTTCTCCATACACCGCACTAATCTTTTTTGTGTTTCAGTTGCATTTTTACCCTTCTTGAAAGAGTAAAGCATAACATGCCAAAAATGTTGCATATTTTCTTCTATCTTCAATATTTGAATGACTACACAAAAATTCACCAATTTTGATAAGTTTTTTTAAATACAAACTGATATGACAGCTGTTTCGAGTGAAGTTAAAGACAACTAAGCACTACTAGAGCTATCTTATGGGAAAAAACAAACTTTTTGGCCAACCCAATTTTTTTATTGCTTCAGTGGGTATCTGTTCCCAGCGGTCAAACCAGTCCATGACTAAAGCAACAAATGCCCCAAAAGGGCTTCCCCTCCAGCCAAGCAGCAAAAAAGCTTTTGAACCAATAAATCACTGTTACGGCTATAACTTCAATGCCCTCTTTATAGCTTACCTATAGTTTCCAAAAAGTTTCACAGTAAAGAGAAATGTGCAATTTACTCTAGGATAATGTGCTTGCTTATAATGCACCAGAGTCCAGGTCTTTTCTCAGAGACAAGTGTCCATCTCTTACTTTACAATGCGTGTATGCAATTTGAAGATCAGAGAATAACTCTAGCTCTGCCTTGAAAGTTATCAATATCTCTAGAATATCAGGGTAAATCTACTAGCAGTTTCCTCCAGTTAATTCCTAATGACGTAAAAAAATCTCAGCAAATTTTGGAACTGCCCAGTTGTGATGAAAAATGAAATGTTTTTATTTTTAAAGAAACCATCCAGGTAGCACACTCACAACCCAGAGTCCAGAAATATCAACTGTTTAGTCTACGTCAAAGTTGTCTTGTAAGTCCTTACTCTTGTTTATACACCACAACAGAGATGCTAGCTTGTGGTGCTTAGGAACTCAAGTTGTGGCTCCAAACAATCCGGTTCAAACCCTGGCTCTCCAAACCCTGCATGATCCTGGGGAAGTTATTTAACCTTTCTGTATCTGTTTCATCAACTGTATCAATCAATCCTGAATTGATAACAGACCTGCCTTACGCAAGTGTTGTATGAAACAAATGAGTTAATATATGTAAAAGTGCTTAAATTAATGCCTGGCATGTAGTATGCTCCTTATAAATGTTAGCTATTACTACTATTATTATTTGCCTTCATAGGCATTACCTGAGGCATCTTGTCCCAATCTCTCCAAGGATGATACAATTGTTGGGATCTTTGCAACTAAATAATCAATATCACCTGATGTCAATGGATGTGAATTGTTAATGCAGCTTTTGAAAAGCATTCTAACAGATTTCTGAACTTCATATTCTGTCAAAGAACCACCTTCTTTCACCAACAGGACTAATACAGACTTGAGTATGTGAGCAGAACATGAGTATAATCCTTAATATCTCTCATAGTAGCAAACGTTTAGAATCTAGACACTAAGTCAGACAACCTGGGTTTGCAGTCTGGCTCTGCCACTTACAAGCCGTGTAAACTTAGGCAGCTTACTAAAACTCCCAAAGTCCAGTTTCTTCATGTGTAGAATGTGGAAAGCACTGGTATCTATCTCATATAGCGTTGTGAGGATTAAATGAGATACCTAAATCTAGCCAAGTGCCTAGCACATAGCATAGAGTCAATCAATGTTAGCTGTAGCTATTAATATTTCTCTGGTTTAGTTAGTCCAGTTGATATGAGTTTTTGCTTGTATTAATTGTAAAATAACTTATATTAACAGTTGATATTTTAAGGCCCATAAAATATAAGAATAGAGCTTTACTAGCAGAAGTCTTTTTCTTGTGCTATTATAATGATAGATTTAGTTCACTTGAATAGGCATTTTTGGAAGATTTTATTATAAACTTTACAATTAAAAACAATCTTGGAGTAATTGTTTAAGATACATATAGAAAGAAATATGTTGAGGAAGGGGTTGACCTCTGTAATAGAATAATCAATGCTTCCTTTCTACTTAATTTTTGTTTGCTTTTATAATTTAAGAATCGGGATCAGAACTTCAGGATGACAAAATCATAGAGTTAGAAGGTTAAAGGATATCTTAGTTGAGGAAGGACTGCCCCATCCAAGTCACGCAGATATGGTTTGCCTTGGGCAAAGCTGAGCTAGTCAGTTCATCTTTATTTACCTCATAGATTTCCTTTATTTTCTCAGTCCTTGAACCTATGCTGGTCCCATCATTGCTCTTACCAAGTGGTCAATTAATTTGTTAGTGTTACCTGCTAATTAACTTGTTCACCACTGATGGGCTCTCAGAGATGTTTGGAGATTCTTACACTTGGAAATAGAAAGAATGAGGGTAATTAAGCTATAATAAGAGATCTATCAGTTATGAAGTCATTAGTTTAGGGCTGAGGCTATTCATTGCCCAACACCCTTTGTGCACCATTCCATTATATAGGGCTATCATTCCTGTGAGCTTCATTAGTGCTCTTGGATTGAATTACGTATAAGAATGTTCTTCAATATTTGACTTGGAGACAAAGAGACTCAAATCCTACAACATAATAGCTGACTATACCCTCTGTGGCAGTGAATGGAAAGACCCAGAAGCTAGCCTGAACACAGATCATTTCTTTCTGGAAAATGTAACCCAATGGAAATACAAGGAATGGCTTGTCTCCAGCCTTACCCAAAATATGTGAAGACAACGTGTTACTATGCAAATAGAGCTTATTACAAGTCACCTAGCCTACACTTCCAGCCAGAGGGCAGCACTGAATCCCTCCTCTCACATTCTGGAGCAGCCACAGGTAACACTGTGAATGGCTCAGACACAGAGCTCATTCAACTCTAAGCAAACCTTGCTACAAAACTACTCATTTTATTACTTAAGCAGAATTGTTTTGTAAGGTTTCTATTCTTTGCTTCCACAAGTAAGATGAAATTTTAGAGCTGGAAGAGCCTTAGAAATTATTTCTGCAGCCCCCTCATGTAACGTGAAGATCCTGAGCTCCACAGTGAGCAGGTCATCTGCCCAAGTTTCCACGGATGATAAGTGCCAGCAGTTCAGATATGTGTCCCTTTCCTGCTCAGGGGTCTTCCAGGGTTCTTTGCCTTCAGAGCAAAGGTGACTAGAATAACAAATTCTTTGAACAATCTAGCCCACCTTTCTGTCCACATTCTGTGTGGAAAATGGTTAAGTGTGAATTTAAACCCTTTAGGAGGCCAATTCAACCATCTAGGTAAAAGATAACAGTGATTTGTTCTAGAGTTATGTCAGTTGAGAAGGAGAAAAATGGATAGACTTGAGATCTATTTTAAAGAGTGAATAAAAATAACTTTCCTATAGCTTGAATATATTGGGTGAATAAAGGGAAAGAATCCAAAATGATGCCTAGGTTTCTGCTTGGCCAACTGCGGGTAACTGAGGACAAGGAAGATAAGACTGGGGCAGGATTGAAGGGCAGGGCAGAGTGGTGAGAGAAAAAGTTCTCTCAATGTTTCAGATATAACAACCTATTTGAGAGGTGGCCTAGCACATGTGAGAGGAGGAATGACTTTTCCCCCTTCTCTGGATTCCATAAGGGGAGATTTCTCTTAACCTCTCCAGCCTTTGGACCACCCCCTGCCTTGCTCTTCACTATGGAAGTAGGGTAAGTGATATCACTAGGGCTCTAGGGAGACCAACTGGACATACTCAGCCAACCCTTAATTTTTCTGGAGTCAAGCTGCCCACAAGAAGCATAGTTCTGCTGTATTCCTCAATGCTGTAAGTTTCAAAGGTATAGGGCCCTTATGTGGGGAGGACTACAGCTTTGTTTATATCTGGGAGGGTAGGTTTATCTAATTCTGGAAGTACTGTATAAGCCCATAAATATAAGCCTATACTCCAGTATCTGCTTAATAAGTTATAAATGTGGTATTTTAATGTCCCGTTTCCTCTTTTGCTGTTTCTCATTTTAGTCATATCAGGGCAAAGAAGAGACGTGTTATTCATTGGGTCTTCTCGAAGCCCCAGTGTGGCAGCAAGAATGTTGGAGGAGTGCAGCATCCTAACTCTAACACGTAGGGCCCTGTGGCCCCAGAGGAAGGCCTAAATGCTTGCTTCCTAATTTATAAAATGGAGAACATAACACCACCCCCACCTCTCTCACCAGATTATTATGAACATCACATGAGATAATTCTGTAGAGGGCCAGGCTCAAATTAATATTCAAATATTCAAAATACCATTTTTAGTTCAAAAAACACTAAGGAAAGATAGAATTTCTGCAGAGAACACACAAAAAAATGGACAAACTAATATTACTATTGTAATAATAATTATTATAGGTATTTTAGCACATGTCTCCTTAAGTAAAAAGTGGTTTATCAAAGGTAACAGCTATGCAGGAAAAAAAGTCATTAATGTTCATTTATTCAAGTTTTCCTATTTCAAATGTTGAAAAACTGCCCTATGCTTTAGCTTTGTACAGTTATAGAAAATTTGAGAATTAGAAATACATTCCTAACAAATGGATTCCTCTATCAAGAAAGGGAAAAATTGTCTTTCACAAAGCTGGAGTGATTTAACAAACAAAAACAAAACTTCCACACACAAGCCAGGCATTGCATTCTGCTAGAAATAATGAAGCAGAGAGGCAGATGTTAAGGTTCAACGTGGTTCTCAGTCAAGAGAAGATGGCAGCTCTAGGAATAAAGCCACACAATTTACACAGCATTGTTGACTTCGTTTTCATGGGTTGTCACAGAAAGGCAGCAAGTCCTGTGGCTGAATTTTACAAATGACTAAGCAAGTTCAGAGCATTAACATATTGAGGGAGAGACAATATAATAACAGAGGTGATTAAATCCCACAAGCTTCCTGGTGGATTCAGGTGAATGAAAATACTTTTCTATGTACGAAAACAAAAAAAGAACCCTCCAGAGGACATTCACCATGAAGAACGTTAGGTTAACTGAGACAAGATCTCAATCAACCAGCCTGAGAGTCGCTAGCGTGGTCACTGCGTGTTGCCATTGTAAAGAACTCCTGGTAGATCCTAGGCTAAGACACATACCAAAGAAATAGCGTTTAACATTGTTCTCATTTTAATAAAAGTTTGGATGTTGGTATACCAAGTTTTTAAATACTAATTTCCCTGTTACTTGTTCTACTTGAATGTACTTTAGGGGCAAGAATTTTTCATATGGGAAGGTACTAACGCACATGAAATAAATTACAGCCAAAGACTGCATGGGGTAACAGTTTGAAATGTAATTAAAATCTGTGTATTTTATAAGAAAAACAAATATCTCATGTAGCTGATTTTAAAATTAGAAAGAAATGTATAATTACAGGCCATATAGAAGTTAAAATTTAAAAAAAAAGCTCTGGTGTTTTCTGAGTGAAACCTGAGATTTTAAAATTTTATTTGAAATTAAAGACTGGGAACAAATACTTATTTTCCTATTATATCCATTTTATGTTAAGGTCATTAATGTCAAGGAGGGCAAGAAGAGGACGAGACAAAAAGAGAAGAAAGAATAAAGAAAAGGAGAGACTGGCAAGATGGAGAATGGTCAGTGGAAGGGAGGATGGGAAAGGGGGGAGGAAAGAGCGAGAGTTGGGAGGGCCACGGGAAAGCAATTCCACAAAAGTGTGGGATGTCAGAAGAGAGGAAATAGAAAGCACAAGGCAAAGAAACGGAGAGAGGAAAGGAAGACAGAGGAAAAGGAAAGAGGCTGAGGCAAGCCAGCAGTTCGGAGGCTTCTGAAATGGGTTGGGTAAACGTGTCTGTTGACACTATTGTTTCGTGAACTTTGAAGCATTAACAATGGTGATCACTGTCTTTAGAAATGGCATTTAACTATTTAACACTACTGGTCACAGATGACTTTAGAAGAATTGTATACTTGCCAAAGGATTGAGTATTTTCCACAGGAATGATAGATAATCTAAATAAAAATGTCTAGAGTCCAAAGAGGAATCAGACAGACTTGGAGGATGTTTCCTGGAAATACGTGCAGACTAGAGAAACACGGTTTTGGTTCTTTGGGGGTGGTGCTGCTGTTTCATTTGCTTTCATCAAGGCTTGGTGCTAGGTTCTCTGTACACATTTATTTGGTTTAAATCACACCCCTCAAATCAGAGAGCTCCCAGTCTGACCTTATATACTATCCCTAGTGAATCATTCTCCCTTACCTTAAAGCCATCCCTACTGTTAAGTAAATTTGAAAAGCAGAATACATCTCCTTTGCTACGAAGTTGCCATTATTAACTACATACTCACTATTTTCCAAAAGCCCCCAGGCCTGTTATATTAGTTATAGCTGAACCTTTTCTATCTTGCTTTCATCTTCCCAGCTCTGTTCATTCCTCTTCCCTACTGGTAGTAGGGGAATTGCTTGGTTCCCTGTGCCTTCCTTTCTCTAACACATTCCCAGCCTAGAACATCATAGCCCTGTATCTGACCACTTGACCTGGGGACCCAACCCCTTCCTCTGTATAAGAGTGAGAGGACACTTGGCTTATAAATGGCATAGGTCAGTATTATTAGCTAAAGTACCCGTCTTTAACCTAGTAGTAGCCTAGTAGTAGTACCTAGGCCACTTGCCCTTGTGACAACATTCTCAATTACGTTTTTTCTCATTTATTCATACAACTAATATTTACTGGGAACCTAACTACTACATGCCACACACAGGGAGTGCTACAAAGCCAAAAAAGTCATAGCATCTGGCCTCAAGGACTTCACGGTCTAACGGAAAGACAAGTGAGCCAAAACTCATATTACCAAAATGGAATAACTAGCAAGAGTCATATGAGCAAAGTGCTATGGAAGTTGGTAGGAAAATGATGAACTTCCATGGTGAGTTTGGCATCCTAATTATTCATTCTCACAGTTAAAGCCATGATATAGGTGCCACCCGGGAATGGCTTTGTGGGTGTGCAGCCAGAGCAACCACACAGGATCCTGTGCCGAGAAGTCCACTCCCGACCACCACTATTTGAAGTTTACGCTGACTTAGTGTTTTGTACATGAAGTCTGACAGAGCATGCCCCAAGGGCTCACACATAGTCCAGCGTCCTGCTGGTTCTCGGCCTCCCACTCCCTGCCCAAGCCCCATGACCTCTACCTCTTTCTACCCAGCAATGCAACAAGGTCAGGTTGATGGGGGATAAAAAAGGGACAGTGCCCACATTCTGCTGTTGCCCTCCATTCCCAGTGAGGTCATGGGCAAGGAAATGAGGAGGGGGCCCTGTGCTGACTCAGGGTAGAGCAGGGCACTGGCTGTCCCCATCCCAGAATGACAGCACAATGGGTTTGTTCAGTGAGCAACTGTGGTGTCTCACCCACCTCGATCCAGGTATGGGGCATGTTCTGTCATGGAGATTACAATCCTCTGGGCTTACCCATCTGTCACCGGTCATGGTGGCTGGCATGGGAGGATTGACTTCTCTGACCTTTGTTCTTACCCCTATTTTTAATTTTTCATTGGGTCCCACAAATTGCATGGCCAGGTCTGGCCCCACCCCTCAGACCTTTGAGCTAAGAGGCAGTAATCTTCTTAGCAAATTTCCTCCCTCCAGAGTCCTAGTTCCCAGTCCATTCTCAACAATAGCAAATAAAACAACAAGAATCCTCACTCTCCGTCTTTCAGATCTTCTTTTCAAAGCCCAGCCAATTTCCCCTTCAACTCTTGTTGTGGGGCGTTAATCATGCACATGAGCCCTGGACTGTGAAAACTAGAAGTACTTAATGGAGAATATGGCTCACGACTTGAAGGTCCTGTGCTTTGAGCTGCATGCGGAGGCTGGATGGGACTTGGGGCTGGGATCCACTCTGTGGACCGGGCTAAGCTCTGTTGCCAGCCTCCCTGCCGTTAGGTATGACCACATGCCTAAGTCCTGGAGTCTAGAAAGACAATAAAACAGGAGCAGGAAATGATGGGAGCCACCTTTGAACCCATAAAATTTCCCACTTGATTTGTCCATTTCTTTTCCCCTCACCTGCTGACTCGATGTTGATGCTGAGAGCAACGTTGGAAGCCCCACACTGAAGCTGTGGAGGCCCAGGAAGAAAGGAGTCCACCGTTGGAGGAGAGCTACCCATCAGTCGGAAAGACTTGTGCTGAGCTTCAGAGGGGCGAGTCATAAATTGTTGTGTTACCACTGAGTGCCACTGAGCTCATGAGGTGTAACTTTTAGAGCAACTACAGTTACTCTCTTAATACATAGATATGTAAAATTTTTGAAAAATACATAAAAGAAAACACAAAAGTGAAGAGAAAAGTCAGTCCACCACTCTGAGATTACCTCCATTCATGTTTTGGCATATTATCTTCCAGCCTCTCCTCAGGCGCTATTCCAATTACTTTTTCATTAAGTCTTCATTATATAATTTAATTTAATTACCTGACAACAACATTTTAAGATAGGTACTGTTACCCCATCTGAGGATTTCAGAAACTAACAACTGGAGAAGTAAAACATGAGACAACTCTTGGGTGGTGGGACTGGGAACCAAACCCAATCTGTCTATCTGATCCTGAACTCAACCCCTCCCCTCAGACTTTTCTTGTTAGGAAATCTGGGATGTTATTGTTTTCTAAATACATTTTTCTAAATGCTTTGTGGACATTTTCTTCTAAGTAAATATTCTATTTTATGATGGACCATAATCTATCCAACCCTCTAGTTAGATGTTTGGGTTGATAATTTTACAGTATTTTAAGTAACACTGCAATGAGTATTCATATAGACAAATTTTGCACATACCCATAAAAATTTCCTTAGTGCAATCTAGAATTGCTGCATCAGAAGTTATTCTCGAGGCAGTACATGATTATTGCCAAATTGTCCTACAATACTGGTTTCCAAAGGGAGGGAGATTTGCCCCCAGGGGACATTTGGCAGTGTCTGGAGACATTATTAATTTTCACAACTGGGAAAGCATCTAGTGGGTAGAGGCTAGGAATTCTGTTAAACATCCTACTATGCACAGGTCAGCATTCACCCCAACAAAGACTTGTCCAGTCCAAAATGTCAATAGTGCTGATGTTGAGACACTCCAGCTTACATAATGGTCCCAATAGTGCATGTCACCCTTGAGATGAAATAAAAAGCTATAGGGGTTCTTCCATTATTTAAACACAATTTACCAAGGACCTACAGTATGCCAGATACAGTGGTAGGTTCTAAGTTAGCATGAGGAATAGGGTCAGATCAACAGCCAAGAGAAAAGAGGTGGTTTAGAAGTAAATTTTGACTTTACTTGCTAGAAAGAAAGCACATGTATTTCATTTTATACCTTCATATCTTTCCACATAATTTTGTACTCATTGTTTCTTTTTTATTTATATTTTTTCATTATGCTATTAGCAGTTGTCCCAATTATTCCCCCTTTACATCTGCCTGGCTATTCTGTAACTACCAATGTGTACTGCTTAATCCCCTCACCTCTTCACCCATTCCCTGACAGCCACTCTTAACTGGCAGCCATCAAAACACTCTCCATATCCACGATTCCGTCTGTTCTTCTTTGCTTAGTTTGGTTTGTAGATTCAATTGTTGGTAGATATGTATTTTTGCCATTTTATTATTCATAGTTTTGGTCTTCTTTTTCTTAAATAAGTTCCTTTAACATTTCATATAATAATGGTTTCATGATGATGGACTCCTTTAGTTGTTTCTTGTCTGGGAAGTTCTTTATCTGCCTTTCAAGTCTAAATTATAGCTTTGCTGGGTAAAGCAATCTTGGCTGTAGGTCCGTGCTTTTCATGACTTTGAATATTTCTTGCCAATCCCTTCTAGTTTAGAAAGTTTCTTTCTAGAAATCAGCTGATAGTCTTATGGGAACTCCCCTGTAGGTAACTTTTTTTCTCTTGCTGCTTTTAAGATTCTCTGTTTATCTTTAACCTTTGGCATTTTAATTATGATGTGTCATGAAGTGAGCCTCTTTGCATCTTTCTCGTTTGGGACTCTCTGTGCTTCCTGGACTTGCATGTCTATTTCCTTCATCAAATTAGAGAAGTTTTCTTTCATTATTTTTTCACATAGATTTCCAATTTCTTGCTCTTTTTCTTCTCCTTCTGGCATTGCTATGCTATGAATGTTAGACCTCTTGAAGTTGTCCCATAGGCTGCTTACACTGTCTTCATTTTTTCTTATTCTTTTTTCTTCTTGTTGTTCTGATTCCTTGTTTTTTCTTCCTTATGTTCCAAATCATTAATTTGATTCTCGGCTTCATCCACTCTACTGTTGTTACGCTGTAAATTCTTCTTTATATCAATTAGTGAGTCCTTTGTTTCTGACTGGATCTTTTTTATGTTGTTAAGGTCTTCAGTAAGTTCCTTGAGTATTCTCAAAAACAGTGTTTTGAACTCTGCATCTGACAGATTGTTTATCTCCATTTTGTTTAGTTTTTTTTCTGGATTTTTGTTCTGTTTTTTCATCTGGGCCATGTTTCTTTGTATCCCCATTTTGGCAGCCTCCCTGTGTTTGTTTCTATGTATTAGGTAGAGCTTCTATGACTCCATGTCTTGGTAGTGTGGCCTAATGTAGTAGGTGTCCTGTGAGGTCCAGTGGCACAGCCTCCCCTATCACCCAAGCTGGGTACTCAAGGTACACCCTTTATATGGTCTGAGTATACCTTCCTCTTGTAGTTGAGCTTCAATTGCTGTTGGCAGGTCAATGGGAGGGATTTACCCAGGCCAATCAGTTGCAAAGACTGGCTGTGATTACTGACCACCAATTCTTACCCAGCTGTGCAGGGGCAAGGTGGTGGTACTCCAACATAGTCTGTAGCTGTCCATTAGGTGCATGGGCTCTGGGGTTTCCTGGGTGGTGCAGACCAAGGTCAGCTCCCACCTGTGTTTTGCCTGGGGTCACCCTGCCCGGGCTATAAAGCAATCTGAGATGGCTGCTGCTATTGCTGTGCCTAGGGCCACTTAGCAAGAGGTATGGGGACTGGCGACTCACTGAGGTCAGCTGTTGCATGTTTGAGACTTAGGAAAGTTGTGAAGTATTAGCCAAGATCAGCCATTCATATGGAAAAGTTTCTGTTAACAGCATGGGTGGGCCATAAGTTGGGTGGGACAGGTCTAGGAGATCTCAGGGGCAGGGCAAACGGTGTTAGCCAAGCTGATGGAGTCTCAGATATGGCACCCACTCAGATATGGCAATCTCACTGCTGGCTCTGTGGTTAAATCTGAATGGATGTCGTTTCCTCAATTCTGTAGTCAGATTTCCATTCAACTTGATTTCTGATGGTTCTGAGTAATGGTTGTTCTATAATTCAGTTGTAATTTTGATGTGGTTGTTTAGGAGGTGAGCTGTGTTTACCTATGCCACCATCTTGACCAGAAGTCTCTGTACTACATTACTTCCATATAATTCTGCTTTAAATTGTACAGGCACCCTAAGGTTGCTACAAGAATAGATTAATATCATTATATGACTATATACATGAACACTTGATTCTGATTATTTCAAGGCTATCTCTAAATAACAAAACTGGTTGATTCTTCAACAGAAACTCAAGGTCTTAGGTATAAAACATCCCTCCAATGACAATGATTCCTTTTCCCCAGTTGACCTTTTTGCTCTTTAATTTCACATAAAAGATCACCTCAATTTGGTTAATTTAAAGGTGTAAATATGTTTTCCTGCTTTTCCTACTTTAAAGTAATAGGAGCTGCTTGAGTGCCAATTCCTTTGTGCCTATTCAGTGGGACTCACACCAGGCACGGTAAAAAAAAAAGGAGGGGGCCAAATCAGAAGCTGTTCCTCTTGCTTTTTCATGGCAGAGAAGAGAGGGCAGAGAGGCCTTGGCTCCCAGCTGTGCTATCAGCTTCTTCTCCAGAGATTCTGTGCTCTTTTGCCTGCTTGGAAATGCCTGGCACATTCACTGCCGTTGGCCCCTGTTTCCCTTGCTTTTCTTCATGATCATCTCTGGGCCGTGATAAAAAGGAGATACTACGTTCTTTGGTTGTTCTGAACTTTCAAAGACAGTGTTCAAAGAAGAGAAACTGACAGAAAAACCTGACCCTAGTCTCACATACCTAAAGACAGATTTTAAAAAGCCAGCCTTAACAACTGTATAGCACATATACCCTCTCATTTGGTGGTGCTTAGGAAGCAAAAAGAGAACGAGACCAAGGGGAAAATATGGGTACTCCATAAAGGGGCCATTAGAGACCAGGGACTAGAGTTCCCTTTTCCAGATGACTTGATGCACAAAAGAGTAAAATCTAGACTGGTTTCCTTAGCAACCCTGGAATAATCCTTCCCACAATATCCCAGGTCTACAGTTCTTAATTCCATTACAGCTGTTATTAAAACTTTAAATATGTAATCATGCACATTAAGTTGCCAAATATCTGTAAAAACTATTAGCTCATCAAACTTGCACAGCCATTCAAATGAAAAAGGGGTATCATGTTATTTTGTTAAAATGAAAAAAGTAAAGGTTAAAACATTCTGATAATCTAAGTACTACAGGCACAAGTAAAAAAGGGATAATGCATAATATTAAAATTAACACCATGTCTAAACAGAAAAACATGAAATAAAAAAGCCTATCTTTTTAGGAAACAGTCTGCACATTTAGAATAAAATTGTGTCATAGATTCCACCTAACCCAATAAAATATTAGAGCTTGATTACAAGCACTGAGCTTTAGTGTTCATTTGCTCTTTAATGTCAGCTCCTAGAATTTATTTAGTTTACAAGTACTGGATCCAAATATTGCCATTTTTTTAAATTTCTAGTATTTTGAGAATAAAACTATAAGTGATAGATCTGAATATTTCATACGGGCATTTATAGCACAGAAACCCAATGGATACTTTTGAAATTACATATTATATATAAAAATAGACAGTGATCAATTGGAAAGAGAGAGGAAAGAAAGAAAGAAAGAAAGAAAGAAAGAAAGAAAGAAAGAAAAACTTTTTTGTGCTTATGAATTGCAGAATATGTATATGGCCAGTAAATCCTGACAGTCTAATGCTCAAGTAAAGCATTTGATTACCTTACATTTTAAAGTAATCATTGCCTGCATATAAAACATCATGTACGTGTGGTGCTGTGTTAAAATGTACCTGAGATTTGTTTTAATCAGGTATGATACAGCACACAGACATGGGAATGCTTGTCATGAAGGAGGAATGTCAAAGTCACAGATCTTCAGAAATAGGTGGCACAGCATGCCATTCAGGGCCACATGGGGACAGACCAAGGTCGGTCAGGAGGCAGAAGGGGAGAGGGCAGACATGGCCCAGAAACTTTATTGGGGTTCTTTCAGGAAGGAATGAGTGAAAGAGGCCAGGTTCCATGAGTCAGTTTATGATTAGATAATTTGAATAATTTTGACAGTTCCTGGCCTGTAGATGTGAGCCCTAGTTGTCCAGTACCTGGCTCTAGGGTGGCTTATGGCAGGAGGAAATCGTGGCTTGTGTGAGAGTTTGATAAAGGAGATAATTGGAGATGGGGAGCGCGGGATAGGTTGCTTTGTATGTCAAAGGCACACTAGCAAGAGAGTCATCTGCTCTCTCCACTTATTAGCTCTCCCTGGGACAGGCAGTCTCTCCAGGATCAAGGCTCCCAAGGCCAGAATATCAAGAATACAGAAAATAAGAAAATGTAGTCAATACAGGCACTACCACATTTTAAACCAAAGTTCTCCTTTTATGTGCAAGGTCCTCCCCAGGATCAGGCACTATAAATAAAGCCTACTGGACTGTGCCTTTAAAAATATTAACAAAACCTTACATTTCTTACTTTGTCTCTTTGAATATGCTTTTAGAATCTAATGATTAGATTTAATGATTATATCCTTATAAAATACCATATGGGGTAGACACATCTGGACATATTATCCTTATGTTATAGCTGAAAAAACTAAGGCAGAACTGGAAACAGAATCCAAGATTCCTGTCTCCCAGTCTAGAGAATATTTTTATTACACTCTGATGTCTTTTACAGTTTCACAAAGTGATTAGTCGTTTAATAATTTAATTCTCAAACAAACGGGCTTTATCAGGTAGTACAGGGAAAAGTTTTATAATGAGACCAAAATCATCCTTTCCCTGCACATGTGTTTGGCCCAAGTCATCTCCCATAGAGTTTCTTCTGGGAAATAGAGGATCAGGAATAAACAGAATACTTGAAAAGAATAAAACAACCAAATATCATTATGGGATTTCTGAGCTCATTTTCAACCAGTTTCAATCATTATGCTCTATGTACTGCAGGAACTTAGTGTTCAAATCAAAGAAGGAAGGATCATCGAGGAACATATATGAAGGACCCTTGGGCAAAGCCAAAGCTGGGCAGGATTGAGGGTGGGAGGTGGGTGTGGGTAGGGCGGGGGGAAGTGACAATGGGAAAATGGAGACAACTATACTTAAACAACAATAAAAATCAATCATAATTAATTAATTTAAAAAAACAAAGAAGGCTATTCCACCTGACTTGGTCTCTACACACACTTACTTCCCTGGTGAGTAAGCTAATATCCCTGGTGATTCTGGACAGGCCCCACTTGGCTCTCCAGATGCACTCGCCACTTTTCTCTGCCCTGTTCTGTGCCTGGAGGCCAACTCCTATGGGCAGTGCCATCCGGGCTTTCTTTGCCCTCTGGGCCTCAGACAAAGCTGGGTTCAACCAAGGAGCGGCACTGGCAGGAGACAGAGGAGTGCAGAAGGCAGTGTTTCCCGCTCACCCAGGGGCATGGTCACCCGTGGCTGAGTGTCTCTCGCCCAGCACCACAGCCCTGGCTCTCCCACAGCTGTAGCTCTCAGGGTTCTGGCAGTTGCACCCGCCTCTTCAGATTGAAGAGCGGCAGTAAATTTCTACATCACAAGAGAAGCTGTACTATTTACCCTTAAATACCTTATTATTTCATCTGGGAGGTAGATGAGGAGGAGGTGCAGCAGCCACCCAACTTGTTGGTGATAACTATAAGGGAGAGAAGGGAAAGAGATGGCTCTCACTTGGACATGCCCCATGGACATCTAATAGCTACATCTCATAAAGAGTAGGGTGTAAATGCAACTGTCTCAGAAGTTGTGAGACCTTTTGAGGGTATGAAAATATAAGATATATAATCAGTAAATTTGAAAGAGCACTGTTTCTGAAAAATAAATAATTATGAGATAGGTCAACATAATAATAAGACTTCATAAGCTTTATTATAAATATTTATAAGATTGGTCAATATAATCTCCCATATCTCAAAGGATTTTCAAAGGAAAAATCCTTTTGTCTACAAGACCTAAGGCTGTAAGGGGTGTTTTTGCTTCAGTAAGTTTTATTAGGTAATGGGGTAGGCAGCAGGAAACTGGAGCATGCAGTTAGCCGAAACAGTGGGTTAGCCAAAACAGTTAGCCAATAATGCTACATCCTATGCTTATGCCTGGAAGTTGGCAGCAGGATGTCACTTGTTACTATTTGGTCAGTGGCAGTCTGCTTTCTCTACAACAGGGTCTCCACATAGAAACAAGTATGAGAAAAAAAGGGCGAGGGGGGAGGAGTCTAACAATTAACATGAAGATTTGATCAATGCAAAAAGCAATTCATATAATCACCAGTTACCCAGGTTTCATAAGCTCAATTTTTTTTAAGCCTACAAAATAGGGTCCGATGAGTTAAAAGACAAGTTCAGAGGGTGAATTTCCTGGTTTAGCTGTCTAGCTGTCTAGACTAGGTGGAAGTTTCTGCTTGGAGGTGGTTAAACTGACCATTGGAGGTATCAGTGGTAATTAACTCAATTGCATTAAGTCCTATACAAGCCACTGCAGTGAATGACAAATAAAAATCATATCTTGATCTTGAGCCCACAGTCATGAGGTCATTTAAATACCCAAATACTTATAATACTGACAGAAAGGAGCACATTAAAGCATTACAAAAGTTTAAAGGAGAAAGATCATGTCCAATTTGGGTGGGATGGGGCAGGGATTACAAGAGTTTCATGCAGTGGGGCTTAAGGGGTGAAAAAATTTAAGCTGGCAGAGAAACAAAGGCAAAGGGACAGATGTAAGTGCACATACAATAGTTAATCATCAGTACAGGCCACAAAAGGAGTGGCAGAATGAAATTTCTGGAATATGGAGATCTTTTTGAATCCCAGTTCCTTTACTTCCCAGCTGAGTGCCTTTGAGCAAATTATTTAACCTCTCCAAGCCTCAGTTCCTCCTTCTATAAAATGGGGGTGGTAGTAGGTACCCCCAGGGATTATCGAAAGGATTAACAGAGGCAATGCTTTCCAATGAGCTGATGCCTAACTCATAGTTCAGTGCTCCCAAAATGTAGTTATTGTTAATCAGTAGTCAAGCTTTAGTTTCCCTTTTGACTACGATTATATTTAAATTTTTAAAAATTGACACCCTAAGGAGATATCTCAAAAGTTCCTCATTTTTTCCTTAAGTTGAAAGAGATTTCTTGTACCAAATTTGTAACAGCCTAATGCTATATTTTATGGTAGAAAATAGAATTTATCATTAATGTACGAAACAACTGTTCAGTTATTAAAAACAACCAATTAATAAGAAACTCTTGGAAATATAGAAAATACACTTTTATGCCAGAAAACCTTCTTACTATTTTAGAGAAAGAAAGAAAGAAAGAAAGAAAGAAAGAAAGAAGGAAGGAAGGAAGGAAGGAAGGAAGGAAGGAAGGAAGGAAGGAAGGAAGGAAGGAAGGAAGGAAGGAAGAAAGAAAGAAAGAAAGAAAGAAAGAAAGAAAGAAAGAAAGAAAGAAAGAAAGAAAGAAAGAAAGAAAGAAAGAAAGAAAGAAAGAAAGACTAAATGCCTATACATGACCAGGAACCAAAGTTTGTCCTAAAATTTTAGAACTCCAACCCCCTACTTTATGACAAAACTGCTTCTCTTATGATTCAAATTCTACTTTCCAAAAGAAGGTGGTTGCAAAACACCGCTCTCAAAATAAGTGTCTAAGTAGCAAGTAGAGGACCTCAAAGATCTTGTTGATTTTCCCATAAAACAACTCAAAACTATTTCAGAGGAAAGCTTCCTGTGACTCTTCAACACTATATTAAACACAAAATACTAACTTCCAAATTAAGCCAGCCTGGTAAATAAACAGGTGACCGAAATCTCAGGACCCAAAATAAATTGGTCAGATTAGTAAACATTTAGCTTATGGGTTGGAAAAAAATTAAGTTAACCTTAAATTACCTCCCCATGATTCTGTAGGAACTGCACTTTTCTATAATCTATCCTCATGTACAATCTATCCTCACGTAGCAAATGCAATTTGTCACTGTTTATCATGATCGTGTGTCTGTCAGAAAGAGGGGCTGAAACAGAAATGTTTCCTGCTTCAAGCACAAAATCAATTCTGATTCTGAGGCAGTGAACATGTTTGTGGGCTTGGGGGAATTTTTCAAACACTACATGCAAAGCTGAAATAAAATTTCATGAAACTCCTTTATAATCCTAGTGTTGGAGTGGGATCAACAGCTGCCGCTTAAAGCAAATGCCAGTAACTTAATCACAGAGCTGTAAACCCGCGTCTGTCAGCACTGGATCATTAGGGAATGAATCATTTTTGTCACTGATTTTCTAGCCACATGAAATTAGTCTTTTCTGGGGCCAAACACTTTTCAATGCAGTTACTTCAATAGAGATTATTCTAAAATAAAATAAAAAATAAAATTCAGTGAAAATTCATTGTTAAATATTATTATTTATTATTTAATGTATAGGGTAGAACAATGCATCATTAAATACAACTTTGTGTATAATATTTTGTTCTGTTTTCCATCTCCTCTCTTCAAGGATAAGCAATCAGCCTTCCTTTCTTATATCATGAGAAAGCAGAGCAGGATAGGAATGAGCAAAGATGAAGACAGACTAGTCCTGGCAGAAAGGACAAAAAACACAGAAATAGAAGGGCACTATCCTGGCACTGAAAATGGTACACAATGTAATTAGGGTGGAACTAAGGCCATGTGAAAGCAGCAGACACTGGGCTGGAATAAAATTCAACTTTTTCACCTAAGACTCAGTATGACTCAGAATCAGGGCCAGGCTCTAGGGCATGTGACCAGTGAAGTTGCAGGGGGCTCCCTGCTTGAGATTTAATTCGAGCTTTGAATTTGTGCTTTGAATCTGTGCTTTGGAGGCCAATGGGACAGGGAGGTGTGAGCCTGGAGCTTGAAGCTGGGAGAAGTCTCTTCTCCCACTGCTTGCCCAGGACTGGTTCTTGGCCACTGATCCCTGCTCTTTGGTGTCCCCCACCCAGACTACCCCCTCGTCAACCCTGTCCTGTGACCAGGAGTCACAACCAACTCACACTGATTGGGGCAGAGGCCCACATCCCATGTCCGCCACTGCCCTCTGTTCTTGGTTGGGGTCTGGGTGGGAGTGTGGGAAGGGTCAGGTGCACACCCATGCCATCAATAAGAGCAAGGCTGTACTCATCCCAACCCAGAGCTGAGAGCACTGTGGTGAATTCAGCAAGCAACTCAACAGAAGCCTCTCACCCATCCCCAATCCAGATATTGAGAATTTCTCAGCATGGAAGTTAAAATCTCTTGGGGGGTCTCACATCTCTTGTGGGCTTGGGCAGCATACCCTGAAGGAGGGAAGCTTGACTTCTCCACCTCCAGCCAGGCTCCTGCTTTATCATTTGCACTGAGTTATATAGGTGGCTCTACTTAAAATCTTTATTTACCCAGCATCTCTTCCTATTGTTGTTGACTTCATTACCCTTCTCCATACCCCCCAGGTTTAGAATCTCTGAGTTGCCACTGACTTCTCTCTGTGCTAGCTCAAGTCCACATACAGGACATCTCCCGTATGTCCCCTGCTGTCCATTCCCCCGTTCCTGCTTTAGTTCAGTTGTTCATCCTGGCTCTACCAGACCACTCATTACAGACTCCTCATTATTCTCACAGCTTTGAGCCTCCTCATGTTCAATCCATTCAACCACAGTGACCAAGGAACCCAAAACATCACTCTGATGATGCTAAAATGTTTTTAAGGGCTCCTTGTGGCCTACTATAAATGAAGCTCAAATTCTTTAGTCAGGTATTCAAGGTCCCTTCTTTTTTTGCCATCACTTTTGAATAGTACTTATTTTTGAACATTAATTCTATAGTGTATGCAGTACTTTGGCCAAATTAAACTACTCATTGTCCCCTATACATATTTTGAGCATGTTCATCATCATACCACTGCTGAAGCCATTTTGCTATACCTTGATCACTTCCCCTGATGTCACAACCATCTCCAACAATAAAATCTAACCCCTTTCCTAGCTCAAATGGCACCTCCTCCATGAAGTCTTCTATCATGAGCCCAGTCACAATGTGACTTCATTTCCCTCTAACACTAATGCCGTTTAATTTGGGTCATTAAGTACAGCTTGGCATTAGTAGTCCATGAATAGTGCATGCCCCTTGACCGTAAGTACTCGGAATGCAAGAAGCATGTCCTCTCACCTTTGTACACCCACAGGCCTGCAGTTGGAGCCTTAGGTATAATGGGCACTCAGTGTATGTTTGTTGGAACTGATGAATTAATGAACCTGTTGTGTAAACAGATCAGGTGTTCTGAAAGTCTGGCACACCTGCAACCCTTCTTCATCATCCCCCGTCTTCTTCTCAGTGTACGTAACAAAACATCCTGGCTGCTTTTCAAACCCAAAGACCATCAGACACCTGTATCATTATTTTCAACACTAACAAAAATATCATCTCACACTTTTTATTAATGTTTAAAGCACTGTGTTCTGTATGTTTAGAATAATCTCAAAGAGAACACCTGTTACTTGAGTGCTCTTATTTTCAACCTCTTGAGGGCAATTTTTTCATTACTAAATTAAAGTGGCTGTTTAATAACTTATAGCTGTCAAGGGGAGAAAAATAAATGGCAGCCATTGGGATCCATACTATGTACCTAAATAATGTTTTTCCTCTTGTGATTCTTTATTTGTCTCCAAATTTCAAGTCTGTTTTTTAGGACTAATTAAAGAAAGTAATGAAAAACAATGAAATAAAGTGAGGAGTATTTTTGCTGCCAAAACTTTCATTCAACTTTAGTAGTTCATTAAATTATCTATCCTTGACTCCAGAATGCCATGCTTGTTGTCATAATCTCATAAGTGTCTTCAGGGCCTGTGTCTCACCCATATTCTGAACCTAATCCAAGAGTGTCATCAACCTAATTATACAATGATTTGAATTTTGGAACTCCACGTGATAATTCCATCTCCTGAAGAAAAAAAATACACTAGTTGAATCTGAGCAAGAAACATCTTTAAAATGTAGTAGTTAATGAAGAATTAAGGAGGATGGTTATATTTTTTACACAGAAACTTCAAGATGTTAACAATACATGATGAGAATTACAATAACACCATGATAAAAGAACATGCATTTGGAAGATTGTCAGTTTTCATTAACAGAAATCTATAACAGCAGAAATGGGTTGGGGAAAATGCTAGAACCTGGGAAGGATGCAATGTCAATACAACTTTATATAAAGTTTATACTGCATGAGTGACTAAGAGGAACAAAGTGTAGAACTTTTGACAGGATAGGCTAGGTCAAGTGTTATCAAGCAAATTTAGAGAAATCTTTAGTAGAATGTAAAGCTGATCCAAAAATACTTAAGAGTGGAGCATAGCTCAGAAAAAGACTAAGCTGGTCAAAATGTGCCCAGTTCACATCTCAACCCCTGATAAGGACAAAAAACAATTGAAAATGAAATAAAAGAAAGAAAAAGAATACTAGCAAACTAGGTATCATCAAAGTCATCATTTTCTGTTACCATTTTCTGAGTAATTGTATGTGCCAGGTAATGTTTTGGAGAATTTAATGCAATATCTCATTTTATTTGCAAAACAATAATTTGTCATGTAGGTGTTATTCCCACTTTGCAGATCAGGAAACTGAGACTCAGAGATCAAGAAATTCTCCCAAGGTCACACTAGTGGTGACTGTGATGCACCATAATGAAGATAAGAAGTAGTTTCATCAAAGAGTAGCCTAAGTAACATAAAAAACACACCAGGTTAAAAAATACATAGTGGTAGCCAATGGGAAAAGAAAGGAGAAACTTTCTAAGCAGATTGAAATAAATACAAAGAGTGGACTAAAATCTTAAACTCTCCACCCGTGTAACAACACCCTTCCCTTCTGTGCCTTTGCCAGCCCTCCCACCAACCCAGTCTCACAGTCATCCTCACAGTCATGGTCACTACCCTGGCAGGAAACAAAAGCAGTACCTTGCCTGTCCCAATGTCAGCTTTCAAATACCCAAAGGCAACTTTGCTTTACACTCTGTCTCCAGGGTAAGAATAGGGCCCAGAAGAAATGACAGCTGCTGAAAACCTTATTTTATGTGCTTGTGATAATGCCTCTGAACACAGTTCTAGTCAGCAAGAAGACAAGTTAACTGCTGAGGAAGCCGGGAATTATGCTCTTGAAGAAAAGACAGTATATGAAACAGTATTAAATAAAAGTTAGGAGCTGAAGGAGGGGAGTAAGAAATAAAAGCTATGTAAATGGAAGAAAGTCAGTTGGTGACAAATAAGAAAAGTAAAGGCAAGAAAGAGAAAAGAATGCAATTCTAGGCTATAATAAGTAACATCTAACTAGAAAGGGACTTTTTTTAGCCCAAGAATGCAATAAGGATATGGAAATATTGGGAAAGAAGAGTTTACAATACAGCATCTTCAACATATCAATTATTAAATGCTTTTATTTCTTCGCATGGTTTTCTGGGATTGTAAAATAAAAACCAGACACTTGTTAAAGATTATTCATGGCTAATTGACTTAAACCTATCAGTCTTCAAGAAGTATATAATGAATAATGCACCTAATCAATAACAAAAGGTTAACAAAAATGGTATTTTGATAGGCATCCCTTAACATTAAAGGGCTGTATAACATACACCTCACAACAACATGAAACTTGGTTTTAGTACAAGCTAATCAATTTTCTATGTAAAACTGTCAACTTTCAGATGAAATATAAAAGTTTTCCTTTCATGTCCTTCCCACCACTTTTGCTATTCTGATCAACAGCAACCAAACTCTAGAAAAACATGTTGCTCTCTTAAACACCTGAAAGAAGTGCTCATCTATCACTTCTCACGAACCCTGAGGAAGTCTCATAGAAAGTGGCATTCGGTTTCACCAGGTTCAGTAAATAGATAATGAAGGAATTAGAACTGACCAGCTCTTGGATCCAGGATCTAATATCAAGTTCAAATCACTTGTGGAAATAAAAAGCTTCGTTAGAAATACCAGATGACAGCATGTTGGGTTTCCTTTTCCACTTGAAACTAGCATGCTCACCCTGCTCATTGCCTTCGGAATTGCTAGAAAATTATCAATTTTTTGTTTCACAAACTAACATACTGCTCAGTCCTGTTAAAAACTGATTGCAGATAATGCTGTATTCCAGCCTAAAGATAAAATAATCCTTCTACTTGTTCAACTTCCGTAAACTCAACAACAAAAACAGTTAAAATAGGTGCTACAAAGGCACAAATATGTCAGAGGCCCATTCTTTTCCTGACCTCCCTTCTCTTCCTCTCCTTCTCTACTTTGGAACTCATACAACTGTAAATGAGAGAAGGGGACAAGAAAGCAGGCAGGTGCTTTGTTCTCTTCCCAACCACGAATGAGAATGAAATGCATTATGGTCCCAAAAAGACATCAAAGACGCCAACATGCCCATCTTCTTGAGACTAACACTGGAATTCTGAAGTGCACATCTTTTTCTATCACCCCACAAATGCACTCTAAAACCACACACTGTTGTTCTTAAAGACAAAGTATCTTGACAGAGAACATGTGGTATTATTGGATGAAAAATTAAACTCTTGGGCTACATGAATTTTCCACAAGCCACTGTGTTAGGGCAAGATCATGACATCAAAGATGGTGTAGAAACATTCTAACTAATCTAATCTCAGAAGAAATTTAAATAGCAAGAATCATATTGTGAAGAGTCTATATTAATGTGTTCCTGGATGCCAAAGGGTAACTGAAGGCTTGGCTCCGGGGCCAACGGGGCTCTGGAAGGGGGACATGGCAAAGTCCTACCTGGTAGGCATCAGGAATGTTGACCGTTTCTCCGTGCTCCCCGACATAGCCAATGATGCCTTTGCCCCAGGGAACCTGCACCTCGTTTGAGTTCTCTGTGCTGCTGCAGGGCAGCAGTGGGGTCCCTGCATGCACATCAAACAATTTGGAGACCAAACTCTTCTTGCCAGCAGCCACCCTTTCCACCAGGAACAGAGAGCAACGATCAGCATCTACCATGAGGCAGACGAAGATGAGGATCTTGTAGCTCAGGCTGGTAAGGTCAAGGTCATTGGAGATATCCTTGACCAGTTCCAGAAAGAACTGACGCTCATTATGCTTTTTGAGGTGGCACTTGTAGTCCATGGCCGTAGGGGGATATTGAGGCAGATTCACCCTCGATTCCAGCAGGGCACTGAGAATATGGGCTGTGGTGGGGGGCAGGGAGCTGGCCTTTCGGAGAAGCGCCCTCCGCCGCACACTGCTCAGGGGTTCCTGGGCCCGGGAGGTCACTTGTTCGTCGTAGGTCCTGTTCACGTGGATGGCTTTGGAGCGAGCAAAACTCTTCCTCAGCTCTTTCTGAGAAGCTCTCCGCTGCGGGCTCCCATCGCCTCGGCTGCCACTGGCCCAGCTGGGACTCAGGGGAGCCCCACCAGAGTCCCCGCCACCGGGAATGGGCTGGCTCTTGCCAGAGCCAGTTGGTCCGGTGCCACCATCAACGCTGCTGCTGCTGCTGCCTCTGCCACTGCCGTGAGCCACGCTGCCGGTGCTGGCCAGGGCAGGCCTTGGGCCTACAGCCCCCTGACCCTCACTGTGCCTCTGCAGCCACTTCTGCACCAACTCCTGCTTCCCCTTCCGCATCAAGTAATCTTCAAACAACTCTGGGTGCCTGTCCAGGAAAGTTTCCACCTCCCCAAAGTCCAGGGGGGAAGCTGTCATGGTCCTAGACACAGTTTTCACTGTCTGTCTACACTTGGATCAAATGTTTACCTTTCTCAGCCCTCTAGCTGGTCCTGCACATGTCTACCCCACCAGTATTCCCAGCTCCGTGTGGAGATTCTGCAGAGAAGTGAGTTCCTGAGGGGCTGGGAGGTGCCCCTTCCTTCGGGCTCAGAGAGTGGCTGGCACGAATCCCAAGCCCTCCTGCTCCGCACAGGTGCCCCCACCGAGCTGCCGCCACCGCGGCCAGAGGTTCTTCCTAGAAACCAGGAGCTATCGCAGTTCTCGCTCCGGCTGCTGTCGCCGCCGATGTAACCGTAGGAGTGGACCTCGGTGAAAGGGAGGCAAGGCAGGACACGCCCCTGAGTGAGGCTAGGAGCCCGGAGGGAGGAGAGAAGTGGGAGGAGTGAGACGCGGGCGCCCAACCAGCCAAAGTCCACCGCGCAGGATGCCTGGCTGTTCCTGGAAGAGTCTCTGGTCCGAGAGGTCCGCGATAGGGAACACGGCCGACTCCCGACTGGAACACGAATTGATGGAGAAACGCACCTTGTTTCTTCCCCCTCCTTCCTTCCTTACCTTCTCAGCCCTTCTTATTCCCAGCCCTTTAACCCTCCAGTGGTTCAAGGAGGCCCCGCGGGGTCCAATGGAAGTCCCCGGTACAAGGAAATGTCGATGTTTTGCAAGAATCAGACCAGAAGCTGACTTGAGGAACCGAGGATGCTCAGAGACAGGCAGGGTTATTTTTCTGGGATGTGATTGTGGATTGTTGGTTCCTAGGGTTTCTGGGACTGCCAGCTCACTCTGTCCAACTGCTCGTGTTCAGTAAATATTAATGGAACTGGACTTACCCGAAATTAATAAATGAAGTTCCCCTATCTGAGCAATTCATGACTTTAACCAAATTCATGGACCTGGGATTGGAGGGGGGAAGGATAGTACTTGGATTAGGGATCCAGCCTAACAAGGGCACATAGCAAAGTGGGCTTGAGGATCTCAGGGGCGTCCTTCCAAGCCAGTCCTGCATACAGAGTGATTTCTCTTCTTTTCATGAATGTCTTGCCATCTTCTTTCTCTGAGTTTAGGACACCAGCACTTCCTTCACTCTCTGTGTCCCAGGGCTTGTGGATAAGATCTCTCCTCTGTGGGAAGCTTGTCTTTCTGCTGCTGTAGGAACGCTCCACATCCGACTAGTCTTATCTAGTTAGCCCGAGAAGAACTTCAGGTTTCCCTTAGGCCCTTTCCAAACCTAGTTGGTAGCATAGGTGATTTGCAAGTTAAGAAGAGCAGGCAGATAACACTTTCTTGAAGTCCAAGGGTCTCCTCTTTTGTGAGAAACAAAAGCAGTTGGAGAACCATCCAGTTTCCTGGAACAGCAGAACAATCTAGAAGTGCTCTTACTGGATGCCACAATGAGGGTAATAAAAAAGGGCTGCAGAGCAGGTGCATAGCAACTTTTACGGGCTTCCACGTGGCAGGCGCCCAGAGGAGACTTCCGCAGTGAATAAATCTTACTCCTGGCAGATGTCCTCAGGTAAGGTGTACTGAACACGCCATGTGTTGATCACTTTAAATTAACATATTAATATAATCTTCACAACAGACATATGAGGCAGGGACCCTTATTTTCCTGTTTTAATGATGGGGAAACTCTGAGAAGCTGCGTAACTGACTTAGGACGCACAGTCAGTCTGTGCCAGAGCTGGGATATGATACATTTAGTTTAGCTTCAGAGTGAGGCACACTCTTAGCCACGTCACCAAATGTCTCCCACTAGTGTCAAACAAGTCCTATCTGTGCTAGGATTTGGGCCACAAATCAGAAGGAGCAGAGAGGGGGAAAAGAGGCACTTGTTCAAAATGATTAAGGGCATGGCCTTGGCCATGCAACTGGGCACGCAACTGTGGACAAAGACTCTGCCTTCGCAGAGCCTGAACTACAGTAGGGAGACAGCCAGTAAACAAATAAAATAAATATGCAGAATAATACAGCATCAGTGATAACTGCTATGAAGAAAAACAAGATTTAGCAAAAGATTAAATAAAGGGATGAGATAGTGGAAAGGCCTTTCTGGGGAGGGGACACCTGAGCAGAGATCTGGTCAAAATGAGGAAATGAGTTATGTTGATATCCAGGGAAAAGAGTGTACCAGGCAGAGAAAGCAAGAGCTAAAGTGTAATGTGTTTGGACTATTTAAGAGCAAGCAAGGCGATCAGCTAAAAGACAGTGAACTAAACATAGAATATTGGTATGGAGCCAACTGTATTAATTTTGTTATTATTATTATTACTGTTATTATTATTATTATTCTAAACTAATTGGAAACATCACTGCATGTGGCCACACCTCTGGTAACTTGAGTGATTCACCAATAAAGACGGTCAGATTGTTATGCTGGAACTGGCTTGTGGCGACTCCCTAGAGTTAATTTTAGCATCTCTTTCCCACTCCATGTTCAATGACATTATGTAGCCTGCAATCAGCCATGATGTGACTATTTACACATGGAAATCAACAAATGCTATGAATCATGATTTTTTTCCAGATTGTTTGTTTTTAAACATTTACCAGCACTCAACAGAAAAATTCAATTGTCCACCATATTTTGAATAGATAAATAAAATATGGTATATTTATATATAGAATATTATTTGACTGTAACAAGGAGTGAAGTACTGATGCATGCTACAACTTGGATGAAACTTGAAAACAGTAAGCAAAGTGAAAGAAGTCATTCACAAAGAACCACATATTATATGATTTTGTTTCTATGAAATGTCTAGAACAGGCAAATCCAGACACTCAGAAAGTGTATTAGTGGTTGCCAGGAGATGGGGGAAAGGGCAGATGGAGAGAAAGCAGGTGATTGCTAATGTGTATGGGGTTTCTTTTTAGGGTAATGAAAATATTCTAAATTTTATTGTGGTGATGATTGCACAATTCTTTGAATACATTAAAAACATTGAGTTGTACACTTTAAATGGGTGAGTTTTGTGGTATGTGAATTACATCTCAATAAAGCTGTTATAAAACAACACCAAAAATTTTAATGAGCATACAACTTGTCAGAGTATAGCAGCAGTGCTGCACCTGGAGACAGGAAAAGCACAGAGCATCCTCAAAGAAAGGAGAGAAGTGGACCAGCCCTGGACTGCCTAGACACATAAGGCTTAAAAAATAGGGACTTCTTTGATTCCATCTTCATGTATTCTTTATATAAGCAGTTGTTTACCATGTGTTGCATTCCATCCAGGTTCTGGGAACAATATAGAAGTCTAAGACAAAACCTCTCCTTTTGATTGAGGATCTCACAGTCCATAGCACCAAGGGTGGGAGCAGAGAATACCGGGAAGGAGAGGAAAATGAATTAAGCATTTCTGGCTTGGTTTTGAGCTGGCTGTAGCTTTGGTCCCTGATTGGTTCGTGAGGTCACAAGAAGTCGATGGTTGGGGAAGGAAATGAGGAAGTGACAGAGAGCACTCAGGAGATAGTCCGGAGAGCTGTGATAGAGATCTGCATAATAAGATGTACAGTAATATGGCCCCAATTACTCTTTCCTCTTTATTCTCAATTTGTAGAATAATATGTGTATTATTAGTCATGGTCCCAACAGGAAACAGAGCACACTCAAAGTAATTCCAAGAAGTTTAATTTACAAAAGGATTAATTATAAAGTGGAGTATAAGGAAATCACAGGAACAGTGAAAGAACTTGGCACTCATAGCAGCAGAGAAGTCACCACCTGTAGAACTGATAGGAGGAGGGAGAAAAAGGTTACCAGGACCCAGAAAGAGAGAGGCTTGTGTAGTGACAACAGCCTTGAGAGGACTAGGCACAGCCTGTCAGAGGACATTGACAGCTCAAATTGACCTCAAAGGAGGAATATCAAGAATAAATACCTCAACTTCAGTCTCCTCCCTCCCTCCTATCATGACCACACCCAACTAGAAGCTACAGGGTACAGGAGTTTGTTAATGGAATCCACTCATAGCAGTTGCCCTCCCTGGTCAGAGAGTAGGGGACGACAGAGGAAGATCTGGAGGAGAAATGAAAAATACTCAGCCCAGTATGAAACCTCGAAGAGGTCCCCTTAAGAAATAATGGATGCTATAGCTTCAAAGAATTTTCTGTGTAATTCTGTCGTCTTCTGCTCACCTGCTAACTCCATCAAAACTATCTATAATACACTCTACAGTATCATTTGCGGTCAACAGAACCCTTAAAGGCATTAACCCTGAAAATATATGCTATTGTGAAAATAAGTCAGCTAAAGCAAGAAGCTCCAAAGACTCCCTCCCCATCCACCCCTACCTCTTTCCACCAAATTACAAATATTGACCAAGTAGCCTCTTATTGGAGAAGATACAAGGGCTATCTATTTGTAGTTTTCAAGCATAAGGGCATCCTTTTTTATCCAATTATTCATTACTTTATCACTGCCATTGTCAATTAGCATTTATGGAGCACTCAATGTGCGGAGCACGAGGTTACATGCAATACAACTTTTGTTATTCCAAAGAGGGACTTTAAATTTTAGTACTGGACAGAACCTTAGAGATCATCTAATTCTCCACTTTCATTTTGCACATGCAGAAATTGAGATCTACAGTAGACACATAACTCTTCTAAGGTCAGCTGCCAAACACAGCCCCTGATCTGCTCTTGGTTCCGTCCCACCCTTATCAACATCCCATCCCACACTTGATACCAACCCCTTGAAGCACAATGAACTTCTGCCTCCTAAGCTTCTCTCCTGATCATTTCATCTCATAAAACAGACTTTCACTGTGTGACCAATAGGCATCATCAGAAAGGTTAATGCAATTTTCAAAATAAAAATTAACTTTAAAAAATTATAATTGCCATATTATTATTTAGGAAATAGGGGTCCATGGGATCAAAAAAGGTGGGTTATTCAAATTCCAAAAATTAAAATCTCTGAACTTTAAGTTTCACAGAGATGTTTATCTCTATGGGAATTTAATGTCAGAAGTGGCCACAGTCTTCACCAAGTCCCAAACCCAAGGTGCTGCAATAGTGGGGTTCTCAGGAAAAACAGAACCATAGGATTATATATAGCAAGATAATAGATAGATAGATAGATAGATAGATAGATAGATAGATAAGGGGGAATTGGCTGACATGGTTATGGAGGCCAAAAAGTCCCATGATCTGTGGTCTACAAGCTGGAAATCCAGTAAAGCTAGAGGTGTAATTCTCAGTCTGAGTCCAAAGGCCCGAGAGCAAGAGGAGCAGATTATTTAAATTTCAGTCCAAGGGCAGGAGAGGATGTGACAAGATTTCCCAGTAAGGTAAGTAGGCTAAGGTAGAAAAAAAGGGGGTGAATTCCTCCTTCCTCCACTTTTGTTCTATTTGGGCCTTCATTGGAATAGATGATGCCCATCCACATTGGGGAGAACAATCTGTTTTACTGGGTCCACCAATTCAAATGGTAATCTCACCTAGAGATATCTTTACACACCCCCAGAAACAATATTTAATCTGGGCACCTCATGGTCCACTCAAGTTGGCATTAATTAAACTATCACAGGTGTCTTACCTGGTTTTAAATTTTGTAAGGACCTTTTTTCCCCACTCTCTTTATGTAGCATTTCAACATGTGTCTGTTTAAATTGTCATTCCCTGTCCCATTATTGATTTCACCTTAATCCAGTGAAATTTTGTAACCCATAGTAACTCACAAGAGAATGATAAATATAAAAAGTTACTGTGTGAATTAATATACAAGGTCTGTCTAGAAAAGTGAAACCATTGTTAATATAACTAGAATGGTTTGTGCAACATTGATGTAACCTGGCAGCCAAGGAGAGTGGACTGGAATGCATATGCGTGAACAATGATGACCTCACTGTACTGGCCATTGGGAGAGGTAGACACTAGTGAGTGAGCATGTGTACTGTGTGGCCATCACATTCAAAATGACTGAGCAAGTAGAGCAAAGAATCTGCATCACATTTTTCATTAAGCTTGAACATTCCTCCTCAGAAACCATTAGGATGATTCAGAAGGCTGCAGCTATGGGCAACTGGTGATTGGCATATTCATCACAACAACATGACTGCTCATGTATCACGTCTCCTGCAGAGTTTTTTAGCAAAACATCAAATCACCCAGGTAACTTAGACCCCAACAGCCCAGATTTGGCACCCTGTGACTTCTGACTTTCCCCAAAACTAAAATCACCTTCAAAAGGGAAGGGATTTCAGAGCATTGATGAGAATCAGGCAAATACGACGGGGCAGCTGATGGTGATTGAGAGAATTATGTGAGGTCCCAAGGTGCCTACTTTGATGGGGACTGAGATGTCAATGTCTTACGTACAATGTTTCTTGTATCTTGTATCTTCTTCAATAAATGTCTCTATTTTTCACATTACATGGCTGGATACCTTCTGGACAGATCTCATATGTGAGGCAGGATAAATTAGATTAGCGCTGTCCAGTTGTACATTTGGGAATGAAGTGTTTCTTTCACTGCAAGAGAAGAAACTATAATATAAATTCTGAAACATGTATTGACACACTACTTTGACAAATATAGCTGTGTTACAAAGCATAATTGACTAATTCCGAGTGTCATTGACCAAATTAACCAAGTACCCTCAATAATTCTTATGCTCTTGGCAATATTGTGTACAGTACATTGTAATTATACAATTAGTGTTTTAAAAAAAGTGGTACCTCAGTACTTATCGTTAATTTGTTCTGAGATTCGTGATGAGTGCCCCAAACCGACAAGTACCAAACACATTTTTCAAGCAATGAGCAATGAAGCATTTTCTCTTGGAGGGCAGCATTGTGACTCATACAAGTTCTAGCAAGTGTGATAAGCCCCAAAACATTTAATTTCTGAAATATTTTTTTCTCGTCAAAATGCAACAAATACAGGGTTTGATGAGTTCTGAAGCCAATGACTACCAAGGTCTGACTATGTAAAATGTTGATTTTTCTTTTTTACTCCACTTAAATCATCTTTTTCTTTCCCTCCCCTCAATGTTAAAATTATTGAGCTATTTTTCCCCAATTACCTTTAAACGAAATACAGCTTTCATACTTACCCTCAGTTTCCTTGCAATTAGTTCTCCCACTACTGTGCTGTCTGATATGGTGTCCACAAGGCACATGTGGGTTATTAAATTTTATTTTAATAAATTAAAATTAAATAAAATCATAATTTTATTTCTTTTGAAAAACTAGTTCCATTTCAAGTGCTCAATAGTCATAGATGGCTAGTGGCTACCATATTGGACTGTGTAGATGGAGAACATTTCCGTCACCTTAGAAAGTTCTGTGGAGAGTGCTGCTCTAAGATCATTTGTAGCTCTAAGATTCTGCTTTTACTCACTGATCCATCAATGGCCTCCCAAATGCCAAATCCAATGGCCTATTTTAATCCTCACACCAGTTTTATGATAGTCCCCTGTTCTTGAAATTTTTTCTCAACAGCACCACTTTATGATTATTATTTGAATGTATCTGGATAACATTTTCTCAAAACCACGACTGACCATTGTTCCTCAGTTTATCTCACTAGTTTTCCCACCGCCTGTGATCTTCCTTAATTGTTGCAATTACTCATTTAAGGTCCATTCCCATTACTTCAATTACCATCCCGTTTTTTGTAGTCCCCAATTCATACATTATGTTCCAAGGTGATTCAGTTTTCTGTCAATAGATGCTGGACTGCCATAACAAAATACCATATACTAGGTGTCTTAAACAACAGAAATTTATTTTCTCACATTTCTGCAAGATGGAAGCCTGAAATCAGGGTGTTAGAATGGTTAGGTTCTGGCGAGACTTCTTTTCCTGGCTTACAGATGGCCACTTTCTCACTGTGTCCTTACACAGCAGAGAGAGATAACAAGCTCTCTGGTGTCTCTTCTTATTAAAGCACTAATTTCATCAGACAGGGTCCTTGTCCTCATCACCTCAGCTAACCCTAATTACCTCCCAAAGGCTCCATCTCCAAGTCCCATCCAATCAGGGGTAAGAGCTTCAACCTATAAATTTTGAAGCAACACAAACACTTAGTCCCTAACATGCATAACAAACCAGTTCAAAATTTGGTTGCTTAAAATGAAGATTTTTTTTAACTTTTCACAGTTTTGTAGGTTGACCAGTAGTTCTTCTGTTCCACTTGGTATTAGCAGAAGTCACTCATGTGGCTGAGTTCAGCAGGCAGTTGGGCTGCACTGGGAAGTCCAAGAAGGCTCTTGCACACACATAGGGCCTCCAGGAGGCCTTCTTCCTCATAGTGTCTCATCCTCCAGGTCCTCTTCATATAGCTTCTCTCTCTAGTAGGACATGCTGTCCTTCCTTCCATTGTGGTAGTTGGTTCCAAAGGGTAGTGTTTCGGACGGATAAACCCAATGTGCAAGAGCTCATCAAGCTTCCATCATACTTCTTAATGTCGCATTGGCCAAAGCCAATCATACAGCCAAACACGGAGCCAGTCAGAAAAAGGACAAAGATATAAACACCCACAAATGTTATTCACTGAGAACCACTTATTTAACAACCAATCACACAAGCTTTCTCCTAAATCCCCAGCCCACATTTCCAACTGCTCCAAGACCTTTGTTCCTAAATGTCTCACAGACATCTCAAATTTATCATTCCACGATCACACTCACTCCTCCTCACTTTAAATCAATCAATCCTATGTATTTTACCCCAAAAACTTCTCTTTGAACCCTGGTTCTCTTCTCCAAATCCACCTGCCTTAATTCAAGCCTTCATTATCTGTTCATTCTCTACCAAACAGTATTGTCTTCCACATAACAAGTATAATAATGGCACATCAATGCTTATAAAGTCTTATTTATAGTACTAAGTCCTTGTCAACGACATGTAGTGTGTCAAATGGCAGTCCTCCCAGACATGTCCTCCCAGAACCCAGGGTGAATATGACCTTATTTGGAAAGAGTATCTTTGTAGATGTAATCAGCAATAATCAAAGTATCTTGCTAAATCCAATGTCACTTTTCTTTATAAGATACAGAAAAGAAGACAGAGACACACAGAAAAGAAGGTGGTTTGAAGACAGAAGTAGAAATTGGAGTGATGCATCTATAAGCCAAGGAACATCAAGGATTGCTGGCAGCCACCACAGACCTGAAAAGAAGAATGGAATAGATTCTCCCACAGAGCGTCCAGAAGAAAAGAAAATGAGCCTTCCCAGTTCCTTGATTTTGGAGTCTTGGCCTTCAGAACTGTCAGGGAATAAATTTCTGTTGTTTTAAGCTACCAAGCTCCTGGGGACTGGTTACAACGGCCCTGGGAAACTAACATAAGAGCCCTCATTATTGCACCTCTCAAACTTTTTTCTTGTTAAAAGTTATGTGAAATGTCACATCCTATACAGCACAGTAAAATACTTCCATAGTGAGAAGCTGTGTTTCATCTTCCTGTGTGGTCTGTCCTCCTGCTTCCACACATTTTGGTCAGATGTCTGCCATAAACCCTTTAATACTTGGTATTGATCCAACCCAACATGATGCATTTTATTCTCCATTTTAAAAAATTTTACATTAAAGCACATTTTATTATTCTTTTATTTATCTCTTCTTTTTTCAATTCAGAAATTAAAGCTACTCTGAGCAATAAGCCCACTTGTGTTCATAGTTGCATTAAAAAATATAAGTACCCAGAAGATAAATTTTTAAAATTTCAAAGATATCTAGGTAAACAATAATGCCCCATGAAGGTACAGAAGGAATATAATGACATAAATGTTTTAGATATTCTGTTTTCTTCTTAGAATCAATAGAGTATTATGTCTCAGAAAAAAAATCAGCAATAATCAAAGTGTCTTGCTGAAGAATGATTTGCTAATCAAATTGATGGGCTTTTAACAGTTTCAAAATGTTTTCTTTATGTTTGGAGACTCAAACTTAGAAGAATATGGGCAAATTCAATATTTAAAAAATTCCTTGAATCTTTATATAGGTAACTTTACTAAAACTATCTTAAACAATCAAGTGTTGACTTAGACATTGAGGATATAAAATAGTGTAAGGGTCATCCATTTCTTCAAAGAACATTTCTAGTCTAGCTAGGGAGATGGGCTAATTACATTAAGTACAATTGACAATACGAGATACCATTAATAGAGCATGAGAGACAAGGAAATCTATAAAAGAAATAAGAAATATTCTTAAATGACATAGGATTATTTATATACAGTAATAATTCATAAGTAACATTAATATTCAAAGTGTCGATCTAGTGATCAGAGCAAAAAAGGAAAAATGAGAAGGAAATTCAACCATAGATGATTTGTTTTCATTTAAGGAACTAATATATAAGAAAAAGAGTAGAAATAAATATGAAATACTGGTCCTTTCTTCTTAATTGCCATGCCTTCATTCACTAAATCAGAAGTAATTAATCACTCCAGGCATTGCTGTACATATTTTATAGGGAAATACTATAAGAATAGAATAAAGATGCCTTATCATGTAAAAGACGGCCTCCATTTGTCTCATCTGTTATTTATGGTTTGATTCAAAGATGAAATATTACTCCCACGAGTAACTTTAACAGCAACTAACATAAAAAATAAACATATTACTCTTAATTATTTATTTTATTTTTTCGGTGATCATGATAAATGAGAGAGCCAAACAGCTACAAGTTCTAAATAAACATTTTTTAAAGTATACTATATGTTAGTCATAAAATATTTATAACATTTTTACTGTCAGAATGTACCTTTCCAAGCATGGGTGAACATGACTCCTCACACAGCCACAGCAAAAATTACAACTAACCTGCAAAACAATTGTCACCCAGATTTGTCAGAAAATTGAGCTGTATGGAAATCCAACAACCAAGGAATTAAAGAAGTCAAATTCATTCAGATGGATAGGAGGGGCAGAGATGCAGAGACACTGAGAACAGGTGGTTCCACACTCCTGTGTGGTGGGTAAAAATCAGGAGGGATATCTTGGGAGCAAGAGATCCATGCCCCACACCAAGCCCCCCAACCCAGGGTCCCAGAGCCAGGAAGATAAGTCCCCATAACTTCTGGCTATAAAAACCAGTGGGGGTTTGGACAGCAGTAGAAACTGTCAGATTCTCAAGTATCTCCTTTTAAAGGGTCCAAAACAGACTAAGGACTTACACAGACGAACTTCCTCTGGGCTTCAGCACCAGGGCAGCAGCTGGAAGCGCACCAATGGCATACAGGGAGAAACTGAAGTGTCTGGCATCAGGGCAAGTACCAGGGGGCAGCTCCCTCCCATACAAAACTTGAGAGGCCAGGCAGCGTTGCCCCTTTTCTGAGCCCTCTCCCACACAGAGCCACAGAGCCACAGAGCCACAGAGCAGCAACATCATATTGGAGACTCCATCAAATCTGGTTCACATGGGTTGCCCCACACAGGTGATTACCTAAGGCTCCACTCCAACCAACTTACCCATGCACTTTTCTACCATAAGGCCATGTTACTAGGACACGGAGTCAAAGCAGCTCTACCTAATACATTTGTTTCTAATACATAGAAACAAATATAGGGAGGCTGGCAAAATGAGGAGACAAGGAAATATGGCCCAAATGAAAGAAGAGAGCAAAACTCCAGAAAAAGAACTAAATAAAATGCAATTAAGCAAACTATCAGATGCAGAGTGCAAAACATTGGTTATTAGGATGCTCAAGGAATTCATTGAGTACTTCAACAGCATAAAAAGACCCAGGCAGAAATAAAGGTTACACTAAATGAAATAAAAAAAATTTACAGGGAATCAACAGCAGAGTGGATGATGCTGAGAATCAAATTAATGATTTTGGAGCACAAGAAAGAAAAAATTCAATCATAACAACAAGAAGAAAAACAAATTTTTTATGAGAATATGGTAAGGAGCCACTGGGACATCTTCAAACATACCAACATTCAAACATAGGGGTGCCAGAAGGAAAAGCGAAAGAGCAAGAAATTGGAAATCTCTTTGAAAAAATAATGTAAGAAAACTTCCCTAATTTGGTGAAGGAAAGAAACATACAAGACCAGGGAGCACAGAGAATCCCCAACAAGAGGTACTCAGAGAGGACCATACCAAGACATATCATAATTAAAATGCCAAAAGATAAAGAATTTACCTTTTCAAAATATATACTCAAAATTAAAGACAGGTTAAACTCGGAGAAACTATAAATCTCTTGCCAAATCAATCTTATTGGCATAGAATGTAATGTAAAATAGTAGCTAACATTGATTGATCTGAAATTCATTGATCTGAATTTCTTTGTTCTGTGTATTTTCAGTAGTGTCAAGTTCAGGAATGGTAAGTTACTTAACTTCTCTATGCCTCAGTATCTACATTTGTAAAATGTAAATAATTTCCCTAATAAGACTGTTATGAGGGTTAAATGAGTTTATATATGTATAACAACTAGAACAGTATCTAACACATAGTAAGCTCTCAATTCATGTTAGCCATTCTATTACTGTTGTTATTATGTCAACCACCAATCCATCTTCTGTAAATAAACATAATTTTTAAATACTTATTCTATTCTTCAAGGCGAATACATGCTGATACAAATAATTATGTAAAAAAACATAATTTTTGCTAGTTAGGGGTAATAAAAATCACTGTAGAGAAAGGTAGACTTAAGAGAACTAAATATATGAAGGAACCCAATTGTGGCAGGAAATTTAACCAACTTAAGGAGCCAAAAAAAAAAAACATTGCTTACAAGGAAGACACACTTGCTTTTCAAAAGAATGTGCGGTGCAGGTTTCCACCGACTGGCCAGGAAAGCATGTGTTCGCAGGAGTCTTACCAGCAACACAACCGGCCCGTCAGGAAGTGTCAGCATTTCTTCCCCCGACACAGTCGCCACCATTCCTCCCGACAGGCTGCACTACTAATGACAGCACGTTCCCAAAATACATGCAGAATAAGTTTTTTATTAATTCACTGTGCTTAACAATGTTCTTCTGTCTTGATTTTTATAAAATAATGAGATTTCTAACAGTGAAAAAAGAGTCACAAGTTTTGCTTTTGCATTTGTAACAAAATTTTAGTGAGTTTTGAGTTATCCTTTTTTCTTTTTGTGAGGATAATATATGTTTGTAAAAGTTTAAATATTACAAGATTGTGTAAAGGAAAAGTAAACATCTTCCATTTCCAATCCCCAGAAACACATACCTATCAGTGTGGTGTGTATCAATAATAGATAAGTAGCTATATAGATACCTTCACATATACATACATATATAAATACATATTTTTGTATGTGCATAGAAAAAATTATATATAAAATTTAACCATTCTATAATATTCATCTGAAATTTGCTTTCTTCACTTAACAGTGAATTACAAACATTCTTTTACATCAGTACAAATAAAACCCTCACAATTCAGAAAAATGTGTTATCTTCAAGTAAAATTAACGTTTCAAGAAGAAAGACCATTTTATTCTATCCAGATTATAAGAGAAATAACTTTGTCTTCTAAATCAGAATTTATCATCTAGTGATAAATTATCTTCTTGAGTAGTTCACGAAGGTTCTTAGACATAATGGTGAAATAGAATCTTCTAGTCCTAGCTATCAAAGAATCTCAGTTAACTAATTCTTCATGCTTCAAGTAAAATTGCACAATAGTTTGATCGTTAGTCTATAATTAATGTAAAACTGGAATGTTCAAAGGCTTTATATTTTGTCGCATCAGAATTAGAGAAGCCCTAGGAGACCAGGGACAGTCAGACTGCAGCTGTTGATGTCACGGGTCAGAATGCAGACACGAACAAGGCTGAAATGGCAGGCTGCGAGCAAATACAGAAGCCAGAAAGAAGAACAGAGAAAAGTTCACGGCAAAAGAAATCATTAAAAAAAATGAAAAAGCAACCTACTGAATGGGATAAAATATTTGCAAATCATATATCTGATAAGGGATTAATATCTCAAATATATAAAAATTCATACAGCTCAATAGCAAAAAAAAACCCTTATACATGATCCTATTTAAAAATAAGCAAAAGATCTGAATAGACATTTTTTCAAGGAAGACCTAGAGATGGCCAACAGGTGCATGAAAAGATGCAAAACATCATTAATCATCAGGGAAATGCAAATCAAAACCACAATAAGGTCACCTCACACCTGTTAGAATGTCTATCATCAAAAAGACAAAAAATAACAATTGTTGGTGAGGATGTGGAGAAAAGAGAACTCTGCGCACTGTTTGTGGGAATGTAAATTGGTATAGCCACTATGGAGAACAGTGTGAAATTTTCTTAAAAAATTAAAAATAGAACTACCATATGATCCAGCAATTCCATTTCTGGGTATCTGTCCAAAGAAAACAAAAACACTAATTCAAAGAGATATCTACACCCCCATGTTCACTACAGCCTTGCAATAACCAAGATATAGAAACAACTTATGTATCCATTGATGGATGAGTGGTTTTCAAAAATGTAGTAGACCCTGGCTGGCATGGCTTAGTGGATTGTCAGCCTGCAAACCAAAGGGTCACTGGTTCAATTCCCAGTCAGGGCACATGCTTGGGTTGTGGGCCAGGTTCCCTGTAGGGGGCATGTGAGAGGCAACCACACATTGATGCTTCTCTCCCTCTTTTTCTCCCTCCTTTCCTCCAAAAAGAAATAAATAAAGTCTTTTTAAAAATAAATAAAAATGTAACAAAGTTGACTAATACAGAAATTGGTACCTAGAACTGGGGTGCTTCTTCGTGGCCCTATATTCAGCACCAGATTGCAAGCGGCATGGAAACTGTTATTTGGAGCTTAAAAAATGGTGACTCATGTTATAGAGGCCAAATATTTGGTGAAATTGTTATAACTTGAACAATAGGTAATAAACTTAATGAATGTATGGCTTTAGGTGAAGAGAATACAAAACAAAATGTTACTAGTGTACCTTGGTCATTACTAGCTGTATTAAATGAGGTTCTACAGAAGAGGTGAGCTCAGGAAAATAACTGGCTTATTTAAAAGCAGGATAAAAGGGAAAACAGAAAATTCAGAAATCCTAGAAATTGCCACCCTACATGAGAAATAGCTACAACTATTTCTCATCTCAACTTCAGATGAAATTTAAAAATGTGCAACAAAGACCAAACAAGACTCAGTCTATAAGCAAAAAAAAAAAAAAGGTTCAGGAAAAAGAATGTGACTCCATGAAATCACAAAAGCTCAAATGTGCTAAGCACTCCAGTGGTAAGCACAAAGTACCACTGACAAAAGGTATAAAATTAAAGAGCTTTTGGAGATAGTTGTCCTACCAGAAGCACCACCATCCTAGGTTTAAAAAAGACTGTGGCTGTTAAACATATAAAAACAATCTTTAGTCTGCAGTCATTTGGGGACTGGACTGGGCTAGATGGCTCACTCTGTGCGGCCCCCTCACAGAGGCAACTGGAAGTCTGAATTCAGCAGGACTCTGGGACAACGGCATCAGTGGATCTCTCTCATTCCCCTCTCCCAGCTAAATCAGTCTCTCTCCCTCCACTTTCTCTACAGTGTCAGTCCGCTCTCTCTATAAGGTTGCTCTGTGTAGTCTTTCCAGCAGGATTGCTAAACTTCTTACATGGTGGCTTGGGTCTTACAAAAATGCAAAAGTGGAAGCTGCCAGGCCTTCTTAAGTCTTAGGACTGGATCTGGTACAACATCACTTTTACCACATTCTACTGGTTAAAGTGAATCAAGATCAGCCCAGATTCAATGTGAGTGGGGGCTACAGAGACATGAATATCTGGAACATGGTTTATTGAGGGCCATCTTTGGAGACCAGCTACCACAATGCAAATAAGAATACATTAAATAAATTAAGTAATGATTAATTAATTGTTGCAGCTGACTCTACTCTTATTATAGTAGAAGTGGGCACATGATTTAAAATTATTGCCTTTTTGAAAAAATTTTTAAATAAAACAAAACTGTCACCTTATTTTTATTATCAAATGGTATTTATATATCCATAAACATAATGTTCCAAATACTATATCAAAGAAAAGGAAAATGAACCAAAAATAGACCTCTTGACAAGATTAATAAAGACTTTTAAAGATTTTTATTAATTAATTAATTTAGAGGGGAAGGGAGGGAGAAAGAGGGGGAGAAAAACACCCATCGGTTGCCTCTCACTTGCCCCCAGCTGGGGACCTGACCTGTAACCCAAGCATGTGCCCTAACCAGGAATCGAACTGGCAACCTTTGGGTTTGCAGGATGACACTCAACCTGCTGAACCACAGTAGTCAGGGCTGATAGGGAAGAATTTTATTTAAAAGGTTTTGATTCCATAATTGTTACGGTTTTTATAAAGGAAAGTTAAATGTGAGAAAGTAAGGAGAAGGATAACATGAATTTAAGATGTATGGATCTAGCCAGAACCCCACTTAAAAAGTAGGAAAAGCCTATATTTGGAAATCTTGGAGAGATCTTGGCCAACCTCTCACACTTCACAGAAGAGGACGTGTTGCCCTGCCTGCACCCCTCCCTCCTCCTTTTTACAGAGAGTCTGTCCCGGCTCTCCTGCCCTCAGGCAGCACTCCACCCTACAGTAGGGCCCACTCCCATGCATGTGCCCCTGCTACTCATATTCTGTGCTTAAATTAGGTCCCACTTTGTGGGGAGTGAGGAACTCAAGCTGAACAACTGCATGAAATTGTGACTTCAAACTCACAAGCTGATGATAATGATGACTGAATAAAAAATACACAGAAGAAAATTTGATTCTAAATTCCTACCCATGTTCATATTTTGGAAGAATGGGATGATGGGGGAGAATAAGCTAATGAAACACTCCAAACCACACTGCATTATACACAACATCTTGTGGGACACAAGGGTTCAATTAAAAAATTACTCTTCTTGAAAAATAGATGTTTTGTTTTTTCCCCCAAGAACCACTGACTAGAGTAGTTCACTTGCTAGTGTGAAGAAAACCTAACCACACAGAGACTAACAATGTTCCACTGCTTTCTGAAGAGTTCTGTCTGTTCCGCCTAAAATACAAAAATAATTGCCAAGTTAACTGATCTCTCATTTTTACTTTAATTAAATGAAACCACACTTTATTCCTCCAGATCCTTATCAAGATATATATATTAGAATTGTCGATGGTAAAAGCAATAAATGTACATTTTATGTAAACATCCAGCTGTTTCTTTTCAAACATATCTTTGTTGATATGCAATCGGCATATTTCCTAGCCAGTGAAGTCTCCTGATTCCTGTTAATACTCCTAATAAAACAATGATGTTTACTTTTTCTTTCAGAATCCATAATCATAGGAAAGTGTATTGTAATTGACATAAATCTTTTTTCTACAGAATCTTTAATTAAAGTTTAGGAGACATTGACGGACTTCAATAACTTAATAATTTTAGGTCCTTGTAAACCTCCTTAATCTTTCCTTTGCTCAAGGTGCACTACATTTAGGTTGGAGAGTGCTCAGAGAGCAATCTCCTTTGAGTTTTCTGCAATTCATTCACAAGGAGGTATGCTGCATAGATATGGTGCCTGTATCAGTTCAGGTTTGACCAAGGAAGCAAGACCACTATGAATGATGTGAATGAGGGAGTTATTAGATCCCCCATAACTTGGGAGAAGCTGAAGTAATCAAGATCCAGAAAGAAAAAGCCAAAGGATCAGAACAAAATCCCCAAGACTATGAAGGGAAGCTGGTGAAGACTATGGAAGATTTTTTGCTCTGCAGCTGGTGATGGGCAGCTAGTTGCTATAGGTCCCCAGGGCAAGTAGGGAGGAAGGAGAGCCAGGAGCAAAGTAGGGAGAGCACTGTGAGGACAAACTGGTATCCGTGTTGTCTGTTCCTCACCATTTCAAATGTGGATTATGTGGATGACTTGAAGAAGTCAGATTACCTAAATCTGCACATATCCCTTGCTCAGGCCTCAGAGAGGCTGAATGAAATCTGATAGGAGTTAAAGAAGATTAGTGTCCCCCTGCTGCTGTCCCACAAAGGATACTATCAACAGATTAGTGACAAGTATGAGTTTTACCTGAGGCCCTGCACTGATCTGACAAATATAAAGGCAGTAATTACAATTCTGCCTAACTCCACTGCTTTCTAAATCCCATGCAGATTTCCCATGCAACCAGCCCTAACCAGAAACCATACAGAGAAGAGAATTCTGGCAAACACAGTTCTAGCTTAGCTAAATTGGCACAGGATAAAATTACCACAGTACCTAGAAGTTCTTTTGGATAAATTGATCCTAAATGGATATGTTTCTCAGATATGACATATATGAGGGGGACCAAAAAACCCCTGAATTTATTTATAAAAAATTTTGTATTACTCTTACATATTTAAACTTCAGCCACCTTCACAGTACTCTCCATTTGATGCAATACACCTATCAAAACATTTTTTTCCACCGCTCAAAACAGTCTTTGAACTTGTCAATTTTGATGCCTTTTAGGGTTTCTGACATTTTTTGTTTCACCTCTTCCACCTCTGCAAATGTTTCCCTTTAAAGGCTTTTTTTCATCTGGAAAAACAAACAAAAAAAGTTGCTTTGGGTTCAGGTGAATTGGGAGATTGGGGCATAGGGGCCATGTAATTTGGGATAAAAAACTGATGAATATACAGCATAGTGGGGGCAGGTGCACTCATAAATCACCCATGATGAAATGGACAAACACATTGAGTCTTCAAAAAAATTCACTGAAGCCAAACACAGCCTCTCACAACAACACCAGCTGGTGCACTGATACAGAGGGGTTCCTAGAACACTCACGTAGCAGGGGAAGCCTGTACTACAAGAGACCCACCCTCCAGAAGATGATTCTATTTTGGGGGGATTCCCCCTCATATTCATTCAATGATAAAAGCTGTCAAAGTATAGAATTTTAATTACTGCATTTATTTGCAATTTTTTTCCTCCAAATATTTTTTCTAGCTAATACTAGGAACATTATTAATAGAAGATATATTTATCTTTGTTCTAAGAGATATCAAGAGATATTTATTTTGCTCTTACTAAGATAAACATAAATGTAAAGCAACATTAATATCTTATGAGTAACTAAACAATTTTTAAAATGAAAGGAATCTACTTAATACTTTTCCATTTTCACCCAACTGCCTTTTATCTTTTCAGCTCTCCTTATACTATCTTCTTTCTACTTCACCTAGATCAGAAGTATTTAAACTTCAAATATAAGGCTTTCTTGTTCCTCCCTGCAATGCCCAAAGCCACCAAGTCCTTCTGTCAGGGTTGTATGAATCTGAACTATAACTATGAATATAAGTTCAAGTTCCTTCTCACAGAGTTCTGTCTCATGTAAATTAGGACATGAGGCATGTCACCTAATTCTATATCCTTGCAAACCCAATTCAGCTCTGAGACTGGCAACATCCCCAATATATTCTTGGTGTCCCTACAGATGTCTCTGCTCTCATCAAAGAATTGCTCCAGGGAGAGAGGAGAAAGCTCAGCTTTGCCTGAAGCCTTCTTTGTCCCTCCTACCCCCTCCAGGGCATACACTCCTATTTAGTACTGACACTGGGCTCCATGAGTAGTTGTTCTCTCCCATGTGCCAGCAGCACCAAAATTGAGTGTGGCTCTTAGTTGATTTAGAAGAACCTTCTGGAAATCATGGCTTTTTCAGCCATGTTTTCCTCCTTTGGGGAACTTTCTGTTAGACTATCTTCTCAGTAGTGGCACCCACTAATAAGTTGACTAGCAACATATTATCCCTATGACACGATGAATAGTCATCAGGAATTAGAGTAGGTCCAAAGTTAGTATGGGCACAAGATTTCTCAATATAGAACATAAGTCTTCCTTACATGGGTGTTGATTGTAAAGTGAAAATAAAATAATGGATGTCCTATCCTCACCCATAATGACCCTTGGCCAGTCTATTACCTGCCTCTCTCTCTCTTTTTAAAGGTTTATTCTCATTCAAGAGAGGGGAGGACAGACAGAGATGTCAATGGGAGAGAGAAACATCATCAGTTGTTTCCCACATGCACCCTGACTGGGGATCAAACCCACAACACAGGCATGTACCTGGACCAGAAATCAAATCATTTGGTTACAGGATGATGCTCCAATCAACTGAGCCATACTGGCCATAGCCCCACTTCTCTCTTTAGTAAGGAAACAGCTTCTGCTTGCAGTGGCCATATAACTTGGGTGACAGGGTACTTGTAGGATCACATAGAAACTTCAAGGGAGACTTCTAGTCAAGATAGCAGCATAGGCAGTCATGGCTCACTTCTTCCCACAACCACATCAAATATACAACTAAAATAGAGAACAACCATCACTCAGAACTGTCAGAAATTGAGTTGAATGGAAGCCTGACAACTACTAAATTAAAGAAACCATATCCATCCAGACTGGTAGGAGGGGCACAGATGCAGAACGGGCTGGTCCCACATCTACATGTGGTAGACAAAAATTCGGGAGGGATATCTCAGGAGTGAGAGTCCCAGCCCCACACCAGGTCCCCCAGCCCAGTGTTCCAGTGCCAGGAAGATAAGTCTTCACAACTTCTGGCTGCAAAACCAGCAGGGATTGAGGCAGTGGAAGAAACTTCTGGATCCCCAAGTATTTTCTCTTAAAGAGCCCACTCATGGAATCACCTACTCAGAATCACTTCCTCTGAGCTCCAGCACCAGGGTACCACCTTAAAAGGCATCACTGGCATACTGGGAGAAATTGAAGTGTCTGGCATCAAAGTGAGCAGAGGCCTTTGTCCCTTTTCTAAACCCTTCCCCCACAAAGCCACAGGGCCAGCAAGCTGATGTCATATCTGAGACTCCATCAACCTGGCTAATACTGTTTACCCTGTCCTAGAGATCTCCAGAGACTCCATCCCACTCAACTTCAGGCCCAGCCAAGCTACTTTTCCATATGAATGGCTGGCCTTGGCTAATGCTACACAACTTCTTAAACCCCCTGACACAAGCAACAGCTGGCCTCAGTGAATCCCAGGCCAAGCACTAGCAGCAGCCAGCCTCGATTCACAGCTTGACTTCACTTAGGAATCTCCAAGCCCACCACAAGTAGTAGCCATCTCAGGTTGATTTATAGCTCAAGCAGGGTAGCCCAGGGCAGAAGATAGGTGGGAGCTGACTTGGCCTGCACCACTCAGGAAACCCCAGGGCCAGCAGCCAGCACAACCAGTGGACAGCTACAGACCATGTCAGAGGACCACCACCCTGCCCCTGCACAGCTGATCCTCCATAGAGGGTGGAGGTTGGTGGTAAGTGGTCACTGCCAATCCTTGAGGTAGGCTAGCCTGGGTAAATTCCTCCCATTGATCTACCAAGAGCAATCAAGGCTCAACAAGAGGAGGGTATTCAGCTTACACAAAGTTTGCACCTTGAGTACCCAGCTTGGGTAATAGAGGAAGCTGTGCCACTGGACCCTACAGAACACCTACTACATTAGGCCACACTACCAAGACATGGAATCAAAGCAGCTCTACCTAATACATAGAAACAAACACAGGGAGGCTGCCAAAATGAGGAGACAAAGAAATATAGCCCTAATGAAAGAACAGATCAAAACTCCAGAAAAAGAGTGAAACAAAATGGAGATAAACAATCTATCAGATGCAGAGTTCAAAACACTGGTTATAAGGATGCTCAAGAAACTTAGTGAGGACTTCAGCAGCATTAAAAAAAATCTAGTCAGAAATGAAGGATACATTAATTGAAATAAAGAACAGTTTACAGAGACACAACAATAGAGTGGATGAAGCTGAGAATCAACTCAATGATTTGGAACATAAGGAAGCAAAAAACAACTGATTGGAACAAAAAGAAGAAAAAAGAAGCCAAAAAATAATGAGGATAGTATAAGCAGCTTCTGGGACAACTACAAGCAGTCCAACATTTGCATCAGAGGGGTGCCAGAAGGAGAAGAGAAAGAGCAAGAAATTGGAAATCTCTTTGAAAACATAATGAAAGAAAACTGCCCTAATTTGGTGAAGGAAATAGACATGCAGGTCCAGGAAGCATAGAGAGTCCCAAACAAGATGGATGCAAAAAGGCCCACTCCAAGATATATCATAGTTAAAATGCCAAAGGTTAAATATAATGAGAGAATCTTAAAAGCAGCCAGACAGAAGCAGTTGGTTCCCTACAGGGGAGTTCCCATAAGACTATCAGCTGATTTCTCCAAAGAAACTTTACAGGCTAGAAGGGATTGGAAAGACATATTCAAAGTCATGAAAAGCAGGAACCTACAGTCAAGATTGCTCTACCCAGCAAAGCTATCATTTAGAATTGAAGGGCAGATAAAGAGCTTGCAAGACCTACAAAGGAGTTCCCATCAGACTGTCAGCTGATTTCTCAAAAGAGCCCTTATAGGCAAGAAGGAGTTGGAAAGAAGTATTCCAAGTCATGAAAGACAAGGACCTACATCCCAGATTGCTCTATCCAGCAAAGCTTTCATTTAGAATGGAAGGGCAGATCAAGTGTTTCTCAGATAAGATCAAGTTCAAGGAGTTCATCAGCACCAAGCCCTTATTTTATGAAATGTTAAAGGGACTTATCTAAGAAAAAGAAGATAGAAAACATGTGTAGTAAAATGACAGCAAACTGACAATTATTAACAACCACACCTGAAACAAAAACAAGAAGAAACTAAGCAAACAACTAGAACAGGAACAGAACCACAGAAATGGAGAACACATGGAGGATTAGCAACAGGGGAGTGGGAGGAGGAGAGAG
>CM052541.1:41650026-41701780 GCA_028533065.1 Trachops cirrhosus | reverse complement strand
AAAGAAAAACAATCGAGCTGGCTTCAGATTTCTCCAAAGAATAATTCAACATGAAACATACAAAATCCTGAGGAATTAAAAGTGCCACCCAATAATTTTTATGTCTGGCCAGATTATCATTCAAGTGTAATGGGAATTCACAAAAGGTTCTAAATACCCAAGAATTAGAGTAATATAGTTTCAGTAATAGACAACCTTCTACCGACCAGAAGAGAAACACAGACACTGTGGTAACAGCTGGGAATAAGCACAAATGCCATTTAAATGTAGGACAGATGTTAAAACAACTGTAGTAAAAATGGCTAAATAAGATTGTAAATGTCATATATCATGTCAGAGCAGCAAGAGTTAGGAGGCACTGTGAAAAACAATGGGAGATTGCATAACCACTTTGACTTTCTCATCCTTCACAGTGTGGGATAAACAGGTATTGCTTAAGTAACAGAGGCATATGGATATTGCTTAAAGTAAAAATATAGCCACTAAAATTACAAAAAATAATATTATGAAATAAAATTAGCTGGTAAAGAGAAAGGAATATAAGAAGATGGAAAGAAGTGAACATACATAATTTCTTATCATTCATACTGGTAAGTATCCTTTGGAATTATCTGAATTTTCATATAATGTACATGGATTTTTAAATATGTTTAAAATTATTAACACATTTATGATTCAGTGTGCTCTACTGTCTCTTTTAACAGATGTCACATGGCAATGTCAAAAGGTAAAGATTAATCTCTAATAATAACTTACTTTAGTCGATATGCTAAGTCCATGATAAGATTTCTTTCAAGGCCCAAGAAGATATGAGTCTAAATCCTAGTTCTATTACTTCTTAGCACAGAACCCTGGGCAACTCATGAATTAAATTAAACAATTTTTTACTATACCTTCAATTATCATTGCCCCCAATTGCAAATGATATACAGGTATTCAAAAATACCTATAAATGTATTATTCTCAAAAGAAAACTTCATCCATTTACTGATGTGTTTAATAATACAACATAGATATTCAACGTTAATAATCATTAAGAATTCAAATCAAAACCATGATGAGATACTACTCTACACCCATTAGGATGGCAACTATCAAAAACAAAAACAGAGCCCTGACTAGTGTGGTTCAGTTGGTTGGGCATCATCCAGCAAAGTGAAAGCTTGCCAGTTTGATTCCCCATCAGGGCACATGCCTAGGTTACAGGTTTGGTCCCCCCATTGGGGTTCATGCAAGAGGCAACTGATCAATGTTTCACTCTTACATCAATGTTTCTCTCCCTCTCTCCTTCCCTTCCCATCTCTCTAAAAATAAATAAAATCTTAAAAAAATAAAAATAAGAAGTGTTGTCATGGAGGTGAAGATATTTAAAACCTTGTGTATCGCTGGTGAGAATATAAAATGGTGTAGCCAAAGTAGAAAATAGTACAGCTGTTTATCAAAATTTAAACATATAATAATCATATGCAGCAATTCCACTTCTGGATATGCAATGTATTCCCAAAGGAAATGAAAGCAGGGATATGAACAGATATTTGTACTCCCATGTTCATACAGTATTCATATTAGCCAAAAAGTGTCTATTGACATGGGAATATATAAACAAAATATAATGTAAACATGCAATGGATTTGTATGTATGTATGTACACACACAATGTATATATACAAAGGACCTTAAAATCAGCCCTTCATGTGTACCTCAAATACCCAGCTTGTGTGAGAGGGTATACTGTGCCACTGGACCCTACAGAACACCTACTACATTAGGCCACACTACCAAGACATGGAGTCAAATCAGGCCTACCTAATACATAGAAACAAACACGGGAGGCTGCCAAAATGAGGAGACAAAGAAACATGGCCCAAATGAAAAAACAGATCAAAACTCCAGAAAAAGAGCTAAACAAAATGGAGATAAGCAATCTATCAGATGCAGAGTTCAAAACATTGGTTATAAGAATGTTCAAGGAACTTGGTAAGGACCTCAGCAGCATAAAAAAGACCCTGTCAGAAACAAAGGATATGCTAATTAAAGTAAAGAACAATTTACAGGGGAGCAACAGTAGAGTAGATGAAGCTGAGAATCAAATCAATGATTTGGAACATAAGAAAGTGAAAAACAACCAATCAGAACAACAAGAAGAAAAAAGAATAAGAAAAAATGAGGATAGTCTAAGCAGCCTCTGGGACAACTACAAGAGGTCCAACATTCGCATCACAGCAATGCCTGAAAGAGAAGAGAAAGAGCAAGAAATTGGAAATCTATGTGAAAAAATAATGAAAGAAAACTGCCCTAATTTGGTGAAGGAAATAGACATGCATCCAGGAAGCACAGAGAGTCCCAAACAAGATGGATGCAAAGAGGCCCACTACAAGACACATCATAATTAAAATACCAAAGGTTAAAGATAAACAGAGAATCTTAAAAGCAGCAAGAGAAAAGAAGTTAATTACCTAGAGGGGAGTTCCCATAAGACTATCAGCTGATTTCTCCAAAGAAACTTTGCAGACTAGAAGGGAATGGCAAGAAATATTCAGTCATGAAAAGCAGCTACCTACCAAGATTGCTTTACCCAGCAAAGCTATCATTTAGAATTGAAGGGCAGAGAGCTTCCCAGACAAGAAAAAAACTAAAGGAGTTCATCATCACCAAACCATTATTCTATGAAATGTTAAAGGGACTTATTAAAAAAGAAGAGAAGATCAAAACTACAAACAATACAATGGCAAAAATACATACCTAGCAACAATTGAATCTAAAAAACAAACTAAGCAAACAAGAAGAGCAAAGATAGAATCATAGATACAGAGAGTGTCTTGATGGATGCCAGATGGGAGGGGTGTGGAGGAATGGGTGAAGAGGTTAGGTGACTAAGAGTACAAATAGGTAGTTATAGCATAGCCATGAGGATGTAAAGTACAGTATAAGAAAGGGAGTAGCCAAGGAGCTTGTACACAGGTCCATGAACAAGGGTGGTGGGATTGCCTGAGGGAGAGGGGAATGCTGGCTGGAGGGAAACAAGGGGGAAAAGTCAGGACAACTGTAATAGCATAATCAATACAATTTTTAAAAAAGATATAATTGACATATAACATTGTATAAGTATAAGTTGTGCACATTGATTTAATACATTTATGTATAGGGTCCGGCAGAAGTGACACCTGCTTGAGTATGGTTTTAGGGTAATAATATGGGTGTAATAATTTATAGTTTTAATTTGAACATTTTGCCTAAAATGTCATATGGTGTGCTTGAGTATGATATTGTTATATTACAGAATTACAAGCTTATGATTTTGTAATAAAATAGGGGTGTTATTTGTGCCAGATCCTGTATTAAAGAATGATTACTACCTTAGAATTAGCCAAAACCTCTAACCAATCACATAATTACCATTTTTTTTGTATTGATAACAGGTAAGATGTACTCTCTTAGCAACTTTTAAGTATATAATCCAGTATTACTAGCCATAGTTACCATGCTGTACATTAGATCCCCAGAACTTGTTACTCTGATAACTGGAAGTTCATCTCCTTTGACCAGTATCTCTACATTACCCCACCCCTCTCCAGACCCTGGTAACTCTACTGTTTTTCTGCATTTGGCTTTTTTACATTCCCCATATAAGTGATATTACATAGCATTTGTCTCTCTCTGTCAGACTTATTTCACTCAGCACACTGTCCTCAAGATTCATCCAAGGTGTTGCAAATGGCAAGATTTCCTTCTTTCTCATGGTTAGATAATAGTTATATTTATATATATGTGTGTGTGTATGTTAGATATAGATATAAATATAAATGTATATGTGTATATATACACACACACAGGTGTGAGGTGATATCTCACTGTGGTTTTGATTTGCATTTCCCTGATGATTAATGATGTGAACACATTTTCAACTCTCTTTTGGCCATTTGTATGTCGGGGAAATGTCTATGCCTCTGCCCATTTTTTATAAGGTTGCTTGTTTTTTCACTAGTCAATTGTAGGTCTTTATATATTTTGGATATTAGCCTCTTATAGATATATGATATGAAGATATTTCTCCTATTCCATAGACTACCTTTTCATCTTGTTGAGTGTTTGTTTTGTTGTACAGAAGAAGCTTTTGAGTTTGATGTCCCACTTATTTATTTTTGCTCTCATTGCTTGTGGTTTTGGTGTCACATCCAGAAAATCATTGCCAAGACCAATGTCAAGGAGTTTTTTTCCCTATGTTTTCTTCAGGTCTTATGTTTAAGTCTCTAATCCATTTCAAGTTAACTTTTGTGAATGGTGTAAGATAGGGGTTCAATTTCGTTCTGCTACATATTGTTCTTCTTTCATCAGAACTAACAAATAATAATATCATATTCTCAAATTAGTCATAAATGTTACTTAAATTACCTGAGTTAGGGAAATTTTATTTCTAATTCTTAAATAATGTTAAAGCCAAGACTTCTACACAGCTTTTAATCTTTAGCAACAACATGTAATATTTAGAATATATATTTGTAATGTTTTAATATGTTCTAAATCAATGCTATTAAGCAATAAAATCCTCAAAATATTGGCTGCTAGGGAAACAGTATTAGGTTATAACTAGTCTACAAATTAGGACTTCAAAAGTTGACTGCTCTTGTAATAAGATAATAAAATAATAAAATGACACCACAGAGGAAATATTACTTTAAAAATTAAAGAGCCATATAAACACAAACAATAAATGCAAGGTTAAAAATGATTTATTCAGCATTTTATTGATTGAAAATCCAATTGTGATACATGCAATTCAATTGAGGCACTAAACAGCCTGCCTGGAATTAGCACAGACTATATAGTCCCCAAAAGCATTGCTGTCATTTCAGATACCAGCTCCAAGTTCAGAGTCTCCAGGTCACCCAAACATCTGACCCACTGGCTGTAAATTTGAGGGTTCCCTGGATCCCCTCATGTTCAACAATGTACTAAAACAATTCACAGAACTCAGGAAAGCATTTTTTATAAATACAGTTTTATTAGGATAGAAATCAGGACTAGCTAGATGAAGATCTCTTCATAGACGGTGATGATTGAATTATTAGCCGTGTGACTGAACTCAACTTCCAGTTCCTACTTCCTGTCCCTGGAGGTCTGACTGATATTACCTAGCCCAAAGCCCTAATTCTCTAATCACAGGGTTGGTCTTTCCAGTTTGGCCAGCCTCAATCCTGAAATTATCTGGGAGCCTAACAAAAATCATTTTACTGGCATAAACTCAGGCCCTGATCCCAGGGGCCCAGCATTGAATAGCAAGGACACTCCTAAAGCTTGGGAAGTTCCAAGGATTTAGAGACCTGGGAAAAAGATGAAACAAATTCAGTGTTACAGAATACCTACTCACCAGCATTTTTGCATATACTAAATTCAGTAATATTGTGTTAATAACAACTATGTTGATGTTTTAGAAGATGCTAAATAAAGTACCTTCGACTTGACAAAAATTAAACTTCATTCTATTTTAACATAAGTATTTTTATAAATTATCTATATATTTCTTTTATGTGTGTGTATATATGTATATACACAAAAGGACCGTATATATATGGTCCTTTATTATGGGTGTCCCTTGAATAAAAACATGTTAAGGTCCTAACCCCTAATACCTAAGAATGTGGCTTTGTATGGAAATAAAATCACTACATATATGATTAGTTAAGTTGAAATGAGGCCATGCTGGAGTTGGATGGGCCCCCAACCCAATATGACTGGTATCCTTACGAGACAATTTCGTGAGGACAGAGACACACAGGAATTGTGTGACACCAAAGGCAGAGGTTAGAAATATGCAGCTGTAGGCCAAAACCACCAAGATCATTGCAAACCACCAGAAGCTAAGAAGAAGCAAGAAAGGATTGCCCTGCAGGTTTCAGAGTGAGTATGGTTCTGCCAGCATTTTGATTTTGCACTTTCAGCTCCAGAACTGTAAAACCATACATTTCTGCCATTTTAAGGCACCCAATTTACACTACATTGTTATAGCAAACCTAGGAAACTAAAATCGTCTTCAAATGCTAAGATCTATTAGTAGTTCTCTAAAGCAATTAGTCTTAGCATATACATATGTATTCCCTACACCACCCCGCCTGGTTTGCTTGGAAAGCCAAGAGAAGTCTAGAGGCCAAGAGCTTTGCCAGCTTTCCATCCCACTAAACTGTATTGTTTTCAAGGCTTCAGGACAATGAAAAGCATCTTATTTTCACCAAAAAAATCTGACAACCTGTGCATGTGGTAATTTTGTTTTAACCAAACCATCTGACTACCCACAAACTCCCTTTCCCGAAAACACCAGATAACAAAAACTTCACTATATCTTACCTATCTGTAGTGTAAGTGCCTGACAATTAGCACTTTGGATTGTAATTACGTGCCTGACATCATGTTTTTTGTAGTAGACCATTCTGCGTGGCCTGGGCCCAGCTCCCAATGGGACATGCACAGGATCCATGCCCACAGATAGGTTCTTCTGTGGGGAATCAGGCCTGCAATGTACCTAGGCCACTATGAGTCTTGCTTTTTGCTAAAACACCCTGAATTGAGGACATTTACTGCAAAGAAACTTCCTAAAACCATGCTAAACCTTCCAAGGATGAGTGTAACTGGTTCAACTACTTTTGCCTTTTCATTTGCAAATATCCCTCTTCTGTGATGTGATTAGCAGCACCGGCTCCTTTGTTTTCTGTAAAAGGTAACCACCTAAAGGGAACCTGTGCATAGGTAACGAGGACCATCATGTAATGTGCTGAAAGATCCAAAAAAGGCCTGTCATGGCGGAGGCTGCAGCTTTTGCTCCCCTTAAGAGAAAAGCCATGCTGTCCCTTTTCCTCCACCGGACTCAGTAGTCTGTGTGAATGTCTCATTTCATCCATAATGATGCAGACACTGCGGGCTGGTGTCTGCATCATTTCTGACTGGGAGGTGTCTATTTAACAACATCCATCTGGAAAAAACACACTGCCAGCTGCAGGACTAGATGAAGAGCCAGACTGCCCCACCCATGAAGTTCCCTTTTTGCTTATTTGCTTATGTTTTAAATTCACCAATAGAAAGTGAATACTTGAAATCCAAGGCACCCCACCCTTGACACCAATAAAAGCAGACCCTCAGGCCTGTGCTTGCTCAATTGGAGGACATTCTCTCTGTCTCTGCTTACCCCTACCCCCCAAGTGACCTAGCTCTGTGGCCCCGGGCAAGCAATTTGTGTGCCCTCCAGGACAAGTGAGTAATAAACCTTATCTTTTTGAAGTCCTCTGGTGGCTGTTGCTGAGATGCAACTTTTGACCATAATAACCAGAAGGGCCAGTCAAGCCACAAAATCTGGCCACAACATTGGCTTCTTCAGGGGAAAAGTCTGGGGGAGCTCAGCACAAGTAGTACCAACCCAGTGAATGCCTCTGACCATTTTTAGCTGATAGCATCCCTATGGATAGCCTAAGACCAACCTAAAACACTATCTTACTAGAAACTTTAATACAGTTTAAAATAAGAAGAATCCTTCTTTTGATAAAGTGCAAGATATTATATGTGCACTCAGAATAAAATAGTGCACAAGATTCCAACTCCCCTCATTAAAGCCTTTCTCCTACAACATGGTCTGCAAAGCTCAATCAAATAAGGCTCATTATAGTCTATATAAGCACCATAAAACCCATTACAAAATTTAAAAATAATAAATTCAAGTCATATATGAAAGGACTTAGAGCTGCCAATAATCTATACTTAAAACTTCTCCAAACACCAAAGCAAGACAAAGACATCGCAAGAAAACTACAAACCAGTATCTCATAAGTATAGATGCAAAAATCTTCAACAAAATACTAGCAAACTAAATTCAGTAACAGATTAAAAGATTTACACACCATGACCAAGTGGGATTTATTCCAGGAATTCAAGGACAGCTCAACTTAAGAAAATCAATCAATGTAATACACTGCATTAACAAAACAAAAGAAAAAATACATAGTTATTTCAATAGATGCAGAAAAAGCATTGCCTTTTCCAACCATTTTTAATTTCAACCCTAAAATGCTTTCTCACTTTAGCAGTCATCAACCCACTTTCTACCAACAAAGAAATAATTGGGAATGCTTTTACAATATACTACTACAAATAGAAAACTACCATTATAACACTAAAATGTGGTTTCATTTTTTTTTAATTTAGCTTATCCTTTTCCAAGATTAATATGCTACATAAAATGAAATATCTTTTATATGCAAAAACCTATACCACAAAGGATTGCTAATGTCTCTGATCAAGGTGACCAGTTATCCAAACACAGACAGACCTTATGATATAAATCAATATTTCAGCAATATAAACTGGAGACTTCAGTTTTCATGCTGCAAATTAGGAAATTATTATAAATCCAAATTATAATTTGTTCTTTGCTAGAAAGTTTCCAGTTCTCTCCCACAACTGCCTAGTTTTTTACCTTTGTTTTTGTTTGCATAGAATAAGAAAATCCTGGTGCTTGTCCTATTTTTCAGCCAAAAAGGTCCCAGAGATTTGGATCAGTCTTGTGTTTTCCACCTTTTTCCACTGTATGGCACTGAGCACATTTTTAAAATAAAGATCATTTTGCCTGCCTCAGCATCTCCCATTTTGTTCTACAATGAAATATTAAACCACAGATTAAAGAAAATATCAGATTTGCAAAGCCAAAAACAAAGGAATCCTATTACTTTGAAGTGAATAGTAATGATATTAAACAAAAACATAATTTAAAGCATGCTTGCTTTAATGTCTGAATGCTCGAAAACAAACATAGCATCTAATTTTATAAAGATTTAATAATCTCAGTTGTCATGCTTGTTTTAAGTTTCTAGCCACAGCTATTCCAGAAACTGCTATTGGTATAAGCCTGGTTTTACTTCAACCTTCAAACAATTCTTGTAATTTATCTAGGCAAATCATATTCTATTTTTTCTTTTCACTCCCCAAAAGTGCATGTGTAAAATATGATGTGAAGCATACAGGCCTAATTTGATATTCCCTTACTTAGAAATAAGGATGGAACAAAATGAAAATGTGCTTAAATATATTTATTATGTGTACTTTATGCTTGCAATAATATATAGAACTGTAAAATTAAAAATCATACAGAAAAGAATGAGGCTACAGCAAGCTATATGTAACACATAATTTCTCATTTATTTTTATTCTAAGCTATAAATAAATCTACCAGATTAGATCCAGCATAATCTAAAAGCAATCAAATAACATTATTGAGTTCAGTCAGCATTAGTACCCATTTAATACTCATTAGTACCCATAGTGCACAATATATGGTTCTAAATAGGGAAGATTTTGTTATATGGTGATAGTTATACACAATAAAGTTTGTACAAAGATATTTTGGTTAAGACTGCCAAAAATTCTGTTACATAACTAAGTAAATGCCTCCTCCATACAAACTCATATAAAAGTTAAAATAATTTCAACTTATTGAAAAAAATATAGTTGGAAATGCTAATTAATATAGTATCTGGGTGTTGTTTGTCTGCTCCTGTGTTCTTTGAAGAATGGGTGCCTGGGAGGGGTGGAGGTGGATTTCAATACAAGAGTTACTATTATAGAAACCATGAAAATACCTAATTTCTTTGACAGTACAGTTCTGAGCACATTTTTACCTTTATAACTACTGAGAATAGAAAAACTTTATGCTATTCTGACAATACTGAAAAACGCAATATCATTTAACTAAATTAGTTATGCAGAGAGAGGCTAGTACTTCATATACAGCAACTTACAAAATTAGTATCTTCCTAATTTCTTTAAATCTATGTGGAAACCCAAAACAGTGTTAATAATCCACCTAAAGGGAAGACAAGTTTCCTCTGGGCAATATCCAAAATAACTAAAATGTTAATCAGTACCTTAGATCTAATAAAAAGTAGAGTAAGAAAACTTACTTTATCCGAGAGAAGCTTACTCTAAAATTCCAAACTTGACTCAAAACACTGCACTCAATTTTTACCTATATGAGTGCTATCAATTCTCTGCCTGTGTACAGAAGTCACTGAGACTTTGAACAAGAGCCATAGGAAGAAAACTAGTCACAAAAACAAAGTTAGGTCTTTTAGTCAAATACAGTCACTACAACCATAAAATTTGTATCATATAAAAACAAAATGTTATCTCAGTGCTAATTAAAGAAGCTTCATTTCAAATTTTCATATAAAACAATAAGACTGGATTGATTTTTATACTAATTTAATGTTACTCGTACTTCAGGAAACTAGGTATCTTTATAAAAAAAACAAAGCTTTCTTTACTCATATAGATTTCACATGCAGGTCACTTATGAGAAAACTTCCATTATCACTGTTTAAACTACCAGAGTCGATCACAATGAAAACACTCACTGCCACCACCTTTAATCAACACTGCATGAGTGCCTGTGGCCCTGGCATCCACGTGCATTAAAACCAAGAGACGCTGCAATGGCAACAAGGAAGGGGCAGGAAGATTAAGAAGGATACCAAGAAAATTAATTTTGTCCTATAATCATTTGGCACTCTACTAGTATTTAATACTTAAGAAGAAATATCTCACTGAAATAGGCAAAGGTGTGCCATCTGGTGTGAGAATGTGAACTCATCCAGTAACAAAGTAATTCTCACACTCAATAGCCAGGATAAGAGTAGCAAACACTTGTGCACGCTTACAGTCTGCCTGGCGTAGTCTAAGCTCTTGATACATGTATTACTAATGCATTTAATCCTAACACCAGCCCTGTGAGATAGATACTAATATCTCTATTTTTACAGGTAAGAAAAATGAGGCACATTTGTTTAAAGTTACAAATTGAAGAAAAGCAAGATGGTGAAACGTGAGAGGAAGAACAATGTTAAAACTATAACCCTAGAATTTTAACGATTCGTTTTTAAGAGTGATTTAGGCAACCTTGTGTTGAACACCATGTCTGACACACTGCAGATGCTTAACTGAATGGGAGTGCTTAAAGAGTAAATAAAATAGTTCTTTTTAATACCAGTGCATACCCTTGCCATTTCTCACTTTCCCCATAAACAGAGGAATGCAGCCTGAACAACCAAGGCACCAATAGAGCTTTCCAAATTTACAAAACCCACAAAACTGAGGTGATGAAAGAGGGCAGGGAAGCTCACTAGAATATTTTAAATGGGATTCTGCATATTGTAGTGGAATAAGTACTGAAGCGGGGTGCATCACTACGACGTGATCTTGAGTGAATCACTTCATGTCTATGAACCCTCCCTCCTTCTAATAGGCTGCTATTGAACCTCTGGGCTGGAACAAGAATCCAGCTTTCCAAACTCCAATCTGGACTTCCCCATACCATTACCTCCATGTCAAGCTAACTTTTGCCAATTTGTCCCATTCTGAAATCTGAAAGTCACACTAAAAAGTCTTCCTTTGTACTTACGACACCTGGGTCCCACCAGGCTGGGGCCGGGGCAAGCCTCTCACGAGCAGGATGGGTAGGACAGTTGAATATTCCTGTCTGGGTGGGCCCAGGCCCAAAGGGCATCTGCCCATCATCAATGCTCAGATCTCCTAACTGGTTGGCCCACTCCCTCCCAGCCAGTCCCACACCTACCACAGGGCCAGCGGCTCTGCGCTCTGCCTTTCCAGGGAACCCTTAGCAGTCACTTGGGTGGCTGCGGGCCCAAAGCCACCCATCCCAGTTTGAAGGTTAGTGGACCACAACACAGGGCCTTAAAGACCCGAGGCAGACCCTGCCAGGCATGTGCTTCCAGGACACCAGGCAATGGCAGGCTGGATTCCATCCCCACTGCTGATTGGCCCCAGATCGGGATCACAACTTGTGAAGGCCTAAACCTTTGCACTTGCTGTGCAGTTAATGGCTGAGTCTAAAGGTGACAAAGTAAATGCCCTTTGAGCGTCACGGTCCCCAGCCAAGCTTTTTTCCTTTCGTTTCACTCTTACCTAACCAGAGAGTTAAATTATCTATGTGTATTTACAGTATGTACCAGTTCTTGCTTCAAGAAGGAGCTCCACATTTTATGAATGGTCCCTTAGCCTTTGATCGCAGATCAAAACACTGAAAAAAAGAGTAAAACAAGAGCTTGCTATGGTCAGGCATTGCAAAGTGACACTGAACTACAGTCCCAATTTTCTATGAGTTACAATCCAGGAGAGGTAATATCGAAATACAGTATAAATGAGCTACACAAAAATACAGTAATACAAGAACTGACAGCAAGTTGGCAACCTGCCTGCTAATTGCCAAAAGAGTGGAATGGAGCATGAATAGAAACAGAGAGCATGAGCTGTGAAGGAGCAAGGGCAGAAGGGATGGAGGCAAGGACTGAGAAAGTTACACAAAGATGAGTGTACTGAAGGCAGATGGGTGAGAAAGTCAAGTTGTGTGTAGGAAAACATGAGAAGGGAAAGTAGCTCACCTATGCTTACATAATCACTCAGTGAGCTGGGAGTAGTAAGGCTGTGGCAGAGAAATAGGAATATTAGAAATATTTTTAATCATTGAACAATCAAGAAATTTGAGAAAGTGACAGTGAAAATTTTGTGAATTAGGTAAGTAGAAGGTTTGCCCAATATTTTTTTTCCCTCTAGAGCTAAGTACAAAATAGGTCTCTGCCATGATGAAAATGTTCTTCGTGTGCACCGTCTACTAGCTGCAAATAACTTTTGAGCACTTAAAATGTGGCTAATGTGACCGAGTAACTGAATTTTTAATTATTTTAATTATAGTTAACCTTAATTACTTTAAATTTAATTGAAATAACCACAATACTCAATGGTTGAATGAAACCGTTCTAAGTGGTACCTAAGTGTGAGTTCTATCCTGAGACCTACACGTTTAAAAGATGTCCTCAAATTGATTCAAAGGTCTACTGGAGTGGAAAAAAAATCAAGAGTTAAATATTATTCTCAAACTCAGACAAAGATGCAAAATCAAGTAAGCAGAGACCACCATTTTTTGAGTGCTTAGCACAGGCCAGGGTAGGCACTTGTAGATAGGAAATGAAGACTCTGGACCATATTCATACAGAACAATATGAAAGTTCCTAATTGATCACCAATAAATACTAGTGATAAAATCTACTAAAAATTGGCAAATAAGGCAAAACATTTTACTTAATTAAATATAAGGTATGAAAACTAATATTGATGACCAGTAAGCTTCATTGCGATTCCTTCATATTTCAATAAAATTTGAATAATGATGACAAGGATTTACTATTTTCTCCTTGCATTTCAAAAACAAGTCATCTCTTATTTAAATATCACCTCTATTTTTTTAAGATAATGAAACTTTTGGAAGAAAAATTTCAAGGAAATCTGAATTATGTGTGAAATATGTGTTTATCATTCTATTAATTGTATTTTACATGCTACATGTTTTAAAGACTTGAAACAATTTAATCCACAAATACCCAGCACATTTTTTCTCTTATATAAGGCCAATTAATAATCATTCTTTTTTAAATATATTTTATTGATTATGCTATTACAGTTGTCCCATTTTTTTCTCCCCTTAATTCCCCACTGTCTTCTACTCCCTGTCCCATCAGCATTCCCCCACCTTACTGCACATCCATGGGTCATGCCTATAAGTTCTTTGGCTTCTAAATTTCCCATACTATTATTAACCTCCCCTGTCTGTTTTGTAACTACCATTTATGCTTCTTATTCCCTGTACATTTTCCCCCATCCTCCCCTGACCCCTCCCCATTGCTAACTCTCTATGTGATCTCCATTTCTGTGATTCTGTTTCTGTTCTAGTAGTTTGCTTAGTTAGTTTTTGTTTTTGTTTTGTTTTAGGTTCAGTTGTTGATAGTTGTGAGTTTGTTGTCATTTTACTGTTCATAGGTTTGATCTTCTTCTATTTCTGAGATAAGTCCCTTTAACATTTCATATAATAAGAGCTTGCTGATGATGAACTCCTTTAACTTGACTTTATCTGGGAAGCACTTTATCTGCCCTTCCATTCTAAATGATAGCTTTCCTGTTTAGAGTAATCTTGGATGTAGGTCCTTGCCTTTGATGACTTTGAATATGTCTTTCCAGCCCCTTCTTACCTGTAAGGTTTCTTTTGAGAAATCAGCTGATAGTCTTATGGGAACTCCTTTTGGGTAACTATCTCCTTTTCTCTCGTTTTTAAGATTCTCTCCTTATCTTTGATCTTGGGTAATATAATTATGATGTGCCTTGGTGTGTTCCTCCTTGGGTCCAACTTCTTTGGGACTCTCTGAGCTTCCTGGACTTCCTGGAAGTCTATTTCCTTCACCAAATTAGAGTTCTCCTTCATTATGTTTTCAAATAAGTTTTCAATTTCTTGCTCTTCCTCTTCTCCTCCTAGCACCCTTATGATTTGGATGTTGGAAAGTTTAAAGTGTCCTGGAAGTTCCTAAGCCTCTCCTCATTTTTCTGAATTCTAGTTTCTTCATTCTGTTTTGGTTAAATGCGTATTTCTTCCTTCTGGCCCAAGCCATCGATTTGAGTCCCGGTTTCCTTCCCATCACTGTTGGTTTCCTGTACATTTTCCTTTATTTCATTTTTCATAGCCTTCATTTTTTCCTCTATTTTGCAACCATACTCAATCATTTCTGTGAGCATCCCAATTACCAGTGTTTTGAACTCCTCATCTGATAGGTTAGCTATCTCTTCATTGCTTAGTTGTTTTTTTTTTTTCTGGAGCTTTGACCTATTCTTTCATTTGGGTCATATTTTTTTTGTCTCCACACACCTGTTACATAGTAAGGGGCAGAGTCTTAGGTATTTGCCAGTGTGGGGTAGCCCACATCACTGTGTTGTGATGCTGTATGTGGGGCAGGGGTCCACGAGGGAACAATGCTGCTTGCTCAGTTCTCTGCTGGCTTTCAGTCACTTCCTCTGCTACCCATAAGAAAATTAGGACCTTCTGGTACTGATTCCCAGGTGTGTGAACTTGAGTACATTCTAGGACCCTGTGGGTCTCTCCAACAAACTGTCCTGTGAGGCTGGGAGTTTCTCCTGGTGCTGCAACACCCACAGGTTTTTTCAGTCAGAGGTTTGAGGCTTTATTTCCCCTTGCTGGAACCCTGGGTTGGTCTGTCTGTCTCACTCCCCAGTTGTTCCTCCCAGTTTATCTGCATGCAATGTGAGACCGCCTGCTCTGCCAGCCACCGCCTTGCCATGTGTCCTCTCACCCCGGCTTCCCATCTCCACCCCTCCTACAGGTATCAATGAATGTTTCTTCTTTAACTCCTTGGTTGTCAGACTTCCATACAATTCAATTTTCTGGCAGTTCTGGTTGGTTTTTTGTTTCTAAATTTGTTGTTGACCTTCTTTTGGTTGTGCAAGGAGGCACAGTATATTTACCTACACCTCCTTCTTGGCTGGAAGTCTTAATAGTCATTCTTTCAAACCTCAGTATTTCATCTGTTTTAATTACATGTAATTCATGCTCAAATATGATTGTATATGATTTGAAACAAGACAACTGTCATTACTGAGTGATGAAAATATTCTAAAATTGATTGTGGTAATGGTTGCACAACTCTGAACATACTAAAAGTATTTAATTGAACACTTTAAATGGGCAAATTGTATGATATATGAATTATATCTCAATATGACTGTATTTACAGCAAACTCATGCCAATGAAGAAAAATATAATAATTTATAAGTACAGATCTTATTTTCCTTGAATATGTGCTATTTCACATGATTGGGTAGTAATGAAACTTTGCTTTCTTAGCATTTCCCAATATTTCTATTCCTGGTTTTGTTTTACACAATCTTTAATCCTTTCTTTAAGATAAAAAGGTAACTTCTTTGAATATCAGCCCAATATTTTCGGGATATCAATAAGTAATCTTGTTTTGCAGAGCAGAAATTGCCCAGTAAGTAATTAATTATATATTTTTTCCACTAGATGGCACTAGTGTGCAAATAGTATTGCTAGAATCTTTACACTTCCTCACAAAAAGTTGTCACATTACCATACATTACCACATTGTTTTCGTTTGCCTTGATTGGTCTGGATAAAATGAAGAGAAGTGGAAAGTTAAGATAAAATCTTTCCTTGACTTGCTAAGCTCCAGGGTAAACAAAGACCTCCTTTTACGGAGAAACTCACAATCTTGTGCTAAATTCAGGGTAAGAACTCAGAATCCCTGACTTTTAGTTGCCATCACAAATCATAAAATATTTAGAGTTGGGGAGTGGACACTTCGGTCAAAGAAGGTGAGAAAATTAATCTCCATTGTGCTGTTGCACATACAGTATCTCATTTGACTTCTAAGCTATTAGCTCCATATATATTACCTCATACAATCCTAACTATACAAGCCTAACCTCTTAGCTGCATGAGGGCAGCAGAGTAACCACTTTGTTTAATACTATATCACTTCAGTATAGCATAGTGTCCAACACACAGTAGGCATTCAAAAACATTCATTTTAGTTGAGTGAATGAATGAATTAATGAAGCTTGACGACTACCCCATTTAATAGGTAATATTATTTCTACTTTAGAATTGAGGAAACTGATGTTGGAAATAAGAAGTAAGTTGTCCAAGCTCACACAATTCAGTGGCAAAACTGTTGAACACAATCTGACATGACTTTTCATTATATATTTACATGTAAGATTTCTACAATGGAAGAAAAGCTCTTTGAGGGCAGGAATCACATTGTCCTTCCTGTTCCACATTGTATGTCTAGCTTCTTGCTCAGAGCCTGGCACATAGTTGATGCACAATAAATAGTATTTCTCTGTTTGAGTTCATAGCAATCCAAGTGTTAGCAGCCAGGACTTAGGACTTGAACATTCAAGGAGCTTGGCTCCTGGACCACTTTCTGTTTTATTCCTTTCACTTCATTCCATTGCCAATGCTATATCCAGGCCTTATTTCTGGATTTTTGCTAGTTTTCTGATGACCTCTCCTCAAAGCCCAATAGCGAGAAGCCTTAGAAGTCAGTAAGCACTTCCTACTTTGCTTGCACCTTGCGGATTTCTCCTAGTTTCACAGCTCAGTAATCTACCCTTTCTGCCCTCAGACCCCCAGGGATGCTTGTGGAGTTGAGCAGATCAGCAGAACGGGTTTGCTCTGGTTTTAGCTCTGTTGCCATTGTCTATTCCACAGGCTTCAATTTCCTCATTTCAATTTTCTCAACGAATGAAGCTGGAATTCCACCTTAATTCTGTTTTATGGTGGTTCTCTGTTGGGCTTATGACGAAGATGGCAAGTTTTGGATAAGAATCCTTGGCCTCTACGAGTGGGGTAAAGCCAGAGCTGGAAAAGCCTGGGCACAGAAGAGGCTGTTCTGACCCTAGGGTATGAGGATTGCACACCTGATGTTTGGGCCTCAGCTCCAGGGGGAACGAAGGCCTGGACTGGGTTAGGCTCCCCCGTGCCGCCAGGGGGCGCTGCAGGCTGCTCCCTAGAAGTCAGGAGCTGGTAGGGCCGGACAGCGCCAGACTCTTCCTTCTTCCGGAAGCGAGCGTCGGACCTGCAACGGCTGTAGGTGTACGACAGCGGCGGGAGGGAGGAGGGCTGAAAGGGACCCGGGCCTTGCTCCGTGTCTGGGTGAAGCACCATGGACGAAGCAGGCAGCTGTACGAGCGGCGGAGGCTTCCGCCCGGGCGTGGACAGCCTAGACGAGCCTCCCAACAGCCGCATCTTCCTGGTGATCAGCAAGTACACGCCCGAGTCGGTACTGAGGGAGCGCTTCTCACCATTCGGCGAGATCCAGGATATCTGGGTGGTGCGGGACAAGCACACGAAGGAATCCAAGGGCATCGCTTTCGTCAAGTTTGCGCGTAGCTCGCAGGCCTGCAGGGCTATGGAGGAGATGCATGGCCGGTGCCTCGGCCCCAACGACACCAAGCCTATTAAGGTGCGGGTGCCCGGGTCGGGTACCCGCGGGGACAATGTCTGGGGGTGGGGATGGGTGCCTCAGGCCTCCCTTCCTCCACAGCTCTGCCAGGGTCAGGCAGTGGTAGTATGTCTTGTGCCGGGTGCAGACTAGGCAGCCACTGGCAGTCTGGGGGCGAGGGGAGAGTAGGGTAGCGTGGGAACGGGTTTTCAGAACCCGCCCGTGAACCTGCACCGTGGTGCAAGGTTTGGAGGGGTGTGGAAGGAATGTCCGCCCTCCCGGGTCAGCCAGGCAGCAGCTGCGGCGACTCGGGTGCAGAACTGCTCAGGCCAGGCCAGCCCCACCCCCACTTCCACTCTTCTGGAACTTTGCGTTCCTTGCCCAGCTCTGGCCCTGTCCTGCCTGAGCACTTCTTTGACCCTCCTCTCTCGGAATAAACACCTCCCTGCCGCCCAAGTGTACCGTCAGAAAAAGAGATCATGCTTTCCACAGTGAGGTATGGAGTTTAACAACTTGATAAAAGTGCATTAAGCTGTGGCCCTCTGGTGTTGGGCATTTTCCCACTACCTGACAAGTGTATATGACACTTAAATGCAGGTGTTTAAATTGCTACCGTTACATATTCATTACATCTTTACGATTTTGAAAACTATTTTAAATACTCCCTATCTATGAAGGTATTAATAGCATATGTTTTGTTACTGCTATTTTTCTTTGAAAGCAGACCAAAGTAAACTTCCTTGAGAAGAACCAAGTCATTGTGATGGTAGTGTAGTTGTAATTAAATGCTTATTTTGTATATTTAGTTCACCCTGGTGGCATTTATATTGTCTCTACTCTTTTCTGTACAATTAAGATAACTGACACATGGCAGAAAGGGTAATTTTGAGGGTTATATGACTTAATCTATGCACTTACCACAGTGCCTGGTACAAGGTAAGCCCTCAGTGTATCCTTAGATGTCATTCCTTACTGTGAACTGAACTCGGCCTAATCCTGAGAATCCAGGAGTTGCTTAAACTCTACCCTTCACCTGTGTTGCAGAGATAGTTGCTATATATGTAATTTTGTGGTAGCTTTCCACAAAATTCTCTTTTCCCTCAAATTTTTTTCACTTTTTCCCATTTACTACAGAAAACTGAGAATAATATTATAAATAAAGGCTTATATAAATGAAAGACTCAGAGATATTTCAATCTCTGCAGGTCTTTCCTTTACCGCCACACGCAAAAGAGGAGCCTGGGACTACACCAGCAGCTCAGTAGACAGTAGACATTCTTTCTCCTCCCACCTCTCCAGCCCTTTGAAATGATGACAGCAGCTCATCAACAAAATTAATTGTAAGGCCACAGCATGTACTAGATCAGAGGTTTGCCATCTCATTTTCTACAGGGCCAGACGGTAAATAATTTAGGCGTTGTTAGCTACATGCAGTCTCTGTCACATACTCTTTGTTTTAACGGCCCTTTAAAAATGTAAAAGCAATTCTTAGGTCATAGGCTGTAGAAAGACAGAAGGCTACAGGTTGCTGACTCCTGCACTAGATGGATGATTTTCATCTTCCAATTATGATTTTAGCGGAAAGTGTTTTTATACTTCTAAGAGTCACATAATCACAGAGGTTAGAACCAAAAACCTGCTCCTCTTTTGAAACCCATAGGCCCTCCTTTCCTTCGTTATATTTCTGCAAGAGAAGTAAACTTCCCAACACTGAAATATGTCTTCCCTTTTAGCCACAGAGGAACTAAATTATTTCCAAAGACAATTAAAGTTTAAAATCTGTTTTTCACATTTTTGCCCACTGGTTTTCAGCCAGAGGGTCATTTTACCACAGTGTCCAGCTAGACAGTGAAAGTTCTTTCTCCAGCAGCTGCAGCTGGAGCTGTCTTCCACTGTGATGTAGTTTTGGTCTTTTGATTTTCAGCGTTCCCAGTTAAATTAATTCATCGTTAATTTTTCTCATGTACTTTGCTTTTGCAAAGTTCCAAAAAATCTATCTACAAAACAAATTACAGCACCAGGCCTACTGCCAGAAAAGAGTGTCCAAGTAAAAGTCATTTTGTGACCAGCTACATTATCTAGAGGAAAGGGGTAAACGTAGAGGATGGAAGGGAAAAATCTTGGGTTTTAGCTTTGTAAGAATGTCTCTTAGTTAGAGCCCATAGTCCATGAACATAAAATCTTAGGCTAGATCATCCATTGGGTTATTAATTATATATGTGGTCTCCTTAGATATGATCTCCTTTGTCAGATATCTGAAACATTGTAGTCTGCTAAAATTTAGAAATTTGTGATCTGCCAGCAGCTTCAATCTCAAATCATACCTGGGATATCTTCCCCCGCCCGCTGTCTTCCCATATACTTAAGGGTTCCCTGTTGACTATTCATTAGTGATTCATCCACTAGATTAACTTAACAATGGGCCATTTCTGCATTATTCAGTGTTACTAATATTTCATGCATTGCTTGACATACAATAGGCATAAAGTGTAGATTTATTGAAACTGGAAAGAAAGTGTAGACTGTACCTAGGGATAGAGCTCTAGCTGTGTTTTGTAAGCAAGGTTCTGCACTTCTGTGACAGCCATTTTCCAAGCAAAGATAATAACCTTTTTCAATATTTCTAAAATCGCATGGCTTTATAAGTTCTGAGTTCCATAAGTCCAGGTTTTGTCATTCTTGAATGACATGACATTTGTCATGTCTTGAAGGACAGCAAATAATGTCCACCCTCCTCCCTTTAAAAAAGAAATCCTCAAAAGCCCTTGTATGCTACTTTATATTAATTTTATTACTTTTCTTCAAGTTAGAAAAAATAAAACTATTAAAATTATGCTCATAGCTCTATAAACAAATCCACAATCCTGTTTAGAGATTTTAACATTCCTCTAGAATAATATAAAACCAAAACAACTTTACAAATTAAATAAAAGCAATGCACAATTAAATGTCATTTAATGTCATGAATGATGATGTATCAATAAAACTAAATTGCCAATAGTAGAAAAAAAGCCTCAAGTTATTTTGCGCATTTTCTTGATAACACACGTCATTGCTTGGTCACTGCGATAATCCACAGTATGGTTATATTACCTCTTTTTAAAAAAGATTAATAATAGAAAAAAGTTTAAAAAAATGACCATCTAGAATTAAACCCAACTATGTCAAATATCACATTAGACAAAAGTACTAAACACTCCAAGTAAAAGGCAGAGATTATCAGGATTTGAAAAAGAATAAACTAAATGCTATTCACAAGAGACTATATAAAAATACAAAGTGGTTGCAAGTAAAAGAAACAGCCAGTGTGGTACCAGGCAAAATGGTCTTCAACAGGACAGGAATGTTAATAGTTATAAAAAATACTAGTCAAAAAGTACATAATCCCTATGTGTTCAATAACAGCTTCAAAATGTATGAAGCATTATTGATAGAACTAAAGATAAATTCATGATCAGATTTTTATACACTCTTCGTAGTATCTGATAGAACAAATAGATGAAATTAGTAGATAGGTAACATTTTAATAACTATCAATCAACTATAAATTGACATTTATTGAATACTACCCAACAACTGCAGAGTATACGTGCTTTTTCAGTGCACTTACTATTACTTTTGGCAAACTACTTTCTGAAAGTAAAAATATATTTGGAAAAAAACACAGTGCAGAGATTGGCATTAGCTCATATAAAAAGTTATTGCAATAAAGATTGCTTAAAAACATCTTTTATGTGACCTTATTACATTGCATTTAACCTAACATGAACCTCATACTAGTAATGAATTTACAGAATAGGAAAACAACTGATTTTTTTCACATTATTATTTGGGTTTTGTTTGTTTCTTAGGTTTTTATTGCTCAGTCCAGGTCATCTGGAAGTCACCGAGATGTTGAAGATGAAGAACTTACAAGAATCTTTGTTATGATACCAAAGTCCTACACAGAAGAAGATCTACGAGAAAAATTTAAGGTACTTAATGTTTCCTAATCAGCTAGCATCTGTGATAACTCATAATCCTAAATTGGTTGTACAGTTACTAAATCTGAAGTGTTGTGTGAGTTAGGTCATTAGGTTGGTGATGGGGAATTAAATAACTTTTTAAGTTAGTCTCCTTCCGTCTGGTGTTTAAGTATTAAGCCTATAATAAATTGACTTTAACTTAAAGAATATATAAAAACTGGAAAATATTAATAGTAATGTTCCCCCCTGCCTGAGTTCACAGCAAGCGAACTATAAAGCATATAATAAGATTGAAAAACAAGTAGTAAAAAGTAATTTTCAAACTTCCTCTGTCCTACTCTAATTGAGAGTTGAATAAAATACTTCAGACGTGATAGATACCAGAAACGTATATTCCATACTTCCTCTAATAGTAAGAATAAGTTTTTACCTTATATATTTATAAGTTATCTTTTTCTAAGTGAACAAATAGGACATTTTTTATCTAAATAATAATTAAGTTGCTAATTGGTTACATGAGAATTTTATGAAATTAATAAATACTAAGAATTTATATCCCTTATTTCTTCCAACATTTCAAAAATAAACATCACATCTTTCTCATATAGAGTACTAACGTTCTGAGCCAACCAGTGTGTTTTAGAGATATACTTTGGGAGTCTCTCCTTCAAAAGAATATACAACCATTTATGTACCTGTTAGAAGGCAGACAAATATTACAGCCAGTGTTTGGGTGTTTAGTCTGTCCCAGACCTTATACAAATACCTTAGGTGTATTAGTTCAGTTGACCTTTCCATTAACCCCGTGAGGTCAGCACAGCTTTGTCCCATTTAACAGATAAAGAGACAGGCACAGAGAGGTTAACTAAGCATCCAGTTAATAAGTGGCAGAGCCAAGATTTGAATCTAGAAGGTCCAATTCCAAAGCCTCTGTTCTTAACCACTAATGAGCAAGACTTCGGAGCTCTTCAGACCATGTACAAATGATTTCTCTAAGGCCCAGCTTCCTTGGCTGTGATTTAAGCACTGCAATGCACATATACGTATGTGTATATATATTTTTTTCTTGACAGATTGTTGTAACAATAAGATAGTATATGCAAAGCAAATGCTCACTAAATATTCCCATTATTTTGGTTATGTTGTTATTTGTCTATATCACTATTATGGTTATTTTTCTAGTTCCTCATTAGTTCATGACATTGTGAATCTATTATTAAAAGTGGCTGTAAATTCTAATTTCTTTTTGGCAAATAGGAAGTACAAATAATTTTAAGTTAGTTCTGAAGTAATCTGTTCCATTATTAATTTTGACTCCTCTGAGATCATTTCTTTTAACTCTCCTAGGTGTACGGAGACATTGAGTACTGCAGCATTATTAAGAATAAGGTCACTGGAGAAAGTAAAGGTCTGGGCTATGTCCGCTACTTAAAGCCATCACAAGCTGCCCAAGCAATAGAAAACTGTGATCGAAGTAAGTATGCATTTGTTTAACATTGTTAAACACTTTAAAAAATGTCTAATTATTTCTAGTAACTGAATCTAATACTGGTTTTGGCTAACAACCTTACCAGCTAATTTAATCTTAGCAATGGGTGTTTAAATATATATAGCCCTCAAATGCAAATTATTTGGATGGATAATTAAACTTTCATTGAGGCGCAATCTTGGAAGAATTATGAGCAACTGTAATAACTTAGTAAGTATTGTTGCCATGTTTTGCTTATTATTTCTATAGATTTTATCTTTTAAGTACATACTTTAGAATATTAAGTATTTAGAAATCGACCTACCCTTTCAGATTTTTAAAAATTTATTCTTTATATTTTAAAATCTCCTGATAAGTTTTCTTTAATATCCGTTCATATTTGGCCTAAAAGCTAAATAGAATTTAGTTTACTAAAAAACATATAGGTTAAGGATAGGATTCATAAAGTTTGCTAACATAGGTAAGTAAATATACATTGGATTAATTTCAAACTAGAGTGACATTAATTAGATATTCTGCTGTTGCTGGTATAATCATGAAGAATAAGCCAAAGAGAATTTTCCTTATTGTCATACTTTTAGATATATTGACGTTTAGAAATGAGGTCTACAGTAATTAAATTAGTGGATTTCAGGATATTATGAAAATCTACATAAACTAAGAAGAATTATTGTTAAGTAGTGAATTCTTAGATAACCCTAAGGTACACACCAAAATTTTCTCTTAGAGCCTTCTAAATTTCTGTCAGTCAACATTAATTGAGTAGCTTTGGTGTACCCATAAATAGGTTAAGGCATACAAAAGAATATAAAGCAGTCTTGCCATTTAAGAAATATATAGCTATATTGTATAGCCAAGATCTAATAAGCAGAAAATAGTTAAAAGAGTAATATAATTTTTTAAAGTTTCTTTGAAAACAGAGTATGTCTTATTTGTGTTTCTGTCACCCCATGTAGCTAGTACAGTAATTAATCCCTCAGTAAAAATGTATTGGCCCTGGCTGGTGTGGCTCAGTGGCTTGAGTGGCGGCCTGCAAACTGAAAGGTCGCCAGTTCAATTCCCTGTTGGGGCACATGCCTGGGTTGCATACCAGGTCCCCAGTTGAGGGGTGTGTGAGGCAACCAACTGATGTTTCTCTCGCACATCAATGTCTCTCTCCCTCTTTCTCTCTCCCTTCCCCTCTCTCCAAAAATAAATCAATAAAATCTTTTAAAAATTTATTGGGAACTTATTCAAAGATACTGATATTGATAGTAGCCTCAATAAAAATTTTCCAAATGAAAAAAAATATTCAAAAGCGTGTTGTATAGTCTATCAGTGGTGAGAAGCAAGTGCACTGAATGAACATGGGAGTGCGTTGGAGGCAGGACTTACATCTGGTGTAGAGTAGGCAAGACAGAAGGTGAGAGCAGCGTTAGCAGAGGCACACAGCTAGATATAAACGCGTCTTTGCTTAGTACGGTGAAAAGCAGCAGTCTGAATAAAGCATAATATTTCTGCTGAGATATTACAGGACAGATAACTAGATACACTGGAACCATGTACGAGAGGTTATAAAGAGTTCGGGTTTGGTCCACATTTAGATTCCCTTGTATATTGTTTTAAAAGGAGAAAAATAATAAAGACTATTTTAGTACAGATGAGCTAACCACTGTATCAAGGATGGGTTTCCAGGAAATGAATTCAGATGGGCTACTTTTATCCTTTTGGAGCCGCAGAATAACACAGGAACTTTTTTCCTTGAAACATACCCATATGCACATATATGTATAAATATTTTGTTTAAAGTGTCAGTGGAACCTTTCCACCTTTTGAAACTAATTCTTGGACTCCCTATTTAAAATCCTGGATCCACAGGCAAAATGACCAGTTGAAGAGTTCTTGTAATTAATCAAAGAGAATCTAAATGAAAAACAGAGGCAGAAAAGTTAAAGTGAAACATAACATATTCTAAGTGTATTTTAAAGAAAGAAACTTGATGGCCATTTGAATGTGAAGAAGCCTTATAGGAGTTTGATGTTGAGGTGCCTGGGAGAATGATGATGTCATCTGTAGTAGGGGAGATTAGACAAAATAGCGTAGAATTGTTGCTCTTTCACGTTGACATTGACCCGTAATTTGGGATTCTTACTGTTTCTTATTTGACCTTTTTTTTTTATCTTTCAAAAAGCAGAGAAGTAGGTCTGGTGGAGATGGCCATTGTGTAGATTTTGTTTTATTATATTTCTAAAGCTCAGTCAAGCACTAGCAATCAGGTATATTTGCAAGTGTGTCAAATTTGCTATGAAGCTTGAAATTCATGGATTCTCTTTTCAGGTTTTAGGGCAATCTTGGCTGAACCCAAAAATAAAGCATCTGAATCCTCAGAACAAGATTATTATAATAATATGAGGCAGGAGACTTTAGGACATGAACCTAGAGTAAATATGTTTCCATTTGGTAAGTGGGCGACCTTTGCTTTATAGTGTAAGCAGTGTATACAATCTGAATTGAGTTTTTTAAAATACTCCTTTATTAGCAATCTATAAATATCACTTAGTGAATAAAAGTCATACTGTAGAGTTCTTTTTAAGTTTGTCATGACTTCTTATGTCCTTTATACTTACCACTTATTTTAACTACTTCCAATTATAGTTTTATATGGTTAGTTATGCTTTTTCTAAATATTGAACTATGTCACTGCCACTTTTTTGGGTGAGCTTCTACCTCTACACAGCTGACCAAAAAAATGTGAAAGACATACACAGGTAACTCCCCGGTATTGAATCCTAAAGTTCTATCTGTAAGCTATGGTTGCTTTAAAATTAGAGCAAGAGAAAGGAGAGAAATGACAAAAGTAGAAGCTGGAAAAAGGGGGAAATGAGCGATGAAAGTGAGGGCTGTGCATGTTACTTGCACAGACATTCTTTTAGGTGAAACACTTGCCAGACCTGGCAGTTTCACATATTAAACATTTTCCTGTGAAGTTAGACTACACGTTTCTGCTAATACTTCTGTGTTGAAGCCTGGGGAGTGGGGAAGGGTTGTCTGTTTTCTTGTCATTGGTGTCTTTTGATAGTGCTGGTGACCAAGAGCATTCTACAGAATGCAGTGCCTTAGTTCAGTGCAATGGACTCAGTGAAAGTTCATTCTGTTTTCTAGTACCTAAAATGTTACATGAATTCTTGGATAGAAATTTAAAGATTTCCTTTTTTCTCTGTTGTTCAAGAGCAACCATCTGAATTTTCAAATTTTGACAAGAATGACAACAGAGGCCAGGAAGCTATCTCCAAACGCCTGTCGGTGGTGTCCAGGGTGCCTTTCACTGAAGAGCAGCTTTTCAGCATTTTTGATATAGTACCAGGATTGGAATATTGTGAAGTTCAACGAGATCCTTATTCAAATTATGGTAAAATAATGTCTGTGTTATTTTTAAGTATGTGTTTTGTTAAAATGGCTTTTCTCCAATGACACTTTATATGTAAGATACTGTTTGTGTGACAATTTTCCTTTTTTATACATGTTAAACTTTTAACTACAGTGATACCTTACTAAGCCCTTGGGAATATATCTTGTTTATACTGAGTTATTTATTTTTTAAAAAATATTTTAACTGCCACACAGTAGAGTATTTTCTGTTTCTGGTTGTACAACAAAAATACCTCTGAATAGTGTCTCTCTCTCTCTCTCTACTCTTGGTTAATGGTAGGCAAAATTATAAAACGCATAAAATTTTATCCTCATCCCTAAGTCTCTTTGTCTTAAACTTTATACCTTGAAATAAAAACTCCTTTTCTTCATTTCAAGTACCTATTTCTTCCAAGTTCTTAATAGAAGCAAGGCTCTAATATCAGCCATTTGAACTTTCAACTAATTAATTGATTAAACTTATTATCTAGTGTTAGCTTAATCTATCTTTGTATTTGTTAAGCCTTTTGATTTTTAAAGGCTTTTTTGAAAGGGAGGTAGTAACCTTAAATTATCATGTTCATACTTTCACCAAAATCTGGCTTATACTTTGCTTTGTAGGAACACAGCTGTTACACGCATGCATAAGAGAACTTTGTTTTCTGGCACATTTGATTCTGTATTTACTGGCTGTGTGATATTTGGGTATTTCTACTTTGATTCATTTTTGTGGCAACAAAGACCTTTAAGTATTCAATCTCCTTTAATTTTAACTCCTGTATATTCTCTACCTTTGTTTTAGGTCATGGTGTGGTTCAGTATTTTAATGTAGCATCAGCCATTTATGCAAAATACAAGTTACATGGATTTCAGTACCCTCCTGGGAACCGGATAGGTGTTTCCTTCATTGATGATGGGAATAATGCAACAGAGTAAGTACCATTCTAGGAGTGTCTGAGCCAGGCTTTAGGTGTACATGGTTATGACATGAAGAATAAAAACAGAAAACAGTTGACCTCTCAGGTGAGGAGGCCACACAAAACAAGTCACTGTTAAGAGACTGAGTATTTCTGGTTTTCTGTAAATTGTCAGTTATTATCTCTAGTCTCCTTAGAAAAATGGCGACGCAGATGGTAGCTGCCCAGCTTGCATCCATGGTGTGGAATAATCCAAGTCAGCAGCAATTTCTGGTAAGTAGGTGAGAATTTCACCTTCATAATACATCCATAGGGCAAAGCTAATGTGGCCTTTGTTTATTACCTATGTAAGAAAATTTTCTGAGCTATAGTGAAAGACCCTGTAGGTGCCATGATACACATCTCTTCAGATCTTGGCTGAAGATCCCTAAAGTGCAGTTTTTCTTTTTCTCATTTTGTTCCTGACTCTTCGACAGCAGTTTGGAGGAAGTTCTGGGTCACAGTTGCCTCAAATCCAGACGGACGTTGTGCTTCCACCGTGCAAAAAAAAGGCCCCTCCTGAAACTCCGGTGAAAGAAAGACTTTTTATCGTGTTTAATCCTCATCCTTTACCTTTAGATGTTCTAGAGGATATATTCTGGTAAGATTTCAAATCCACAGTTACATTTTATAATATAATTGCATTATATTATACCAGAATTTAAGCACCCTCACCACCTTGAAACTTCTTAAATCCAAAACCTATCAGAGATGATTTCTTCTCTGGTTTAAAAAAACTATTTATTGATATCACCTTTTAAACTATATGATCATTTTCATTGCTATCATTCACACATCCTATGTTTCCACACAGAATTAATTTCCTATTATTTTGTTTTGAAGGCATTAAAAACCCTTAGTATTGTTTTGAAAAGTTGCATGCATAGAATGGACAAGTAATTTGTTTCTTGATAAGAAGATACATTTGCATATAGTTGTCTAAATTCTTGTCACATATCTTTTCCATGGTAGTTGTAATATAGATGAATGTAGTTCACGGTTAGATCCTTAAGGATTTTATAATTACTCATTGAGTACACAATTACTTGATTGTGTGGAAGAATATGTAACTGTAAATAGAGGGAAGGGTCCTGTTTATTTCTGTTTTTATTTTTTAAATTATATTTTATTGATTATGTTGTTACAGTTGTCCCAATTTTTCCCCCTTTGCCTCCCTCTGCCAGGCATCCCCTACTCCCTCAGTTGGTCCCCACCCACACTGTTGTTCATGTCCGTGGGTCATGCATATAAGTTCTTTGGCTACTCCATTACCTATACTGTCCTGTACATCCCCATGAATATTCTGTAACTACCTATTTGTGCTACTTAATTCCTTCACCTCTTCACCCATTCCTCTACACACACCTCTCATCTGGCAGCCATCAAGACACTCTCTGTATCCATGATTCTGTCTCTTTCTTGTTTGCTTAGTTTGTTTTTAAGATTCAATTGTTGGTAAGTATATTTATTGCCATTTTATTGTTCATAGTTTTAATCTTCTTAAATTAGTCCCTTTAACATTTCATATAATAATGGTTTGGTGATGATGAATTCCTTTAGTTTTTTTCTTGGCTGGAAAGCTCTTTATCTGTCCCTCTATCCTAAATGATAGCTTTGCTGGGTAGAGCAATCTTTTTTTTTTTTTTTTAAGATTTTACTTATTTATTTATTTATTTTTAGAGAGAGGGGAAGGGAGGGAGAAATATCAATGTGTGGTTGCATCTCATGTGGCCCCCACTAGGGACCTGACTCACAACCCAGGCATGTGCCCTGACTGGGAATTGAACTAACCCTTTGGTTCCCAGGCCAGTGCTCAATCCACTGAGCTACACCAGCCAGGGTGTGGGTAGAGCAATCTTGGCTATAGGTCCATGCCTTTCATGACTTTGAATATTTCTTGCCAGTCTCTTCTAGCCTACAAAGTTTCTTTTGAGAAATCAGCTGACAGTCTTATGGGAACTCCCCTGTAGTGAACTGCTTTTCTCTTACTGCTTTTAAGATTCTCTCTTTGTCTTTAACCTTTGGCATTTTAATTATGATGTGTCTTGGTGTGGACCTCTTTACATCATCTTGTTTTGGAACTCTCCATGTTTCTTGGATGCATGTCTGTTTCCTTCACCAAATTCGGGTAGTTTTCTTTCATTATTTTTCCTATAGGTTTCCTATTTTTCCAATAAGTTTCTTATTTCTTGATATTTCTCTTCTCCTTCCAGTACACCTATGATTTGAATGTACATTAGAAGTTGTCCCAGAGGCTGCTTAGACTATGCTCATTTTTCTGGATTCTTTTTTCTTCTTCTTGTTTTGATTGGTTATTTTTTGCTTCCTTATGTTCCAAATCATTGATTTCATTCTCAGCTTCATCTACTCTACTGTTGTTTCCCTGTAAACTGTTCTTTATTTTAATTAGTGTATACTTTGTTTCTGACTGGATTTTTTGTATGCTGCTGAGGTCCTTACTAAGTTCATTGAGCATCCTTATAACCAATGTTTTGAACTCTGCATCTGATAGATTGCTTATCTCCATTTTGTTTAGTTCTTTTTCTGGAGTTTTGTTCTGTTCTTTCATTTGGGCCATGTTTCTTTGTCTCCACATTTTGGCAACCTCCCAGTGTCTATGTATTAGATAGAGCTGCTATGACCCTCTGTGTTGGTAGCATGACTTAAAGTAGTAGGTGTCCAGTAGGGTCCAGTGCACAGCCTCCCCTAAGCCGGATTCTTGAGGTGCACCCTTCATGTAGGCTGAGTATACTACCTTCTTATAGTTAAACCTGATTTGCTGTTGGCAGGTCAATGGGAGGGATTTACCCAGGCCAGTCAGCTGCAAGGACTAGCTATGACTAATGACCACCAACCTCCATCCTCCATGGAAGATCAACTGTGCAGGGACAGGGTGGTGGTGCTCCAATTTTGTCTCTAGCTGTCCACTGGGAGTGCTGGCCCTGGGTTTCCCTGGTGGTACAGGCCAAGGTGATCCCCCACCTCTGTTCTGCCCTGGGGCCACCCTGCATGAGCTGTAAAGCAATCTGAGATATCTCCTACTTGTGCTGGGCTTGGAGATTGGCAGGGGAAGCCAAGCTGTGAATCTAGGCTGGCTGCTGCTAGTGCCAGGCCTGGGGCCACTTAGCAAGAGGTATAGCGGCTGCAGGCTCACTGAGGCTGACTGTTGCTTGTTTGTTAGGCTTTAGGGAGTTGTGAAACATGAGTCAAGACCAGCCATTCATATGAAAGAGCCCCTGTTAATTGCTTGGGTGGGCCCAAAAGTTGGGTGGAACAGAATCACTCCAGGATATCTCCAGGGTAGGGAAAACAATGTTAGCCAAATTGATGGAACCTCAGATATGGCACCCGCCTGCCTGCTCTATGGCTCTGTGGGAGGAGGGCTTGAAGAGGGACAGTGGCCTCTGCTTGCCTTTCTGTCTGAGAGAAAGCTGCTATGCAGCTCCCACCTTGATGCCAGTCACTTCAGTTCCTCCCTGTGTGCCACTGGTGCCTTTCAAGCTGCTACCCTGGTGCTGGAGCTCAGAGGGACTGAGCCTGAGTAAATCCATGTGTGGCTTCTTTAAGGGGAACTGCTCAGGACTCCAGAAGTTTCTTCCACTGACTCAGTCCCCTCTAGTTTTTTCAGCCAGAAGTTATGGAGACAATCAGCCTGACACTGGATCCCTGGGCTGGGGGTCCAGGTGCAGGGCTGAAAGTACTTGCTGCTGAGATATCCCTTTGGAATTTTTAGTCACCACACATGGATGTGGGACTAGCCCATTCCTCGTGTCTGCCCTTCCCTCCTACCAGTCTGGATGGATCTGTTTTTTTTTTTAAATTCTGTAGTTGTCAGAGTTCCATTCAACTCGATTTCTGACAGTTCTGAGTGGTGGTTCTATATTTCAGTTGTAATTTTGATGTGGTTGTGCGAGGAGGTGAGCTGTATTTGCCTATGCTGCCATTTTAACCATAAGTCCTATTTGGTTTTTATTATAACTCCTTCCATAACTTTTTCTTTTTCCCCTTTGCCTTTCAACATTGTTAGTGAGTTGAAAAGATAGATAGGAATCTTATTAAAGAGCTGCACAAGCTCTGACTGGTGTGGCTTAGTGGATTGGGCATTGTCTCACAAACTGAAAGGTCACTGGTTCAAGTCCCAGGCAGGGCACATGCCTGGGTAGCCCACTTGGGTGTGTGCAAAGGGCTGCTGATCTATGTTTCTCTCCCTCTCTCTCTCACTTCCTTCTCCTCTCTCTAAAAATAAAGAAATAAAAAATAAAGAAAATTAAAGAGCTGCTCAAAATATCAGGTATGTGGTTCAAGTATTTTGACTTTTATTTAACTGATTGATTTAGCTTGTTTCTTGAACCTGTCCTCTGTTCAAGGTAGACACTGTGTAAATGCTAGAGACATCATATGAACAAAATATTCTATGATAAACGACACAATAGTTGTTGTCTTCTTAGAGATAATCTTATTTAGGAGGCAGAGAAGTAAGTAAGAAATTACAGCCTTACAAGATTAGTGCCATGAAAGGAATGGACAGGCTATGAAGTATTTAAGAGGGGCAGCTACCTTGGAAGACTCCTTGAAAGAAGCAAAGTATCACGGAGACCTGTAGGATAAATATATTTTAGCCTGGGAAGAGAGTTGAGGGTATGGGTGGTTATTCCTGCCAGAGAGAACGTGAAAGAGGATCATTAGAATATGGAATTTGAGACTGAGGGAAGATAAAGGTGGAGAGAACAAGGCCCCACCCAGAAAGTCTCACAGGGTTTCTTAGAGAGTTTGTCTTAACCTGGAGGCAATGAGGAACTGCTGAAGGGATTTTTAGGGAGGAAATGATACTTATGTTTTAGAAAGATAACTCAAGACACAGTGGGGAATGGATTGAAGAGGGACATGCCCAGGGGTCAGGGAAGCTACTAAAGAAGATACACTCTAAGGAAAAGATAGTGATGGTCTTCAAGAGGAAAGAAACCTGAGAGAGAATGACTGAGAGGGAGATGTTTAAGAAGATTGCATGGGAGGTAGGAAATGGGGAGACAGGTGAAAAAGGAGTTCAGAATGGACCCCGACTTTAAGACCCAAGCAGCAGTATTTATTAACGTCAGTTGATTTTTTTTTTTACTTTGTTTCAGTCGTTTTGGTAACCTGATTGAAGTTTACCTTGTATCAGGAAAAAATGTGGGGTATGCCAAGTATGCAGATAGAATAAGTGCTAATGATGCAATTAATACTTTGCATGGAAAGATCCTGAATGGAGTCAGACTCAAAGTTATGCTGGCAGATTCCCCAAGAGAAGAATCTAACAAACGACAGAGAACTTACTGATTTTTGAGGTAAGTCCTTTTTAATCTGAATTATAAAACACATTGACTAAATAGTATAGCAAGAGGAATATGTATAAGTACTTTAATTAGGAGTTAGTTTTTTTCTAGTGATTCAGAAGTTGTCAATTAAAAGCACTGTGACTTACAACTTCATTGATAAAAGCACAGTTCAGGTTAATTTCACAAAATATTTTTTAAACTTAAACTTTTTAAACTTAAAATGGTTTTGATGTTTACTAGAAGAATGTTTTTGCCCTTCTATAACATAAAATCAGATCTCAATTTGGAAAATTAATTACTTTTTGGTTTGTGAATATCTTAGATATAAGAATTGGACTTTTTACTATATGCTTTAATAAACTTAAACTTGAACTACATTTAAAAATGTTTAACTTAAAGACTTAATGCCTTGAGTTATGAATTGAGGTAATTTATAACAATCTTTATAAAGAATGTTTTGACTTCCCACCCATAAAATGCCTTAGACTCAATATCAAATGATAGACCTTTGAATTTAAAAGTTGGTGTTTTTCTGGACTTATATTTGTGAGTTGTGCTTTAAAACTACACATTCAGAAAATATTCTCATGTGCATATATGTATTAAAAAAAACTAACTCTGACAATTTACCGACAACTCTTGTTTATTATAAATAATGATATATGCAGTCATATAAATTCCTTTTCTTTTATTAGTTTTTAAAAATCAAACTTAAGACTCTTTTTCTATGACAGTTCATATCTTCATGGTTTTAAGAAACATTCTTATAAACTTAGAAATGTTCAATTCTTTCACATTTTTATTCTGTAAATAAATTCTGAGTTTTAGGGGAAGCTGAGTGTTTCCCTGTTCCCACACAGACCAACCTCCCAAGTCCCCTGCTGGTCCAATGGTAGCAGCTGGCAAGCACTTTGATTCAGTTTGAAGTCACTGGCTTACGTGCAATTTTCTTTTCACTTCAGGTTTTCTTTCTGATCAATTATGAGAACTAGCATGTATCAGAATGAATTGTCTCAAGCTTACTGCTGATAACCCTTCCTTTAGTAGAGCAAGTTAATTTATTAGTTTTGCCTTCGTAAAAGGCAGTTGACAATAGGAAGTGTCCATTGGGCCCACTATTAGTAATCCTAATTTAGAAATGTTTTCAAATTTTTTTTAATTACAAAACCACTCCCATTGTTTCATACAATGTAGAAATATTAAATTGCCAGTGAAAAAGAATCAGCAAGTCTTTCTTATAACAAAGTGGGTTTTTTGTGTTTACAAATAAAATGTCAAGAAATGAATTCTGTTTAGACAAGCTATCTTGTAAAATAGCACCAAAAATATGTTTATTCATGTCTGTGAATATTTTAACATATAGGTAACAATCCTTTTATCCAAAGAAATTGTCATCAGAAACTTCTGAGTATCAAAAATATATAAATCTTGTGGTTAAGCCTTTCCCAATGATTATTTATATAGCATGGAGAATATTGGACGAAATTAGAAGGTCTAGGATCAAATTCCAGCTCTGACACTTAACTGACTGTGATTGGGCCAGACTCCACTTTCCTGAGGCTGACTTTTTTTTATGGAGTTATTGAGAGGCAATGAGTCAGCAAAATTCCTTATAAAATGTTTAAAAATGTTTTTCAAGTGTGAGCTGAACTGTTGCATTGGTGACTGAAGTGAAACCTTTGAGATGTCATCTCTACATGATCAAAAACTAAAAGTTTAGTGATGCAAAACTACCTCATGGTCAGCTGGTGCTCTGAGAACAAAACTTTTTAGTGCCACGAGTTCCCCCTGCCGCAGTGGTGAGCATCCACCCAGGCCCCACATTAGAGGAAGTGCGTGTTTTCAGGATGACTAGTCACAAAGTATACATCTGTTATTGTTTTCCTTAGTAAGCTATTTATTTGTACATATTTAGGGCAAAGATAAGGAGGATTAGATTAATGAAATCCAAGAGGGCACAGACACTGCTCATGAAGGCTGGTTCCTTTTGTCTGTGAGGACTAAGCCTAGGTCAAAGTGAGCCACACCCAGGAAATAGGAGAAGCAGCTGGTCTAAGAATATGACTTTAAAGTAGTTGAATGCTATTTTGAGATGAGGCTGATGTACAAAATGTTATTTCTATTTAAGGAAAATAAAAATTTTAGTATGTGAGAGCATTCTGATTCTATATCAATTTACAGCATTTCCCCCCAGAAATTCAGTATGTGCTCGCATCATCCTTCCAGGTAAGTTGGGTTTTGCTTATTTGGGGGCATCTGCGACTAAGTAAGCAGATGACATTGGTTATGTTGAAATAAGGAACAATTCCTAACATTCTAGGAATACTATATACAACAGCTGTTTCCTTTCAGGTGATGATTTTCATACTTGTGTTGTGCTCTTTCTGCAGAACAAAGACTAAATAATGACATAATCCTCAGCTGACTGACTGAAAATGTGACTGGACGCACTCCCTGTGGACAGTTGACAGCTTTTTTTTCATATATCTGATAGTCTGTGCACAACATTGTTTGTCTGGGGAACAGGAATTGTCGACATGTGTTTCTAATCCACACATTAATGCTAAAACAGTAGTTGTTTCTTAGAGCAATATGTTGTTATGTGTAGCAGAAATAAAGTTTTCTTTGCTTAACTAAATCATGCCTTATTTATGTGAAAGGTGAGAATGAAAATTTAACAGATAGTGTTTAGAATCTGGCTAAATGACATATTTCATTGATTCTGAGATGCACATTTTTCCACTTCTGAAACTGGAAATGTCTTGATTATGGATTGTGTACCAAGTGTAATTGACAGCCTTTTTTTCTTTCATAGTGGAACATAAAGATGCTTCTTTCAATCAGCTGCATCTTAGATTCAATAAAATATGGTAATTGTAACTCAGTCTACACACGAAGATTGGCTACTTACACTTACTCTAAGGCAAGAGTCAAGCACATATAATTAGAAATATTTTTATACCGTATTTTTATAGTTAAACCAAAATTTGTTGGTAATTTTATAGAGATGTTTTAAGATTATAGAGCAACAGTGGTAAAGAAAAAATTAAACTGTTGATGATACGGGTTTTTTCGATGGTAATCTTAACTGTTACTGGCTTTTGAGAGGACACTTTCCCTTTATAAATACAGAAATGTAATAGCCACTTAAAAATATGACATGTAAGCAATTTTTGGAACAGACTATGATAGGAATAATAGTCATTTCAGAAAATAAAAATTAGGAACTGCCTCTGCTTATATTTTGAAAATGCAAGAAAAAATTTTTAGCAGTCCCTACAGTGAATTCTGTGTATCAAAAAAGTTATATCTAACTCATGAACTCAGCCCCTTTAAAAAAAGGCATTATAGTCAATTTTTCCAGTACTTGTTTTCAGAAGCTGGCTCTTCTAGAACAGAATACTTTAAATGTCAGGATTGGTTAGGAAAGTTATGTTGGGTGCATTAATATTTTCTTGCCTCCTGCAAAACAGTCTGTAGGACCTAGTATCACTGACTCCGTGTCAACCACAAAAAGCCCCCCTCTTAACCAGAACTTCAGTCTTTTGGGGAGGGATTGTTTTGGTTTTTAATCTAAGTCCTTTTACTGCATGACTCAATCTTGGGAAGTCAGGAAGAGAAGCCAAGAGAAGCACTGTAGGCAGAGTCCTGAAGCCAAGAGGCACTACACACCAGTGCAACACCGTGACGGATTCAGTCCTTTTTCCCTCCTTTTATTTCCATAGATAACTACGATAATGAAAATTTCTCCTTATCTCTTCCTTTTTAATAAAGTAATTTAAAAGTAAAAAAAAAGACATCACAAATGGTACGCAGTTTTTAAATCTCACTTAATTACCTCCTCATTATGCTTCTGACATCCTCAATTAAACTAAAACTAGTGAGATATTAAATTCACTGAACATAATAGTGTTTCATACTTGGGCCTCTCTCTGTTGAAAAACTAAAATTCTCCTTTTGAATCAGTAATTTTAGTAAATTTAGATAAGAAAATTTTGTCTTATCTTCCCAGGCAAGACTTACTATATAAGAATTGAACCAAGTATCTTTCTGTGAGCCAAAGGGCATATTTTTAAAAAGAAAGCAAATGCTCTCTTTATAAATGAAAAACCTAGGTGAGAAGAGTTGAGGATTAATTACCGGCAGACAGATTTATTCACCCGAAGCTCATTTGCTACATACACAGTTCCATTCTTACATATTGGGATTAAATTGTGTCCTACACCTTATCTGGCTCTACCACTCAAGTGATGCTTGAATTTCCACTGCCCCCGCCCCAAATATTCCTACCAGGTGGTTAAACTAAATGGTGTAAAAGTAGGGAGCTCCCTACCTCCTGCCTGAGACCATTACAATTTTGAGTGACCCTCAAAATTGACATAAAATATGATTCCCTGTAATTTTCGCCTCTTAGTCTTTTAAGTTTTTCACTGAGCCATGTAGAGAAGTTGAATCTTCCTCTTGATAGCTATCATATTCCCTTCCACCCTCCAAATTTTCTGTTCATCTTAAATAATCCCAGTTTCTCCATCCTGCATTTAAGATCAGGTAGCCAGTTCCAGCAAACAGTTTCGGTTTCCGTCAGGTGCCTCACCTAGGTTTATTTCCTTAAGTCTGTCATATAAATTCTTAAAAGAGTTGAATGTCATCAGCTAAATGTTTTCTTCTCAAATGAATTTGGATATAAAAGCATAATACATAAATATTTAGATACTCTGTATATGTCAGTTACTAAAATGCTAACATGGCAGGGTTTTTATGAAGTATGTCTTCAATTTAAAAAGAAAGCTAAACAAGACAAGTTAATCTCTCTTTTAAATAGGTGGTTCAAATAATAAATAACATTTTAAATAAATCCTGTTCAAAACTTTCCTGTAAGTTCATTAAGTTGGATTTTTACAGTAGTTTACAGATGCCAAAAGCAGCCATCAAATTTGCTGCTTCTAGAACATCATGTCCCAAACTGTGTTCTTTGAAATAAATACTAGTGACACGAGAGAAGTCAATAAGTCTTCTTCAGGAAAGAAATCTTCAAGTCAAGTATATTTAGAAAATGTTCAGTTATTTTCAGTTCCACAAGTTTTTGACCATGAAACTTCTTAGAGCCTTTCATACGCTATTGAACACCCTCACTGTTATCTCCAAAAAAGAACTATTGTTCGCACTTTCATGCACTGAGAACTGTATTTTCAGAGGTACACTATTAATAAGGCACTGGTATTCCAAAAAATATATTTTAAGAAAAATTCTTTTAAAATATATACTGCTTTTTTCATATGGTATGTTGTGGTTTTATATATAAGTTGTTTTTTTTTTAACTTTATGTCACCCTAGATAAAATGTTAGTGCAAAATATTAAGGAAATTTTTACTCTGAAATTTTAGCTTTTTCTGATTTTTGTTCTCTTTTCATTGGGAACCTACTAAATATTAATGAACCAAAAGAAAATGGAGATTTTACCAGTTGTGGTGATAACCATTGCCACTCAAGAACTGGAGGGCAGTGGTTCTTAAATTGTGGTGTCCACAACGATCACCTCAGATGTTTGCCTAAAACACAGCTACATTGATGCAGGTTTGGGGTGGGTTTTCAACAAGCTCCGTAGGTAAGGTAGTCTGTCTAATGGCATTGACTTTGCAGTAGACTGGCCTAAAGGGATTCCACACTTGGACCTTAGCACAGGCTGTTGTACGACATTGAGAAGTTTCCAAGTCTTTTTACCTTGAGCATGTCTACAATTAAACATCCGTTTCCCCTCAATTTAAAATGGGTACATATGAATTGCACTAAGAAATTGAAAAACACAAGCAGTCTCACAAATAGCAAAATGTCAGGCCAGCTTTTTCATATTAGTAAATATTTTTGATTGTAAAGAATGGTAATTATTTGCTTTATGCCATTCAAAGGCTCTACTTAATTTTTATTTATACTTATTTTTAAGTGAATCATATTAATAAATTATCAGATTTTGGCTCTAAAAAACTACATAGGTGTGTATCATTCTTTGTAAATGACAAGAATGAATGTAATGTCAATATCATCAATGTCTAAAAAACATAGAATAATTACAAGGGTACAGAAATATATACATATATGTGAGTATTCTTGCAATTAAAGTGAATGCTCTTTTAAAATGAATGCTTTTTTGGTACACCCAAAAACTGGTTGATTATAGGTGCACATTAACTTTTAGTAACTTCTTTATCAATGTATAAAACTAAAAATCAGTGAGGGCAACAATAAATAAAGTATTTGTATAGCCTTTTCACACAGAATGTATGCAAGTTTTATTTCTTCCATATGTGGATGGTAAGAGCTATTAAAAATCATAGCAATTATTTTGACACTTTTTCAGTGAAGAGAAAACATAAAGGTCATCCTTATTACATAAGAGCTCCCATTTTAATATCTGAATTCTAATGAATGGATTGCATTATTTCCTTTTCTAGAAACAGTAACTCAAGAACACACGGATCCTGGGAACTGAAGGTATGGTATTGCTAGGGGATCAGATAGAAATATTTAGTTAAAATATGAAGTTGGCAGTTCATTCATTACAATGACCATGTTGAATTTATTTAAGGTAGAAAGACTTTTCCTCAGGAGAATATGCAGGTCTCACTGGACTGTGAGAAAGTCACCAGGTACTATGAAAATCCATGAGTGATTATTACAGGAAAAGGAAGTCCTGTGACTGCCACATGTGAATTACAGCCAATGTCTAGATATCAGGGCCCACGTGGGCTCGCTAATGTGCAAGCCGACCAAGGCTGCAACAACTGAGGCAGCCTGGAGACTGCCTTTCTGACCTTAAGGCTGCAGAAGTGGTGCAAGGAAACCTCATGAGATTATTTGGAAAATTATTTGTATTTGAGATACAAAAATCAAACTGAAAAGGCATGTACTGTTTTCCACAGAAATTGGGAAAATTATTGAGCACAGTAGGATAACCAAAGGGCTACTCAGAGATACTTGTATGAATCTACACTGTGAATTTTCCTGCCTCTACTTCTATTTCTGATTTTGGAGATAAATGATGTTACCACTGATTTTCTTGCTCATTATTATCATTTTCCAGCATTAATAGTATGTATGTTACAGCATTCTTTAGCACAGTTTTTAGGGACTTTTGTTTGTTCATTCTGTTATTCTTTGTTTTTTTAATGCTAAAAGAAGAGAATTAAAGTCATCTACTTTAAAGTAATTAAAGTCATCTAATTTATTGGAAAATATGATATATAACATTACATAATTTTTTTCATCAACAAAGTTTGTCGTATTGGATTCTGAAGATAGGTTTTGCATCTTTATGTTATTGATCCATTGGCACAAAAGACTTTCTTCCTATTCCATATTAGTACATTAGTAACTTAAGAAATCTGAAGTGCCAACGTGTCATTTGGTGGAAGGTAGAGAAGGAGGTCACAGTTGGTTAGCTGACTGACTTTAGGAAGAATCTACAGTAGTTGCTGAGAGAACTGGGACTGGCTGACCTGCTGTGGCAGTGTCAAAATTGGACCAAGAATGGCAAAAACAAAAAAAAAGAAGAAGAGAGGGAGAGTGTATACATGGATAGATAGCATCCATATTTGCTCTGTTATCACAAACCCCACCAAGGCACCATCTCTGTTCAATCCTTTCACTAGAAACTCTTGACAGGGTTTATTTGCTACCATTTTAACTCTAAATCTGGAATTTATAGGCACTGTAGTATAGTCCCGTCTTGCACCAGTCCAGTCTTATTTCATTGCAATAACTCAGTTATTTTATAAAAAAAGTAGATCTCCTTTGTATCAACGTAAAAGATTAGCAGTGTGCCTGGAACACCCAACTTCTACTTAATGACGTTCAGTTCCTTGTAATATAGGGATGTATCATGTCTTCTAGATCTTGTTGATAGGATTAGCCTTCAGTTGCTCCAAGGGCAAATTTTATATATGATACTAACACTGCCTTTTTGTACCTGTCTTCTCACATAGAAAATAAAAGAGATAACAAAGGCAGTGTAAGTAACAAACACCTTGAATCCTCCTCATCCTAATTTTCTGCAAAAACACCCATGAAAACATACAACTAAATATTATTCGTAGAAACTTGGGTAAGAATAGTGAAAACTATAAGGAATTTTTACTAAATACAGCAGTAATGTCTAGATTTTCTTTTAAGTGGCTGACTCAAATTTCACATTGAAGCAACTGTTTGGTAAAGCAAGGTGCTACCTTAGCTTCCCGTCTTCTGACTCCTTGGACAACCATTGAGAGTCCCACCAGAAGAGGCTTCCTTCTGCATCCGATTGGTGGCACTGAGGCTGGACTATCTTGGAGCTTTTTTTTAACCAACAGAACCACAGTTGGTATTCACCTGGGCAGAGAGGTCATCAAAGACCCCACTGCTGACCAGAAGAGTAGCACTGAATGACAAAGGCAGGATAAGTGACCAGAAAAGATCTTTTGGCTTCTGCCCATTGGCAGTTTAGAACACTTACACCAGGAGTTAAAATAAAAACACCAAGTATTTTTTCCAACCTCTGTCCTAAGAACTTTTGTCTTACTGCAAGGAAATTCCTCTACCCTAAGCCTAGATCTGAGGGACCTCCTTCGGTTTCCTGGAGGAATGAAATGAGTCTAACATTTCTAACCATCTGCTAGATATTACATCAGCACTTAAGTGGACTGCTAAAGAGCTAAAAGCAACCCTCAGTTACAGAGTCTGCCAGTTCTGTAATTGGCCTAGCTAAATATATTCTCATTGAGAAATGAGCAACTGGAAACGGATAAATGGATAAACGATTTGACAATAGATTTGAACCAACACTTCACAAAGAAAGCCAAGAAGGGATCACAGGTGGGTTTTTTGTGGGTGGGGGATCAATTGTAGGAGGGCTCGGAGGAAGGGGGGATTGAGTTAAATTACTCATCCTTTGCAAAGAAATTAAAACCTCTTGTTACTTTGACAGTTAATTAAGTTTAAGAGTCTTTTTAAAATTTGTTAAATGTTCAGTCACATTATCAAGAAAATGCACATTACGACTACAGTAATTTACTCTTACACTGGTAAGAGCAGCAAAAATAAAAATATTGGCAATACCAAGAGTTAGTGAGGTGTGGGACAACAGGCACTCTCACAAACTGGTGAAGGTTTCAACCACTTTGGAAATGTTTGACAAATACCTACTGACACTGAAGCATGTCTCCCCTCAACTGAGTGATTTCACTTCTAAGCGTATAGCAACAGAGATAAGAACATGAGTACCCCCCAAATACATACAAGATTATTCTTAGCATTATGCATAATTGCCTCAAAGTGGAAAGAACCCATTAACAGAATACATATACAGGAAGTATTTGTAAAATAAGGAAACTCTTCTTTGAGCTAACTCTTGCAACATGTAACAATTTGGATGAATCTCATAAATGGGATGTTAACAAAGGAAACCAACCAACAAAAAAATATATACATTTAGCCCTGGCTGGTGTAGCTTAGTGGATTAAGCGCGGGCCTGTGAACCAAGAGATCGCGGTTCGATTCCCAGTCAGGGCACATGCCTGGGTTGCAGGCCAGTTCCCAGCAGGGAATGCATAGGAAGCAACCATACATTGATATTTCTCTCCCTCTCTCCTTCCCTTCTCCTCTGAAGATAAATAAATAAAATCTTTAAAAAAAAATATATATATATATATATATACACATTTAGGCAGAATGCAGCAGGGAGGGGCCACAAAAAGGGCTTATGGTGAGTGCTGGTAATCTTTCTTGACCAGCATGGTGACAACTGTTAACGTTTTGAGCTGTACTTTTTATGGTTTATGCATTTTTTGTATTTATCTTATAGTGCTTCAGTTATGTTTTTGTTTCTTAATGAGTTAAGCAGAATCGACACAAGGCGGGACGGACAATTCTGCAGTGGGAGAGAAGAGCAGTCTCCTGAGGCATTTGAAGGCCCTTCACGAGCCAGATCAGAGCTGCCTTTGTCAGTGTTATGTATTGCTCTTAATAAGCTTTCCTTTGGGGATTCTGCAGCTTAAATCATAATAAACGAAAAATGCCAGAGTAAAAGTTAAAAAGCACCCTTAGATGAGTATAACTTCAGAGAAAAGGTACAGATTTAAAAGGCTGATTACAAAGATCCTTTGCATAATAGGTGTTCCCAAACAAGATAACAAAGCAAACAAACAATGGTTTTACCAGAAAAACCTCAATCTAAAAAAAAAGGCTCAACTCTGAAGATCCTCTTCACATTAAATGCCCGCTGGAATGGAGCAGTATCTATCCCCAGTGTTTTGTAGTTCAGGATTTCTCCCCTCATCCGAAAGTGAAGGTCACAAACATTCTGTGATATGAAACATACTACTCATTTGCTCTTGATAGAAAAAATTACTTGAATGTAATCACTGTACTAGCAAATGAATCAAAATTAAGAATAACCCTGGCTCGTGTGGCTCAGTGGATTAAGTGCCGGCCTGTGAAACAAAGGGTCAATTTGATCAAACAAAGGATTGTGTTTCTGGATCAACTCCCAGTCAGGGCGCATGCCTGGGTTGCGGGCCAGGTCCCCAGTAGGGAGCGCTCAAGACTCAACCACACACTGATGTTTCTCTCCCTCTTCCCCTCTCTCTAAAAATAAGTCTTTTTCGAAAGAAAGAGGCCAGTTGGTAAGTATTGAATCAGTGAAGCTGCCAAGAAGGAATGGCAATTTCTTTGGGGGGAGTGGCATGAGGAATAAAATCCTTTTGTGAAGAAAAGCTGAAACTTTTTTTTTGCTTTGAAAATTAAATGTGAGCTTAAGAATTTTGACATCTGTTAAGATAGTTAATAAAATTAGTAACAATGTGTCTTGTCTAAATCCTTGAAAAAGACAAATGAAATATATTGACTAAAGAAAAGCACTTAAGACCAAAACTGTTTAAATTCTAAAAACGAAATGGAATGATTCCTTCTTCTAAGAGATCTTTAAGTCAAATTCTGTCCTGTACATCTATATAAAAGGTATCTCAGAACATGACTTAAGTGAGAAAGTATGTACACCTTCTCTAACAAAATTACAATCAGTTGGTTAGAGCATTGTCCCATGCACCAACGTTGCAGTTCAGTCCCTGGTCAAGGAGCACACGAGTCTCCACAAATGAGTGCATAAACACGTGGAACAACTCTCTGTTCTCCCCACCCCTCCCCCCTCCTCTCTCAATCAATCAATCAATAAAAAATCACAGTAGTGAAGACAAGAAGCCCTAACAATTTATATTTAGGATAATCCAGGATTAAAATATAGAAGAACAAAAGTTTTTCATATAGTGTAGAGATTGTGGTGGGAGACTTAACACACGTTCTGTGGATTTACCATAACACAAATCAAATAGGAGGGAGAAATTACCCTTAAAGTGGGAAAAACTGCATATAGGAAAAAGAATATAACTTATCCAGTGCAATATAGTTTATAAGTCAATCAGACGGCAATATTGAATGACAGGCAGCACAGAGGACCCAGAACTATTCTGCACATCAGCTGATTTAGAATATTTACAGCTGTGTTAAAAACAAAACAAAAACCCTCAAACTTGCCCTTTCCAGACTCTGTCCTATCACTCACCCTCAAGCCTAAATCCCTTGGACCCCTTGGATTTCCCAGAGGAATGAAGTGGGTCCTCATTTGGTGCCCACAAGCTGAACGACAGCATTTGGAGTGTACAGGAGCTGGAAGCAATCCGTGGAACCTGACAATCCCCTGGAGTGCACTTTAAGGGACAGAAGTTGTACAGTTCTATTCTTTGACCACAAGATGTTAAATAAAGGAAATAAAAGCATCAATCCCCTGGAAAATAATTTTAAAACCCTCTTCTAAACATCTGTGTTGTTAACAAAAAAGTAGGTGATGATGTGTTTAAAGCTATGCTGAAATGCAAGTTGATAGCCATTGTTTCATAAAGAGGAAAAAATAAATATGCTGCAACACTAGAAATGAAATTAACAAAAATTAATTAGAAATAAATTAGAAATGTAAAAAAGACAACCTCTTGGTAAATGCACTTTTTAAAAAATCAATCAGAATCAGAAATAATGAAGGTCATGAAAAAAACAGGATCTTTTAAAAATAATGCCGCCCTGGCCAAGAGGCTCTGTCGGAGTGTCATCCTGTACACCAGAGGCGGTGGGTTCGATTCCAGATCAGGGGACCTACCTAGGTTGTGAGTGCTATCCCATTTTGGGGTGCATACGGGAAGCAACTGATCAAACAATCGATGTTTCCCTCTCTAAAATCAATAAATATATCCTGGGGTGTGGAGTACAAATAAAATAGATGTCCTCAATTATATTTTAAACATTTGTTAAATGTTCAGTACACATATTTAGAAAATTCTCTGCACAAGAATTTAAAAACCTGAGCAGGTCAATAGCCACAAAAAAAAAAAAAAATCAGGTAGTTGTCAGTGAATTGTATCTCCTCAGAAGATCCCTGTTCAACTTTATATATTCTCCCAGACTTTTGAGAAGTACATTATCCCTATGGTATATAATTTTTTGTGTGCAGACAGGAAAAGGTAACTATGCTTCATTTTGGATACCTGACATTAAAAATTAAAGGCAAAAATGAAAGCTATAGATTTTTAGTTCACCAATGAATATGGGTGCAAACAAATCTAAATCAAATATTAGAAAGTACAAAGCATATGTCCAAAAACAATTCATTGCCTCGTAGGGCTTGTCCTTTGATGAAAGAGCAGTTCACATTAAGAAAAACTTAGTATAATACATATCTTAATAAGACCATAATGAGATGTTTGCCCAATTGGTACTAGTCCACCCTTATAATCATGCACATGTACACTGTTCAGATTATGCATGGTTTACTTGAATCAACTTTCTGGAGGGGTGGGATTGGTCTGATTTACGTAATGAATATACGTGACATAATGGGAGAGGTATGGAATGGCTATTGGTGTAGCAACAAAAATGTCTAAAACTGCTTCTTAGAAAAGAGCTAAATTTATTGAGCTGTTATTATTTGCCAGGCATGGGGCTAAATGGTTTATATACATCTCGAACCTATGAAGTAAGTACTATCATTCCTGTTTTATAGAAAGGAAGCTAAAGTACATTCAGAGAGATGAAGTAACTTTCATCACATGTTAATATCCCACTGGCCAAAGCAAGCCCCGTGGTTGAACCCCAAAGTCAAAGGGCAGAAACATTTAGCCTTTTGTGGGAAGAACTTCAAAGTTACAGTGGTATAGGACACAGGTACAGGGAGGAGAGCAGAATTTAGACCAGGGATTTTTTATTATATAAAATGCATTATGGAACTTTCAAATACATAATATACACAGAATGTGTAATGACCTCCTCCATGGCAACATGTGGGATATTGGTGTCAGGCTGAACTGCTGTCCTCCTGCCTCGGGAAGCCTGCCTCTCCCGGTACAGCTGTAGTGCCACGAGGGAGTCAGCAGCAGCTGCTTGGAACTTCCCTGTGAAGCAGTGGGGGTACACACGGATCAGCAGCCCAGCTCCTGGTTTTAGTGAACCTGTCTCTGATCTCCATCTCAGTGGGAGGAGTTTTATTCCCCGGAAGGATACGGACTCTCAATTGCTTCTACCTACTTCTCCACCCAGGGTCCAGCAGGGCCACAGCTCCAGCTCCTACTTTCTTCACTGTATTTATTTTTTGTTCCTGCCTCACAGAATGTTTATGTTGCTGAACGAAGTTATTTTTTTAATCTGTGTATTTTTTTTCTTTCATATATTATGTATCACAGCCATGGATATGGAGCAGGGGGATACCTAGAACCCTGGACTTTCAACACCATTGCTACCCAAAGTCCTAGAATCCTAAATGAAGGTTTTCTTTATTTTTCTGTAATGTTTTTAAAAAATAAAATATCTTTAACATTTCTTGGCACTTATGTATGCCTAAGTTTAGTATATTACAAAAAATAAGCAGTTTCTTAATGTATAAACATAATATTCAAATTCAGTATTTTTTAAATGATCAGGCAAATTATTACATAAAAGGAAAATAAAAATATTCCTTATCCTTGCCAGTAAATCTGGTCATCAAGATAAACTACTTTTAAATGTATATGTTAAATACTAGTGTATTTTATCACAGCCCGGTGATCCCATTCTCTTCTCTATGCCTTATCCAGATTTTTATGTTTTTTGTTTGTTTGTTTGTTTTACTTTTTATTGTATAAATTTTATTATGGAAAATTTTAAATATAATATGCAGAGTAGTGTAATAACCTCAACACACCCATGACTGTGCTTCGTGATTATTAATCATGGTAAATCTTGTTCTGTTTGTACCAGGGGCTGGGGAGCTACGACCTGTGGTCTGTGGGCCAGATCCAGCCCACTGCCTGTTGCTGTAAATAAACCTTCGCGGGAGCACAGCCTTGCTCTTTGTTTGCATGGTGCCTATGCTGCTTTCACACTGCAGTAGGGGAGTTGAGTAGCGACAGCTGAGATTGTATGTCTTGCCAAGCCTAAAATACTATTTAGCAATTTACAAAAAAGGTTGCTGATCCCTGAACTATACTCTCACCCACTTCCCTGGGCAAAAATATTTTTCATATTTAATTTTAAAATATTTCAGTATGTATTCTAAAAGATAAGGACTCTAAAAAACAGTACCATTCTTACACATACACACAAAGCAGAAATGTATTACTTTTGTCTCCTACAAAACTCCCACTGACTGACAAGTGGGAATTCTTTAATGCTTCTTTTTCTTCCTGACTCGTTATTCAGGTCCATCCATAGTCTAACAAACCATTTGCTTATCTTTGAAAGAGCTGCAGGCTTTTCTTTATTTTCATCGGTATTTCCTTCTCAGTAATTTTAACATCTTAACAGATACTTTATCTGTGAACAACTCCAAAGAATAAATATCCTGAATTGAACAAAGTATGTGAGAAAGTAAGTAAGCAATAATTGCACAGAGAGATTTCAGCAAAATCACAATTTGAGATATCATAAAGGTCCTATAGAAAAATATGGCATATAAAAGCAGTCTTGCATTTTTAAATATATTTTATAGATTATGCAATCACAATTGTCCCATTTTCCCCCATTTATTCCCCTCCATCCTGCACACCCCCTCCCACCCACATTCTCCCCCTTAAGTTCATGTCTGTGGGTCATACATATAAGTTCTTTGGCTTCTACATTTCCTATACTATTCTTAATCTCCCCCTGTATATTTTCTACCTACCATTTATGCTACTTATTCTCTGTACCTTTTCCCCCCCCTCTCCCTCCCTCCCCCTCCTTCTCCCTCCCACTGCCCCACTGATAATCCTGCACGTGATCTCCATTTCTGTGATTCTGTTCCTGTTCTATTTGTTTGCTTAGTTTGTTTTTGTTTTAGGTTCAGTTGTTAATAACTGTGAGTTTATTGTAATTTTGCTGTTCATATTTTTTATCTTCTTTTTCTTAGATAAGTCCTTTTAACATTTCATATAATAAGGGCTTGCTGATGATGAACTCCTTTAACTTGACTTTATCTGAGAAGCACTTGATCTGCCCTTCCATTCTAAATGATAGCTTTGCTGGATAGAGCAATCTGGGATGTAGGTCCTTGCCTTTGATGACTTTGAATACTTCTTTCCAGCCCCTTCTTGCCTGCAAGATTTCTTTTGAGAAATGAGCTGACAGTCTGATGGGAACTCCTTTGTAGGTAACTGTCTCCTTTTCTCTTGCTGCTTTTAAGATTCTCTCCTTATCTTTAATATTGGGTAATGTAGTCATGATGTGCCTTGGTGTGTTCCTCCTTGGGTCCAACTTCTTTGGGACCCTCTGAGCTTCCTGGACTTCCTGGAAGTCTATTTCCTTTGCCAGATTGAGGAAGCTCTCCTTCAATATGTTTTCAGATAAGTTTTCAATTTATTGCTCTTTGTTTTCTCCTTCTGGCACCCTTATGATTCAGATGTTGGAGTGTTTAAAGTTGTCCTGGAGGTTCCTCAGCCTCTCGTCATTTTTTTGAATTCTTGTTTCTTCATTCTGTTCTGGTTGAATGTTTCTTTCTTCCTTCTGGTCTAAACCATTGATTTGAGTCCTGGTTTCCTTCCTATCACTGCTGGTTCCCTGTACATTTTCTTTTATTTCACTTAGTGTAGCCTTCATTTTTTTTCTCTAATTTGCAACCATGTTCAACCAATTCTGAGAGCATCCTGATTATCAACATTTTGAACTGTGTATCTGATACGTTGGCTATCTCTTCGTTGCTTAGTTAAATTTTTTCTGGAGCTTTGCACTGTTCTTTCATTTGGGCCATTTTTTTTTGTCTTGGCATGCCAACGGGCTTGTAGTAAGGGGCAGAAGCCAGGGCAGGGCAACTCGCATCGCTGCGTTGTGATGCTATACATGGGGGAGGGGTCTGAGAGGGAACAACACTGCTTACTCCATACTCTGCCAGAGTTCAGTCACTTTCCCGGCTACCCACAAGCAAATTGGGCCCTTCTGATGCTGATTCCTGGGTGGGTCAGTTTGTGTATGTTCTAGGACCCTGTGGGTCTCTCCAACGAACTCTCCTGTAAGGCTGGGAATTTCTCCCACTGCCACCTCAACCCTCACAGCTGATTTCAATCAGTGGTTTGAGGCTTTATTTCCCCCGCGGTGGGACCCTGGGTTGTGCAGTCTGTCTTGCTTCCCAGTTGTTCCTCCCAGTTTATCTGTGCACAAATGTGGGACTGCATGGTCAGCCAGCCACTGCCTGCCCTCCCCAGTCCTCCAGCCATCTCCTTGCCTCATGGTCTCTCTACTTTGGCTGCCTGTCTCTGTCCCTCCTACCGGTCTGGATGAGTATTTCTTCTTTAACTCCTTGCTTTTGGACTTCCATACAGTTTGATTTTCTGGCAGTTCTGGTTGTTTTTTGTTTTTATATTTGTTGTTGTCCTTCTTTTGGTTGTGCAAGGAGGCACAGTTTGTCTACCTACACCTCCATCTTGGCCAGACACAGTCTTACATTTTTTAAAAGACTAATAATGTTAAAGATTTTTTTTTTTGCCATACTAGTTTTTTTTCTTGAGAAAACCAAGGAGTTTATTTTTAGAGGTTTTAACAGTTAAGTGATTCTTAACATTTCTAAATAACATTTGATAGCTCTTTATAGTTTACCTGACAATTTTATGGGAGCTGTCTCATTTAATATTTACGGCAACCTAATGAGGTAGAGACTTTTTCATACTAAGTGATTCCACTGATACACAAACCCATGTTATCTGCTTAAAGCCCACTGATGCTGCTGAACTGGTGGTCACAAGTCTTGCCACAGGGCAGTTTTACACAGGCTCTTTCACCTAACACGCCTTGGCTACATAAATGTAAACTGTTACACAAGGTTTTACTAACTGTACTACTTCCAAGGTATGCTAAAGATACATATCAATACAGTGCAGATATTAGAATAAAGTCTTATGAAATCTGTACTTTTGGAGCTTAGGATTCAAGCACTGAGTGTTCTATCCTTAGAATTCAAAGAGCAAGAAACAATCCATTATATAACTTTCATGAACTCCTTTTTAGCATTTTTTCTACATCCTTTAGAGGTGGCCATAAATAGAGGTTAGGAGAAATGTCTGATCCCAGCGTTCAGGCAGAGAAGGCACAGACTAAGCCTGCCACATCTTCCTGTGCTGGGAGTAGTGACAAAAGTGCTTTGTACTCTTTTTGCAACTTTCCTGTACGCTTGACCCTGATTCAAAATGAAAAGATTTTTCACAAAAATGCAAAAGTAAATGCACATTAAGTTGTAGCAGACTCTCACAGACACATCACATGGTGCCATTTCCCTTGGTCACAGGTAGAGATTACAAAAATTTCTTGCACATCTTTCTACATGACAAAAACTAGTATCAAAGGCAGTTGTCTATAAAAGCTTTGATAATAATAATAAGATTTATTGTTCTGTTGGGAAGGGTGAGCAATTTGAAAGATAAAACAAGAATCTTCATCTATCCAGCAAACGTTTGCTGAGTGACCACACACATCGAGCTCTGTGGTGGGTGCTCATTCCTTCTCGTGGTGCGCTACCCACGGCCCCCTTTGGGACAGAAGGCCTTATCCCCCAGCTGCTAGCAGTGCAGAGGACAGAGAAGATCATCCTCAGCCATCAGCCTCCTCCAGGAATCGCCTCAGCTGAAGAACAAATGCTCCCTTCCCAGGGAACGCTGCAACCAATCACTGGTCAAGGGGGGTAGAAAAGCCTGGCCCTCTTGCCCCAATTCAAGGCTTTCTAAAGGGTCGCCCTGTCTTCTTCAGAGCACTCTAAAGCTGAGAATCCCTCGCAGCTCAGCTTTCTCCTCTGCCAGTTCTTTTCCCTTCCCTTGCCTTCCCTTTCATAAGTGATGATCCTTAGAATACTCTTGGTGAACCTCCTGCCTGCTAACCTGACTCTGACTCAGAGTCTGCTTCTCAGGGAAGCCAGACCGTGCCATCCTGAAATTTCAATAATTTCACCCTGGAGCCAAGAAGGATCATTACTTTTCAATTTTTTGGCTATTGAACAGGGCTATAATTTATAACATTCAAATTGTATGGCCTTGCCTCTTGCCCTACTCCACTTGCTATTTCTTTATCAACTAGCATGGAATATGGAGACTAAGAAAATGGGAACAGAAGGAACATAGGCGGAACCCAGAGTCTGTCTTGAGGAGGCAAGACTGAGACATAGGACAGGCTTGTCTTTGCCTCCACCTCCTTTTCCTTTGCTCTTCTCTCTTTCAACCCAAACCTCCCAGTGATGCCCCATGTCCCGTGTATTCATATTGCATGCCTCCTTGTTTCTTT
>CM052541.1:41607227-41649526 GCA_028533065.1 Trachops cirrhosus | reverse complement strand
TCCTTGGTTGTCCGACTTCCATAAACTTCAATTTTCTGTCAGTTCTGGTTGTTATTTTGTTTCTATATCTTTGTTGTCCCTATCTTGGTTGTGCGAGGAGGCACAGTGCGTCTACCTATGCCTCCATCTTGGCCGGAAGTCCCCTCCTTGTTTCTTAAAAGAGTAACATTCTCACTAAAGTGTTAGGACTTAATGTGTCATTCTCTTTAAAGAGTTTGCAGTGGGAAGAATCTGTTGTTTTCGGAGGCTTACTATAGCTCAGAGCACTCCTGCAGAACGATGGAAAGAAGGCAACGAATCTGTTGGCACTGGTAAGATGGATGTTTTGGTACCCTACTGGACCATCCATGTAGGCATTTCTCTTCCCATTTATGCGTTGACTGAGGTTCTCTTAAAATAAGCCTTGGGAAATACCTTAGGAAAAATTAATTTTTGGAACCACTCCTATTTGAAAAATTGTTATAAATCATGCCAGGCATTAACAGATTAAATCATATTTGAAGAAACAGTGAGATTTAATTCACAGTGACATAAATTAGCCCTATTTTCATTTGTTAACATCTATTTTTAGTATATAGGGTCAGTACAAGTCAATATTTAGGTTAAGAAAACAATAATCTATCATTAGGAGTGTGAAGTTTAAAATTCTGACAAATTAGGTAGTCTTGGATATCACTAGATATTGTTTAAACTGTTCAAGTTATAAACATGTGATATGCTATTTGTTCTACAAAACAAATACCCTTATTTTCATTACTTTTTAATGCAATAAAATATTTTAATGTTGCAACTTAATGTCTCAAGGCCTTATCTAAATAGACACATTAAGTTTGTTGGTTTGTGTTTGTCTAATTATCTCTTTTCTGTTTTTAAAATGCCCTTTATTGGTCATTTTTTCAATCATCCCATACGTGTCCTTATTTTTTGGGAAGATGTAAAAGTTGTAGCTAAAGGCTGCACCATGATAACCAGTGTCCTACCTGTTTTTTTTGTTTGTTTAATTTTTATTGAATTTATTGGGGTGACATTGTTAATAAAATTATGTAAGTTTCACATGTACAAGCCTATAACACATGATCTGTATATTGTATCATGTGTCCATCACCACAAATCAAGCCTCCTTCCATCTCCATTTATCCCCCCATTACCTTCTTCGACCCCACCCCCACCCCTTTCCCTCTGGCAATTACCATACTGTTGTCTGTGTTTATGAGGTGGTTTTCTTCTTAACCTCTTCACCTTTTTCACTCAGCCCTTCAACCTTCCTCCCTTCTGACAGCTGTCAGTCTTTTCTCTATCTGAGTCTGTTTCTATTTTGATAGTTTATTTTGTTCATTAGATTCCACATACAAGTGAAATCATATGGTATTTGTTATTCTTTGACTGGCTTATTTCTCTTACCATAATATTCTCCAGGTCCATTCATGCTGTCAAAAGATGGGATTTTCTTGTTTTTAATGGCTGGATACTATTCCATTGTGTAAATGAACCACAACTTTTTTATTCATTCATCAACTGATGGGTACTTGGGCTGCTTCCAAATCTTGGCCATTGTAAATAATACTGCAGTGAACATAGGGGTGCTTATGTTCTTTCAAACAAAATAAATGGACAAACAAAATTGAAACAGACTCACAGACACAGAGAACAGAGTAACAGTTGCTAGATGGAAAGGGATTTGGGGGACTGGGTGAAAAAGGGGAAGAGATTAAGAAGTATGAATAGGTAGTTACAAAACAGTCACAAAATGTTGGGAACTGCCCTGCCTGGTTTCAGGAGCTGTAACCACCCCCCATCCCCCACCCCCACCCCCACCCCCGCCCCAGGGCTAAGGCTGAGTGAGTGACCAGAAGCCACTAAGGAGACAAAGCTTATCTCCCTGGCTGGAGCAACGCTTCTGCTCCTCTTTTCATAACTGGGCCCCAGTGCTTGATCAGTTAGCCAATGACGGGTAAGATTCCCCAAGGGAATGACCTAAGACAGGCATGATCACCTGGAGGCCCCAGGGAAGGACTTGGGAAGCTATGGAGAAAGGGGGTGATGGACCCTCGCCCCTTGGCTTTGACAAAGCCTGAGTCCTCATTCTGTCCGCATGAAGTCTCCTATCTCTTGGCTGCCTTATTTCCCCTGCCTGAGTTAATCCTAAAACAATGACAGAGGGCGGTGCAGCCCTGTGCTAGAAAGGGTGGGTTCCCTGGGTGATCAGGCCTGAGAAAGAACACTTAAACTCCTGTGAAACTGCTTCGCTAAGAATGCTCTCAATTAAATGTTAAAGGTCCAGGCAGGAAATGAGTTTGCTTCCCAGAGTTTTGTAGCCTGTTAGCTAACAGACCCTGACTCAGAATAGGCCCTCAGAGTTCTTTGTATGTTATCTATTGTTTGATCCTTATTGCCTGACAATGATTAATGAACTTTACCTGTATCCCTGTGCAAATTGAAAGCCAATAAAACCCTGTGAAGGCAAGGATCTCTCCTTTGAGAGAGTAGCCGTGCTGTCCCTTTTCCTCCACACAGGACTCGATAGTCCGTGTGAATGTCTCATGTCTCATCCATGACGCCGCAGACACTGAGGGCTGGTGTCTGCGTCAACAAGATGTAAAGTACAGCACAGGGAACATAGTCAACAATATAGTTATAATTATGTACGCTGCCAGGTGGGTACTGGAAATATCAGGGGGAACACTTTGAAAAGTATGTGATTATCTCACCACTATGCTGCATATCTGAAACTAATACAAAATAATATCAAATGTAAACTTAACTGAAAAATAAAATATAAAAAAGAAAAAAAGAGTGTCTGTTTCTATACTCTCATCAACATCAAATTTTGTATTTTTTCATGATCTTTGGTGAATGACAGAATGAAGGGAAAAAAATTATCTCATTTTTCCTAATTAAAAACTGCTTACCAGATTTCCTAATTATGCAAATCAATAATGTTCATTACAAAAAATAGTTTCTCAAAGATTATAAAAGTAATCATAACACCAAGAGCAACAGATAACCAGTATTAACACATTCTTTGTATATACAAACATTTTCTGTTATGGCTTTTACTTTTGATGTTGTGCTTACATTAGATAGATTTTTACCTATATATTCTTCCAGTGATTCTAAGAATGTGTTTAATTTTTAAATTTTTAATTGTGTTAAAATACACTTACATAAAACTTACATCTTACCCATTTTTAAATTCACAGGTAAGCATGAGGTGCCTTCACATCATCATGCTCCCAGTCTCCAGAACCTTTCTGTCCTGCAAACCTGAAACCATAGCCATTCAGCAACTCCCCGTGTCCTCTCCCTTAGCCCCTGGCAGCCACCTTCGACTTTGTGTTTCTGTGAACTTGACTACCATAAATTCTTCATATATATGGAATAATGTGGTATTTGTTCTTTTGTTCCTACCTTATTTCATTTAACGTAATGTCTTCTAGTTCATCTATGTTTTACTGTGTGTCAGAATTTGTGTCCATTTTATGGCTGAATAATATTCCATTGCATGTAAATATATATATTATATTTTGTTTATTCATTCATCTCTCAGTGGATGCTCCAGAAGTGGAATTTCTTAATCACATAGTAATTCTATTTTTAATTTTTTTAAGGAACTCTATATACCACAATTTGTTTATTTATTCATCCATCAGTGGACACTAGGTTTACTTTCACCATTTAGCTATTATGAACAATGCTGCTATGAATATGGGTATACAAGTATCTGTTCATGTCCCTGCTTTTACTTCCTTATACCCATAAGTGGAATTGCTGATTGATGTGGTAATTCTATATAATTTTTTTGAGGAACTGCAATATTTTTTCCATAGTGGCCACACCATTTTACATTCCCACAGTGTACAAGAGTTCCGATTTTTACACATCCTCACATACAGTTGTTATTTTATGTTTTTTTAATATAGTAGCCATTCTGATGGCTGAAGTGAGCATTTAAATATCTTCTCCCTTTCTCATGTTCTTCCCCTCTTCCTCTCTTCATATGTTGGATCTGCTTCTTTCTGGTTGTCAGCTTTATAATTTTGGGCTAGAAACATGGTCTCTGCTGGGTCCAAGCTCATCCTCATGACTTAGCAACCGAACAAAAATACAAATGCTTCCCTCTTAGCGCCAACTTAAAGAATCCCAGGGAAGGACGCTGATTGGTATAGATAAACCATAGACTCATCCTTTGGAACATTCGCAATAGCTGAAAGGGTATAATATGATGAACTCTTCTTGAGTCATATGCATAGCTTTCTGGGAGGTGGGGGTTATTCTGCAATAGAATGGTACCTCTTGGTCAGACCATGGAGAAAATGAACAATTCCCCCAAAGCCGTGATGGGCTGAGTAGGACAAGTATGGCCTCGTGAAGAATCACTGTGAGCTAGGTAGTCAACCCCATGTGTGTCTACTACACAAGTCTTAATATGTGTATCTACTACACAGTTGAAACCTTGATTGCTAGAGTTTGAGTTCTTCATTCTCTACTGTTTTATTTTTCTCCTCTTCCACAAAGGATGTAAAAGAGAAGTGGACTACTCTGATGAATGATTTCCTTCATGCCAACCTGCCTATCTTCTTTTACACCCATGGTTTAAAGACAAGACCTACTATTTGATGAGAAGTGTACTCTATTTTAAGAGAGTTTTTAACTAGAAATTGTGTATTCACCTGCAACATTTCAAAATTCACATGTTTATACTCTTGTTCATGTACTTTTCAATTCTATCTTCTCTGAGAAGGTCAAATATTACATACCATCTGTTTCTGTGAACAGAAAGTACATTTGCTGATGAACAGAGCTTTTGTAACTAAGAAAATAAGACTCTTTGTCTTAAGTATCATAATTTAAAAACCCCATGGTGGAAAACCAAATTATATAGTTTATTAATAAGTGAAATTGTGATTCATCTATTGCTACTGCCATATAAAAGTTACATTTAAATGTAGTACATACATATGTTTTACTTCCTTAAAAAAATGAAGCCAAAATTAATTTTATGACAAGGAAATTTCCATTATCTTGTTCATCACTTAAATAATTTTTAAAATAATGTAGTATTCATTTATGTATCAGAAACAAACTTCTTTAATATTTTTAAAATATATTAAATTATTTAACCCCTGATTCTACGATTCTAGACCTCCAAAGTCATGAAACAGTGGTAATGATTAATCTAAATTAACTGATGGAAAAAGAGGAACAGAAAAAATCTACTCCACTGTCTCACAAAGTGCTGATCATGGGATAGGAGAAGCTCAGATTGTCCTGATGTCCCATTCAGTTCCAGATCAATTTGGTTACAGTGTGATTAGGAATTGTACTACCTCTAAGTATTAGGCAAAATTAGCATGAAATTTTAGATGAACAATGTATTAAACTACAGAATAATATAACAATATAACAATGCTTTCCCAGATAAAAGACAAATAATCTATTTAGGGGGAGAAACAGTACAGTCATCAATATTAATTATTTATATCATTATAAATACATTATAAATGGCCATTGAAATCATAAATTTTATAACTGTGTATGCTTTGCTTAAGACGTCATGTTGGCCACTGATCGGACTTCTCTCTAGTGAAACTGCATTGAAATGTCTGAAACAATATGTAGTAAAAGAGTTGCTTAGTGATAGGGCGGCCAGCTTTGAGCATTTGTTGTTGTTGTTGAAAATATGTTCATTGTGTTATGATTTATAGTTCTGTGTTTCAAAATATAAACTACTAAAACAAAATATGTCCACAGCTACAACAAAACTAGAAATGAAAATGAAAGGAGTTGAGAAATGATTGATTTACACTTTTCCTTTGCAGCTGTCTGTTCCTCGGAGAACTGTGACTTTTGCATCTTATTCATCTCGGTGTGATCAGGACCTGATACATCCCCTGGCTTATAAAGGCCTTCAGGAAATGTGTGTCAAATAAAAGGAAGAACAAAAAGGCCTTGGGGGGGGGGGGGCAGGAAAGGAAGCAAAGTGGGGAGGGAAGGGAGAAAGGAAGTTTTAACTTTTTTTTTAAACTTTCATTGTGGGTCAAATGTCACTTCAATAGAGAAGAACATCAGAGTCTCTGAGGCCCAGTGGCAGGAAAAAGGAGAATCCTAGAAGACTAGAATGCCAGAAAGCACCATGTTTCTGCTACTCGACTGTCTGTGCTCTGAATCCCCATTGGAAACAACAGTCTAAGAAACTACTAACAGAACAGCATGAGGAATCTAAATTTGTCTGCAACTTGGTCTTTCTGTGAAATGACTCCTTTATAGGTTGTATTCTTACCAACCTTGAAGGCCAGAAAGGTGAGAGAATGGAGGGCATTCAATCTCTGTTCCTCCCCCAATCACCTCCAAATTTAATTATTTACTTGCCAAATGCCTATCAAATCTGTCCTTTCCTATAATTTTAATCTTGGGTCTTTGATGTTAAAGCAGGGTATGTATCCTGATAATCTTACTAAATATCCAGATTTATACATACTCCTCAAGTATAATGGAAAAAAATAAGTGCCACTATCAGACTCTTAATAAATGCAGGATGAAGGTTATTTCTAACCTCTTGGCATTAATGCTACTACTAAAATAAATTGCATTCTACATTCCGTTCCATCATTACTGTGATAACACTACCATGTACATCCTGAATCTGTGCACATGATGGGAAATGCCGTCCTTGTTAAGATTCATAGAATGCCTTCTCATTAATTGCCTGACTAGTATTACAACTAGCCAAATAGCAAAGGTCAGAAAGTTTTTTAATACACTGTGTTGGAAAGGATTAGGGAAATTGACACTCAACTTTTGTGAGTATGAATTAGTACAGACACTTTGGAAATAGTTATCAAAATTTTAAAAGCATACACCCACAGATTTAGCAAGCCCACTTCTGGGGATTTATTTTATAGACATATTTGCATATCTGTGAAATATTTATGTTTTAGGATATACATTATATTATCCAAATATTGTAAACAAACTAAATAGCCATTGTAAGGGAATTGTGGTAATTAATTTTATAATATGCCAATTTGGCTGGGCCACGGTGCCCAGATATTTGGTGAAACCTTCTGGATATTTTCCATGAGGGTTTTTGGATGAGATTCACATTAAATCACTGGACTTTGAGTAAAGTAGATTTTCCTCGATACGCTGTCGGTCTCATTCAATAATTGAAGACCTGAATAGAACCAAGATTAACATCCATTGAACAAGAAGGAATTCTGATGGCTTTTGGGCTTGAAAAGCAACGTTGGTTCTTCCTTGGTCTCCGGCCTACTAGCCTTCGACGTGAACTACAGCATCAGTTCTTTCCCAGGTCTCCCGCCTTCCAGCCTACACTGCAGGCATGTTGCATTTTCCAGCCTCCATAGTAATCAATCACATGAGCCAATTCCTTAAAATAAATCTCTTTCTGAATATATATATATATATCTCCACCTATTGTTTCTGCATCTGTGGAGAACCTTACTGATACAAGAACTGATTAAATAAAGTATTGTACATCCATCCAATGGAATACTATGTAAGCATTAAAAAGGAATACAGTATTTCTATAGGTATTAATATGGAATATTGTTCAAGAGGTATGCTTCACTTTTAAAAAGCCTCAGTATGAAACATGTATACAGTGACATGTAGTTTCTACCCATATATTAGCTTCCTTGCATATTGAAAAGATCTTTAAAGACAGAAGAAACTGGCTCTGACTGGTGTGACTCAGTTGATTGGGCATTTTCCTCAGAGGGTGCAAGGTTGCCAGTGTGATTCCCAGTGAGGGCACTTGCCTGGGTTGAGGCCTGGTTCCTGGATAGAGTGTGCATGGGAAGCAAGCAATTATCCCTTCCCTTTTCTCTAAAAATAATTTTTTTTAAATCTTTAAAGAAGAAAAAGACATAAGAAACCAATACCAGTGTTTCCTCCAGGGAGGGGAACTAGACTTCTGGTAGCAGGAAAGAGAAGAAATTTATTTTTTACTCTATATTAGTTTTTCCCTTTTGGATATTATAAAGTGCTTATATTAGCTCTTTGAAAAATAACTGATTATTTTAAAATAGTCTTACTTTAAGCCAAATGTATTTTTCATTGACTATTCTTTGTTGCATAGTTTTTGAGAGGTTTGAGAGGAAGTAGTATTTTAGATCATTTAAAAATAAAAATTTTGTTGGTCTGAGTCTGAGTCATTATGTGTTATGGTGTACAGTAGTTTTATATTCTGCATTTGAAACAGCATTGCTTTCACTTTGATTTCAATTTATTAAATTGGTATATGCATTCACAACATCATAAATACACAAAGGCATATTTATATGTAACTTAAATATTTGTAATTTAAAGTTTGAGTCGTCTAAATTACAGCAGCAGTTACAGTATATTTCACAACTCTTTTTTTTTAACATAACAAAAAGTTGCCATTTTAACCACTTTTCGGTGTGCAGTTCGGAGCCGTTACGTACATGCACGTTGTGGTGCAGACATCGCCAGCATCCGTCCCCAGAGCCGTTGTCATCTTGAAAAACTATTTCACAGCTCTTCATGTTTACTGCATTTTCCTTAATTATTACTATAAATGCAACAGTTCTTTTATTCCTTTTATCTTTAAAAATGCTTAATAGAACTTTTAAATGGTAACTATAGCTAGCATACAGTATCAGATATTAGGAAGTTACTAAGAGAGTAGATCTTAAAAGTTCGTTCTTACAAAAACATACACACACACACAAACCATGTGAACTGATGGATGTATTAACTAAACTTACTGTGGCAGTCATTTCACAACAGATACATATATCAGATTGTCACATTGTACTTCCAGCCAAGATGGAGGCATAAGAAGATAAACTTTACTTCTTCACACAACCAAAAGAAGGACAACAACAAATTTACAAACAAAAAAGAAGAACTGCCAGAAAATCGAGCTGTACAGAAGTCTGACAACCAAGAAGTTAAAGAAGAAATATTCATCCAGACCCGTAGGAAGGGCAGAGACAGGCAGCCGGGGTGGAGAGAACACAAGGCAAGAAGGCAACTGGCGGGCCAGGTGGTCCCACATTCATGTGGGGATAACTGGGAGGATTAACTAAGGAGCAAGACAAACCTCACAACCCAGGGTTCCAGTATGGAGAAGTAAAACCTCAAAAGTCTCTAGCTGTAAAAATCTGTGGGGGTTGCAGTGGTGGGAGAAACTCCCAACCTCACAGGAGAGGTCATTGGAGAGACCCACAGGGTTCCAGAATGTACACAAACCCACCCATGCAGGAATCAGCACCTGAAAGGGCACAGTCTGCTTGTGGGAAGTGGGGGAAGTGATGGAAAGCTGGGCGAGAGCCCAGCAAGCAACATTGTTGCCTCTCAGACCCCTCCCCCACACACGGCACCACAACACAGCACAGTGGGTTGCCCTGCCCTGACAAACACATAAGGCTCTGCCCCTTACAGCATAACAGGTACACCCAGACAAAGAAACATGGTCCAAATGGAAGAACAGATCAAAACTCCAGAAAAAGAACTAAGTGACAAGGAGATAGCCAACATACCAGATGCAGAGTTCAAAACACTGGTAGTCAGGATGCTCACAGAAATGGTTGAGTACAGACACAAAATAGAGGAAGAAGTGAAGGCTATGCAAAATGAAATAAAAAATATACAGTGAAGGGAAGAAAACTGGGACTCAATGATTTGGAACAGAAGGAAGAAATAAGCATTCAACTTGAACAGAATGTAGAAACAAGAATTCAAAAAAATGAGGAGAGGCTGAGGAACCTCCAGGACAACTTTAAACACTCCAACATCTGAATCATAAGGGTGCCAAAAGGAGAAGAGGAAGAGCAAGAAATTGAAAACTTATTTGAAAAAATAACAAAGGAGAGCTTCCTCAATCTGGCAAAGGAAATAGACTTCCAGGAAGTCCAGGAAGCTCAGAGACTCCCAAAGAAGTTGGATCCAAGGAGGAACACACCAAGACACAGCATAATTAAATTACTCAAGATTAAAGATAAAGAATCTTAAAAGCAGTAAGAGAAAAAGAGAAAGTTACCTACAAAGGAGTTCCCATAAGATTATCAGCTGATTTCTCAAAAGAAATCTTGCAGGCAAGAAGCGGCTGGAAAGAAGTATTCCAAATCATCAAAGGCAAGGACCTACATCCAAGATTACTCTATCCAGCAAAGCTTTCATTTAGAATGGAAGGGCAGAAAAAATGCTTCCCAGATAAGGTCAAATTAAAGGAGTTCATCATCAGCAAGCCCTTATTATATGAAATGTTAAAGGGACTTATCTAAGAAAAAGAAGATCAATCCTATGAACAGTAAAATGACAACAAACTCACAACTATCAACAACTGAAACTAAAAAAGACAAAAACAAAAGCAGACAACTAGAACTGGAAATAGAGTCATAGAAACAGAGATCACATGGAGTGTTATCAGCAGGGAAGGGGGAGAAGGTACAGGGAATAAGAAGCATAAATTGGTAGGCACAAAACAGACAGGGGGATGTTAAGAATAGTGTAGGAAATGGAGAAGCCAAAGAACTTAAATGCATGACCCATGGACATGAACTAAGTCAGGGGGCAATGCTGGTGGGAAGAGGGTGCTGGGTAGAGGGGGATAAGGTGGAGAAAAATGGGACAACTGTAATAGCAAAATCAATAAAATGTACTTTAAAAAATTGTCACATTATACACTGACAATGTAATATGTTAATTGTATCTCAATAAAGCTGGTGAGGGGCAGGAAGAACTTTTAATATTCATCCCAACTCGAGTAATACTTGCTAGAGTCAGATACCTAAGTGAAATCCATCAAAACATGCTACCATGTTCTTCCCACACACAAATGATACCTGTCATCTCTCCTCACTGTATTACTGTAATTCAATCAAGTTGTTTTTGGATCATAAAGGTTCTATTTTTTATCTAACTTAAACAGTTACTGAATTTTAATCTAGTGAAGAGTAATTCATTCTGAAGAAGCAAGTCCCAACATATCCCAGATACACAAAGTAACTTGTTAAAAAATGTTTTTTCAAAGTATATTTCTAAAGGCAATTGTGAAATTCTGTGTTTAAAAGTCATGAATCCATAGCCAATACAATCATTGTTATTGTAAAAGTCATCTGGGATAAAAGGGATAAGTGGTAGCTTAGTTAGGCTTTTAAAAAATATCTTAAACCATTTGAGAAGAATGAGAGTAATTGAAACATGTGAATATCCTGTTAATGAGTAAGGCAACTGGGATCCAATAATCCCCAATAAACCCAATGATGTATACAAAAAAAGCTACTTGTACATAAATTTGAGCATGTAGATATTTAGCATTCCTGATGTAACAGTATACATCAGAATAATATACGTATGCCCAGATGAATTAATGTTCCCTTCTTAGAAAACTCATCTGGATAAATTTATGTGTCAAAATAAAGAGTAACAGAGGGAAGGCAAGAAAATGTAAGGGCTGACACAGCATTTTATGGTTTATCAGGATTTGAGGTATCATTACTTCACTTTAACTGTTACTAGAAAAAAAATACCCAGTACTATTTCATCCTTGCTAGCTTCTCTTTAAACATCTTTGTTTAGTAACCACTATTCTATTTGTTATTGTGTCATTATGTGAGAGAATATTAACAGCAGATACTAACGTCAGGGAGTAAAATGTCTGATTCTTCTTTAGTTGAGCGGACTTTTGATTATTGCCTACCCACTATCAATTCTTCCTCTCCCTTCTAATAGCATTTAGGTTTTCTTTTGGGGAAATTACCCCAGACTGTTGAGTGGAATTTATCTCACTCCTGACTGCAGGCATGGGTCCCATTGGCTTATTACAACCATATAACTCCATTTCTTTGCCACTCTGAGTGGTTTGGGGAGAGTGATATATGTTCAATGTGATCTACTAATTTTATAACTAATACTTGTATTCTCTTATTGCTTGTAAGATTTTCTTGGATTTTCCAAATATAATCATATTATCTACAAATTATGATAATTTTACTCCATCTTATCTTTTTTCTAATTGCATTCATTAGTACTTCTAAAACTGAGTTAAAATTATCAGGGTTTACAGGAACAAGTATAAAGGACACATGGACAAAAACTAGGGAGGGTTGGAAATGGGAGGGAGGAGGAGAGGGATGGGTGAGTGGGCTGGGATGGGAGTAAAGGACCAAAAACTGTACTTGAACAATGATTAAAATAAAATTAAAAAAATAAAATAAATTATCAGGTGTAACTTCTAGTGCATCCTGGACTTGTTCCTGACTGGAATGAGATGATGCTTCTAGTTTTTATCCATTCAGTGTGATGCTAGCTTTAGGGTTTAGGTAACTCAATCTTATGTCAAAGAAATTTTCTCCCATTTCTATTTTGTTAAAAGATTTATTTTTTAAAACCAATAATTGCTATTTAACATTATCAAATAAATGCCTTTGTGGTACATGTAAAAATTATTTTATAATTTTCTCCTTAGATCTATTAATATGATGAATTACTCTATTTTAGATTTCCTAATACTTAATTATCTTTGTATTTAAAAAATGAATTTTACTTGATCTGGTATATTACAATCTTGCTGTGTTGTTCAAATCTACTTGCAATTATTTAAAGGGAATTTTGCACCCATAGTAATAACTGAGATTAGTTTGTGTGGCTTTTTAAAATGCAGTCATTGGGTTTCCTTAAAATAACTTAATGGGTTTCCTTCTTTTAATATGCCCTGAGACACTTTAAGTACCAGTGGAATGATCTGTCTTCCTATGAATTCCCTGTGAAATCTCTAGGCCTGATGCTTTTTGTCAAGTGAAGGAGAGAGAAGATTAGGTTTTTCACTACTATTTTATTTTATTTTATTTTATTTTATTTTATTTTATTTTATTTTATTTTATTTTGACAGTTGGTCTGTTGGAGATTCTGTCTCTTTTGGAGTCATTTTGACAATTAGCAGTATATTTGCCTACTTATAGCACACCTAAATAATATTGTGAATTAGGTAGTCTATTGTTACAACAGGGAACATAACTTTTTCTCAAGCATCCATTTACCTATACATCATCCCTATTTTCAACTTCATCTTTACACATAGTAAGTTATCGATGGAAGAATTAAGCAATCTCATGATTGATCTTTTGATTTCTTCTGCATAAGTGATTATTTCTCCTTTTTAGTTTCTTATTCTGTATATTAGTGTTTTCTCTGTTTTTGTTGTTAAAATTACTTAACAGTTTATTTTATATTGTTACTGTTTTTCTTTTAAAAGTTTTTGCAGCCCTGGCAGGTGTGGCTCAGTGAATTAAGCACTAGCCTGTGAACCAAAAGGGTCGCTGGTTTGATTCCCAGTCAGGGCACACACCTGGGCCAGATTCCCCAGTAGGGGGTGCAGGAGAGGCAACCACATATTGATGTTTCCCTCTCTTTCTTCCTCCCTTCCCTTCTCTAAAAACAAATAAATAAAATCTTTTAAAATTTAAAAAAAGTTTTTACATATATTTATCAGCTTTACTACTTTTACATTTTCTACATTATTAATTTCTGTTTTATCTTTTCTTATTTTTCCTTAAGATTAATTTGTAGTGTATTTTTTAACTTATTAACTCATGTATTTTTCTTTTTTTTTTATTAATGGAATTGTTTTGTGTCTACAAAGTTACCATGCACGGCTTTACCTGTATTTCACTGGTTCTGACACAGGTTTATATTTTTGGTATTTCCTACATAGTCTCTAATTTTAGATTGAATTTTCACCCAAGAGTTAAGAGAGCTCCTGCTTTTCAAATTGCTAGGTAGTAGTGGTAGAAGCTTTGTGTAATTTGGTTATGCCATTAATTTCTACTTTTACTGCATTGTGATCAAAGAATGTTATCCACCTTTTCCTTCCTGCAATTTCTTGAGGTTTTTTTATATGGCTTAATACATGGTCAATTTTTATAAATTTTTATGGACTTTAAGATATATTCTCTGTTTTAACAATATGGACTATCTCATGACATTATTTAGGTGTGCTGTAATTTTACTTTTTTTTTTTGTCTTCTTGATCTGTTGCGGACTAAAGTAATTAATCTCCCACCACTGATATATTTACATTTCCTTTTACATCACTTTCTATTTTTGCTTTATCAATGTCAATGCTGTTTTATTTGATAATAGACATCAATTATTCATATTTTCCTAGTGAATTGTACCCTTGAATGTTATAAAGGGCCCATATTTTTTCATTTAATAGTTTTTGGCCTGAATCCAATCTTGACTGATGTAAGATCATAATTGCTGCTTTTTTTTTAATTTGCATTTCGTTAATTTACTTTGGCCCATCCTTTCTTTTTTCTTTTTTTTTTACTCTTATTGAGTATGTTGTTTTACGTATATCTCTTAAATTCAGCACTGAATTTCCCTTGTGATACAATTGAAATACAGTTTTCTTCTAATAAGTGAGTTCAGTCTGTTTATATTCATTGATTTGACAGAGATATTTGGTCTCAGTTTTTCATATTTTTGTAATTGTTTTATATTTTTTTAAAATATGTGACTACTAGTCAGTTTCCTTTGATTTTTCCCTTGGGTATATATTCAGCTAAATAGGAAGACTTGTATTGTTCTAGTTGTTATCTTTACAATTGCAACTTTATATAATGCTGCAATCATCTACTGCTTTCCTACCATACCATTCATTAAATTAATGTATTTCTTTTCCACCTCCTACTTCTTCTCTACCACATTATAGTTACCCACTGACTTTCAGCTGTTAAAGATAAGGCAATCAGCATAGCTATGTGCGATTTACTTTCTCCCGCCCAATCCCCTCACCCCTTGCAACTCCTGTTAGCTTTTCATTTTTACATTGTCAGGTATACAAGGTTTACATTTGGTTCTGTTACTCTAATCCCCATACTGTTTTGCTCTTAGGTAAATATATCCATTGCTCTCTGCCAGTCCTCCGTAGCAGTTTCTCAGTTGGCGCTTATGTTTGCCATCTGATAAAATCACTAAGTAGGGCTCAGGGAACCATGTGCACGCTCAAAACTTTGCTTTAATCTTCTACACTTGAGCAACAAGTATATCTCTTCTTTGGATCACATCTTTTTTCCTTGAACATTTTCTAGCATTGAATATTACCATAGAGACGTCTGAAGCTAGCTTTATTTTTTTCTTTATCTTTGAAATTCAGCACGTTTAATAAGCTAAGTCTGTTCTGAGTGAGTTTCTCCTTGAATATATTGGGTCCTTTCAAGTTATAGGTTTAAGTATTCCTTTATTTTAGGAAATTTTTCTATAATTATATCTTTAAATATTATTTCATTACTTTATATTTTTTCTCCTCACACTTCAATTATGTGACTGGCTTTCCTTTGCTTGCTTTTTAAATTATCATTGCTTTCTAATTCTCTATCATTTTTCTTCATTTTCATTTCATCTTGCTCTCTTCCTCATACCACCCTGTACGTCTTTTCTGTCCTTTTGACAGGACCTCCTTGCCCATGTGTTCCTTCCCATTTTGCTTTCATTTCTGTGATGTTACATTTTTCTTCCACTCTTTCATGCTCACTCTTAGCTCACATCTTATTTCTTCCTGTTGTGTTAACATATGTTCCACGACCTCGTATCTCTGCTTTATGGCTTTTCCCTCATGGAGCAGATTTGTTCATTCTGATTTTAAGATTCATGATGGATCATAATTTTCAGCTGCTCTATGGAAATACTTTTCTGGTTAAGATGCTTTATCAACCCTGTGTTTCTTCTTCTTTTTCTTTGTGTAGCATGTTTGTATGGATATTGTGCACATTCTTTTTTGATTACTTATATCTGAAGCGCCTGAGCATTTCCTATACCACTGCTTATAAGAGTTTCATTTGGTGGAAGGACCAGGGCCAGTTACTGGCTAACTGAATTTTTTTCTTCCTTTTCTTGATTACAGTTTGCATTCAACACTATTTTGTATTAGTTTTAAGTGTTGAATTTGTTTTTATAATCTTGATTTTGTGTACTTTTGTTTAGCTTTTACTTCTCCTCAGCCAGTGCAGACAGACAGGGAATTTTCCCAATGCATTTTTCTTTTCCTGCTCTGCCATAGAGACAGACTGGTTTCTGTAAATATAGTTTGTCTACCTATTTCCTCATTTAGACTCTCCTCCCCAGCTTCTCAGAACAAAAAGATTTTGGTTCTGGAAATAAAGAATTACCTTTCATCTTCAAGAAACATTCTTTGCTGTCGCTAAGATTTACATCCGGGGGCCCTCTCTCTGTTTTCACTGAGTGCAGTCCGGTGTGATCACCCTGCCTTGGAGGAGGAACCTTTCCACTTGTTCCCCTTGTTGTCGTTTGGGATTTTAGCTGTTTCCTTAGTTTAATAAAATAAATAACTTGTGAGTTTACTTCCTTCCTTCCTACTTTCCTTCCTTCCTTCTCTTCTTTCTTTTCTCATTCATCCTTTATTTCTTTCATACTTCTTGTTGTTTTTGAGTGATTTCCAGTGAAAGAGGAGAGAAATGGCAACTTCACACTGACATCTTAGATGTATTTTGAAGGTAAAAACAACAGAATTTGATGATTAATTACATATGAGAAGTGAGATTTATGACTTGATCAATAGGTGGAATGTGGTATCATTCACCAAGACAGGAAACCCTAGACGTTTCATAAGATAAAAATCATTGAGTTCAGTCTTATACATGTGAAGTTTGAAATTGCCTATGAAATATTTAAATGGAGATGCTAGGTAGGAAGTTGGGAAACAATAGCTCAAAGAAGAGGTTTGCACTGGAGACTTACCTAGAGAAGTATCCATGGCCTTGGATGAAAGCTTAGCGAACCCCAACATTTAGAAGTCAGTAGATGTGGAACCATGAAGAGGTGAGTCAGAGAGATAGAAGAAAATCATGAGAGTGTGATCTCCCAGAAATCAAGAAAGAGAATGACTGCTACAAGGAAGAAGTAGTGAAGTTGTGAAATGCAGATAAAAGGTAAAGTAAGATGTAGATAGAAAGTTGTGCATTGGATTTGGCCATGTGAAAGTCACTAAGAACAACCTATGGTACCTAGTGAGAACAGTTTTGGTGGACTGTAGGACCAAAGCCAGACTGAAGAGTCCTGTGGAGGGAATAGGAAGTGAGAAAGTAGAGATGTTTTGCTATGAAAGCAAACAGAGAAAGGTACAGTAGTTGGAGAGATGATAACAAGGAAGGGTTTTTAGAATGGACAATCCCAGAACATGTTTGTAAATTATTGGGAATGATCCCAGAGAGAGGACATGGTTGATAACTCAGGAGAGAATGGGGATAACTCAAGGAGCAAAGTCCTTCAGGTGGCTAGAGCAGCTGGGACCTAGATCATGTGTTCCTCCCTGGAAGAAGAGGGAATCCAGGTCTGTATAGGTAAAGGTGGAAAGCCAGAAGTTCCTGTCTTATGGCTTCTATTTTCTCAACAAAGAATGAAGCAAATTGTTAGCTGAGTTTTGAGGTGCTATGAGGTAGCAGATAGGGAATGGAGAAGAAAGCATGAAATAGTATTTTCAAGAGCCAAAAACAAAGCTACAGGAAAAGTAGTATGGTGGCTTGCACATAAGACACTTTTGAGGACTAAAATCCCAAAAGTAGAGAGAAGGCCAAAGCGTAATTTTCTCCATCAACGTTTGGCTGCTCGGGTGCAGGGCAAGAGAAAGTGAGGTAGTTGGATTCTTACTGGGTTGGAACTAGCCAATCAGAGAAATCAGTGCAGGAATCGACAATATGTTCTTGGAAAATTTCAATGGTGGATCCTGAAACAGCAACTGGACAAAAAGGAGCATGAAGAGCAGGAGGGCATTCAGGGGTAGTAAGAATATGCTGGGATGGATGTAACTGGTAGACTGTTAGTGTGTTGGCTTTGTCGGCTAGGCGTTCATTTGTCAGTTAGGTGCACATTTATATTTTTCTCATCTTAATCAAAGTACGCTTATCTCTCAGTGGCATTGAATTTGTATTTTTCACTTTACCATATGCCTAAAAAAGTTTTGCTGAATTCTACTTTTAATTGAGGGTGGAGGACTGGAAGATGCATGAACATCCAAGATATAAAACACGCAAAGTTGTGGTGTGGGGGGGCTTCAAAATTGGTTGTGTGCTTGTGTGCCTGCATATAATTCTTGATTTCGTTATTTAAGAAAGGAAAATAATGTATCACCCTGCTCCTTACATTGAATCAAGTTCTGAGTCCTTCATCAAGAGCAATCTACTTCTGGATCAGACTTGGGCCTGACCCAAATCCTGCAGCAACAGGGTTATCAAGGACACGGGAGATAAATGGTTAACAGCAACCAAAATATGGCTAGTGATAGCCAGCCCTCAAAAGAATCAATTTCCCAGAGGGAAACCTTTGGAAGGATGAATAAATTAACCAAATCTTGTAAATCTGAACTATATGATATAGAGAATATATATTTAAAGATAATGAAAATTAAAATAAATAAAATAATTAGAGCCAGGTAGCATTAAATATAAGTCTATCTGCTTTCTAAGATTTCTTTATATTTTTATTTGCTTTACTTATACCTTTAGTTTTGTTTATACCATTCCAGAACACTCTCTCTCTAATATCACAGACAGTTGACCTTCTAATAACATGGGGCTTAATGGTGCCAAGCCCTGAGCAATATGTGTAATTTTTGACTCCCCAAAAGCTCAGTTGTCCCTTGGTATTCACGGTGGATTGGTTATAGGACCCCTCCCCGACACCTGCTCCCAGATTTTATAAACTACTTTTCCTTCCAGCTGAAAGACAGTGCTTCTGTGAGAGGTCAAAAGGAATCTGTGCCTACAGATCTGGGCACACAATGGCCGTCCACAGGGCCGAAGGAGAGGGACGGTGATGTGGTTTCTGGGGAGTCAGGGAGATGAGACGGTGGGCAGAAGCCCCCAGCCAGAGCAGAAGCAGGAAGCCCTCAGGGAAAGAGATTGTGTGAGCTACCAGGGAAATTTTAACTTGTGGGTCTTATCATGTAGTTAACTCAGAACCAGAAGCCTTATTCTAAAAGTGATTGTATTTTTCTATAATTATATCCATTTACTTTGACCTTACTGTTTAGAAAAGATAGTTTGAAAATGGCAATGTATTAGTTCTGCTAAATAGAAGCAAAGAAGAGTACTTTATGTCTGGGCCTGGGAGTCAGGCATGGATAGGTCAGGGGAATCGAATGAAAAAACCTAAGGAAAGTGAGACTGATACAGGATGCTTTCCTATCTTCACACTTACTTCTGCACCTCATCTTCAATAAAAGCTTGGAGGGCATGGTGTATTGTTTTACTCATCTGCATTCATTTATTCTCCAGATGTCGAAAGCTCACCTCTCTAGAGGAAAATTGGTCTCCATCTGTTTAGTTTGTGAATTAGGTTTTGAAAAAAAATCCTAAAATCTATATGTTATGAACTACTTTTGGCAATTTTCTCTCTGTATCCCATGTTAAAGAATTTGACTATCACTGTTTATTACTTTCTCCAAATCAATTTAAAGCAATAGTTTTATTGTTGTTTTGGAAGTTGAGACTTGAATATTTTTATATATAAAGTGACGAATATTTTTACAGTTCTATAAAGATAGAATGGAGTTTAATAATAAAGTAGGAAGATCGTGAGACTTTATATTTACGAGGCAACTTCCCAGGGAACACTGATGTGAAAACAGCAAAGGTAAGTACAGACGGGAACCGTTCTTGTGTCAGATGAGGGAGCCGCTGCTCTGGGCCCTGTGCGTTAGAGGCCCTTCTGGCCCTCCTCTGTGCACCTCCCCTTCGGGCAAGGGATGTGTGGGACCCAGGTGGCATGCCCACCAGAACCCATGCCCTCTTCCCTAGGACACTCAGATCACCAGGATGCTGGCGCCAAGCAGCAGCGTTTGAGGAGGGTGGAGACAGAACCTAGAGGTGGAGCTAGATGTCGCCTTGTGTGACCACAATGTCCTCCTAGGGTGGATTAGAGCTGGAAGTGGAAGGGAAGAGAGGCAAGACACAGGCAGGAACCAGGGCCACAACTTCCTGCACCGCCAAGTCTTCTGCTTAGCACTGTGAGGGGGTTGGAAATTGTGAATACTTTCTAGGTCATTACAAAGATATGGTTGTCAAATAAGAGCTATTTTAGTAAACTTTTTGTTTTGATTTACAACTTTTGAATATGGTATGTGGGCCCCCACTCACATTCCTGCCCAGGTCTCTAGGGCAGTGGACCTTGTCCAGGGGATGGAAAAGTGTTGGAGGCTGAGAATAGATTTCTAGAACTTCCGTTAATCAAGGTGACTATGAGCAGGTCACAACCTCTCAGTGCCTTGATTTCCTTCTAGGTCAAATGAAAATCTTACCTGTGTATTTCACAAACTGGCCACATGATAAAGTGAGAAAACAAACTTGACATGTTATATCTAAAATAATGCCACATGTAATGTGTGTAGCAATGCACACTGCTGTGGTTTTTGGTATTACCTGTACATGTAACATTAGTGCACAACCTCTGTTTTCTATAGTGTATGTCAGGCAAGACATATTTACATCCCATGAACTACTCTGATATTATGGTGCAATGTTAAAAGTCTTATCAACCTAAACCTATCTTGACACCAGCTCTGAGAGTATAAACCAAAGGCAGCATAATGCTTTTGAGTGTCATTTAATCTAGCATCTCCCAACTTCTCACATAGGTCATGTTGTGTGAGACAGAGATTCTGTTTAGGGACAGTACTTTACGTGTGTGTAGGTTTTCAGGCCTTACCCCGAGGAGCCCCAGGCCTCCCAGTGGTTGTCCGAGGACAGGTTGTGTTGGGCACAAACTTATCACTGAATAAATAATTAATTGAATCAAGCTACTATTCAAATATGTATCAGTCACCCATGGCTTTGGACAAAGCTGCCCTTGTGGAGCTTTTAATCAAGTAGAAGGAACAAGGCAAATCTAAACTACCGATGAGAACAGGAAAACCCGGGAGAAATGAGGGAAGCAGTTCTGTGGGGATTAGTGGTCGCATCAAACCCGGCTGGGAAAAGCAAACGTTGCATAAAGGCCCTGAGGTTGGTGCTTCATCTCCTAGGACGCGTGTGCCTCGGGGAGGCAGAGGTCACCCTCGGACACTTGTCCGGCGTTCTCTGCAGGAGGACTGTGCAGGTTACAGTGACCGCCCGGACAGCCGCCTCCCCAGCTCAGGACATTTCTTCACCTCCCTTATGAAGGAAGAGGCCAGGCTCGGACAGAGGGCCGGAAACCCGGTCAAAGTCAAACGGCTGGAAAACCTTGGTCCTGGTTTATAATCTCAGCCTTTCTGACTTTCCTCTTTCCAGCTTAGCAGTTTTTCTCAGTTTTCAGTCGTTTTCTTGCTGCTTTAATGATTTTTTTTTTGGCCATTCAGTTACAGTACTGCTTATCTAATGTTTTTAAATAGACTTTCTTTTTTAAAATATTCATAAATGAATGAATTTTAAAAATGAACTTTATTCACAACTGTATCACAAGCTACAAACTGAAAATAACTCTAAAAATAAATGCAATTAAAACCAACAAACATGAAATGTCATAAACTCCTGAAAACACACTAATAGGGTCAAAGGCTCTGAACATGGTTCTGCTTGATCTTTCTTAAAATGGGAAATTTGCAAGTGTTAAGAGAGATGTTAAAAACATATGGACACCAAATTGAGGCTTCTTGAGGTCAACCGAAAAAAGAGAGAGGGAGATGAACAGACTTTCTCACTCCATGATTCAGTGTCTTTAAAATGCATGTCTGGGAACCACCTAAGCATCCGACCACACCTTTGCTCCATTCCTCATTCCTTATCGTAGTAGAGGGTGTAGAAACAAAGCCGGAGAAATGACCCTCCGTGGAACTGGAAGGAAGATATCAGGTGCCTCAGGTCAGCAGCACCCATGGCTATGCCGGTCATCCTTAGGAAACTTCCAATGCCCTTAGCATCCTTGTCCATCAGGAAGGCTGGGTTCTCACTCCCTTAACTCCTCTGGAGGGGAAGGAGGACTGAAATAATAACAAAGACCCCATAAAGATCTAGTTCTGCAAGAGTTTGGGCCCAGTAAGTATATTCTGGCTCTGAGGTGGCTTACATGATAGTCTTATTTTTCAAATAAGGCCCTGGGATATGAAGCAAAGTGGAATTCATTTTGTTAATTTTATTCAACAACATTGGGGGAAAACTTCATTTTAAATTTTTGTGAAGCCGAGGGGGTCTGTCGTGTAAGTGCCCAAACATTCCACTTTTCCATGTGGACTTATCTTGTGTTTGAGTATATGTGTTCCTATGTGTTTTATAAAGCCCAAAGAATGGGGCACTGCTGTGTTGCTGGGCAGATAAAGGCATTAACACTTGTAATGGTCACTCTGAGGCATTAGGATCTTTGGCTGTGATCAGCATCCCCCATACCTGGTGGCAGTAACATTTCCTCGCAGCAATCTCACCGAGTGAATAGTAGAATGAAAATAAGTCTCAGTCATAACTCTTACCACTTCTTACCACCTCTATTCTACCTCCTGGCTGGATCCTCCTTTATCACGCATCAGAATGATGGCACAGCTTCCTCCCTGCTTTTACCCTCTCCCTCTTAGAGCCTCTTCTTCACACACACACACACACACACACACACACACACACACACACACAGCAGCTTTTTAAAAGCATAAGTCAGCCCTGGCTGGTGTGGCTCAGTGGATTGAATGCCAGCATGTGAACTGAAAGGTCGCCAGTTTGATTCCCAGTCAGGGTACATGCCTGGGTTGCAGATCCCTGGTTGAGGGTGTGTGAGAGGCAACTGATCAATGTATCTCTCGCACATTGATGTTTCTCTCTCTTTCTCCCTCCCTTCCCTCTCTCTAAAAATAAATAAATACAATCTTTAAAAATATATAAAAAAAATAAAAACATAGGTCAAATTATTTCACTCTACCGCATGGACCTGTGATATATACTCATCGCACTCAGAACGAGATTCAAAGCCATCACAATGGCTCTCGGGCCTTGCATGATCCAGCCCCCACTACCTTTAATCTCCTCACACTCTCTTCTGCACTCATTGTGTTCCAGACGCTCTGGACTCTGTGCTGTTCCTGAACCAAACAGGGCATCCTTCTTCCATGGGCTTTACTGTGGTGGGTCTCTGTGACTGGAGGGGAACCTCCCATTTCCATTTGTCTGTTGACTAACTTCCTCATCTCCTTCAAGTCTTTGCTTGCGTGTCTTCCTTCCAGCGAGGCCCAGATTGACCACTTTATTTAATGTTGCAACCTAGCAACCCACTTCCATCTCTCTTAATGTGCTCTTTTAAAATTTTCCATATATGACTTTCTAATGCACTATGTAATTTACTTGTCTGCTGTCTATTTGCTCATTGTCTTTTTCCCCATGTTAGAATGTAAGCTCTGTGAGGGCAGGCTCTACATTTTGCTCATTCATACTCAAGCACCCAGAATAATGCCTAACACATAGCAGAAATTCAATAAATATTTATTGAATTAAATGAATGAAACAGGGATCAAAATCCAACCTCCCCCCAACCCCTACAACCTATATGCTAAGCCAAATCCCAGGTCTAGATCCTTTCAGACACTCTGATGGGCACCCTGAATGAAAGCTTTACTCTGAAGTGAACATAATAATATTCTCTGGACTGGATCATCTGGGCAGATCATGATAGTGTGGGAATGAAGGACATAGGACTAAGTGGAGTTTGGGACATGGAGATTAGGGTTTTGAGTCTTGCCAGATGCCTACCCAGGTGTTCTCGATGGTAATATTCTTGCTAAGAAAGTTTTGACAATACATGTGATTATCAAGTTCCCTCACCGGAGAACACTAGCTAATATTTCACCCTTCCTGAAAGAACTCATTGTTTGAAAGAGTTTGCCTTCTGATTTTTCTCTTTGGGATTGTAAAAATTGGAAATTTGTTAAAAAACAAACAAACCACAAACCGACCAACAAACAAAACAAAAAAAATGAACACTTTACAAAGAGTAAATTACAAAATAAATGCTCAATGTATGTTCAAGTTCAGATTTGTAACAAAATGGGAAACTCAGGATGCTTTTCATAGGTAGGGGAAGATACTAGTCAGAACTGTCCAACTGAGATTTGATTTATTGTTTTCCATTTAAATGATACCTTAACAAAGGTGAAATAAGCCATTGTGATGATATGGGAGTGGTTGACCAAAGTAGGTTAATTTAGTAATAATAAAAATAGTTTTAAGACTGAACACTCTCAATGAACAAATACAAAGCAGCATGAATATTTTTGTTGCTTGACTATAACCCAGCTAGAGCACTTCCGCAGACGCTCTTGGCCTCACATCTCTCCAGGTCTCTGAGCTACGTGCCCTGCCTCCACTGCCCCCAGTGACTGACCCAGGACAGGCCTCCTGAACAGATCAGCCACAAGCTTAAGCCCCTGGCAGAGAGGATTCAATCAGGGAAACAGAACCACTATGAGTTATGTTGAATAAGGAATTTATTATAGAAATTAGACCTCCCCATGTGTGGGCAGTGAGAATCTGCAAAGGGGTTGTTGAAAGGTCAGAGACCAGCCCTGACACGAAGGAGTGCAAGCTCGCAGGGAAGTCTGGAAGCTAGGCATGTCCAGCTGGTGTAGGAGGGCTTGCGTGGGAGTCTACAGAAGGGTTCGGGCTCTCTGTGACCACCACCTCTGTGGGTCCACGAAGTCTGTTAACCCGGCTGTGGTCACAGTTATTTGGCAGACAGAACGCAGAACAAACAAGAACCCTCCTGCCTGTGGACATTTTTCTCTGGCCACCTCTAACCAATGACGATTTTAGAGTGTAATGGCTGCTACTTTTGTTGAAGTCACATAACTTCAGTTTTGTCTATTTTAACAAATACACACCTTCAATACTGGGAAAAGAGATTCTGGGAGACATATTTTCCAGTATAACCAGGTTGCCTATAGAACGACCCAGCACGATTACCATCCCAAGGCTGCAGAGCATGGGGTTTGCTTCTCTAGTTACGAGAGGGCCCAGATCACTCAACCTGGAGTACGCTTTGACCAATGGGAGATAGGAGATGAAGGGAGCTGGCAGCTAAATTTCTTCTTTGGTCCTTGCTGTAACAGAGTGTTCTGGTGCCCAGTTTTTTAATAAAGCCTGTCCATAAACACTTCACATGGCCAAGCAGATGACTATCTTTTCAGGTTCGTGAAGCATAGACCAGGTTGGTAATATTACACCACATACAGTCATACCTCAGTATTCGTCGGCTTCGGAACTCATCAAACCCTTTACTCATTGCATTTGATGAGACAAAAATGTTTCAGCACTCAGTGCTTGCTTGGGGCTCACAGTACTTGCTCGAATTTGTGTGAGTCATGCTGCCACCCTCTGACAGTTCCCTCTGACAGCTGTCAGTCTGTTCTCTGTATCTGTGAGTCTGTTTCTATTTTGTTTGTTAGTTTACTTTGTTCATTAGATTCCACATAAAAGTAAAATCATATGGCATGGTACATTTACACAATGAAATACTACTTGGCCATAAAAATAAGGAAATCTTAACTTTTACAACAGCATGGATGGATGGAGGCTATTATGTGAAATATAATATATTATGTGAGGGTATCAAGTGAAATAAACCAGTCAGAGAATGACAAATACCACTTCATCTTTCAATGAAGCATTAGCATTTCAGCCTTCCTGCGAAACCCCAGCTAAGGTTGCACGCTATGAAATGCAACAAAAGGGAAGTGTGAGAGTTGTATGGACAGCATTGATGGTGCGGATTATGATTCATGTGAGGCTCAGCTCATCTGCTTGTTATGAAATTGCAGCATTAATCGTATTTTGAGAATATCATATCTTCCTTCACTGAAAAAGTCCATGAACAAGTCTTTCTCTGAGACAAACAAGTAAAAGGAATAGATTGGGGAGCAGAGAAACTTTTAGCCAACATGCGACTTGTGACCTAAACGCTCAGCAAAAATATACACTTAATGAGCCCTGGCCAACGTGGCTTACTTGGTTAGGTGTCATCCTGAAAAGCAAAGGTCGCAGTTCAGTTCCTGGTCAGGGCACCAGGGCGTGTGCAAGAGGCAACTGATCAATATTTCTTTCCCTCTTTTCTCCCCCCTTTTCCCCTCTCTAAAAGTAAATAAATAAAATCTTTATTAAAAAAAGAATATGCACTAATGAAAACATCACTCTCTGGCAACTTCTGAGCAATAACACTGCCATAGCTCAAAAAGCAGTGAAAAGACTGTCATTCATGTTTACATATGTATGCCAATCTCGGTTTTCAAATTTTTGTGAGTCACAGAGTGGAGAAACTGCCTTGATATGCAATGTCTGCTGTCTTTAATCCATTTCCCAAAGCCATCGTATCTTATATGATCATTAATCAATGAGACAGGTAGTAGACTTTTGCCATGATATTTAAAACCTATTTTCTTAAAATAACAAAACACACAGAGATAAAATGGAATAGAGTGGAAAATGTGCAAGCATTCTTCTGATAACACATGAGATTTAGGTCTTGATCGTTTGTCTCCCCTCCCCAAGAGTTCACGGTTTTTTAAATTATTATTAAAGGTTTTGTGAAAAAAATTGAGAAGTACTACTCTAGGTTAACGATTCTGTGCACTCTCTCTCATCTCTTTTCACACTTTTGGATTTTCTTCTGCATGGGGCTTTGCTTTTCTTTTTAGAAAGAAATCAGTCTCAGTAGAGTTCTATTCCTGGAACCCAGGCAGAAGGAGCAAAAGGTGGGGATGATCAAATGAAGGTCAGCGCCCAGGTGGTGAGCTTGAGAAGGAGTTAAGGTGAAACTGCGATGTGTCGAAGGGCCCAGCATCTATTATTTTTATGCCAATGCAATGTAAGAACGTTGCTAGTTAAGGTGGAAGAAGCTAATTCAAAAAGTAGGATTGGAGTTTCAAGAGAAATTGTATGTGAGAAAAAGTGCATACAATTGACTAAGTTTCATAGCAAATACTGAGATACTATTACAGTTGCCTCAGTGGGTAACAATATCTTCAACTTTTGAAGGCACCCTCCCCCAACTCATCCAATTCGGACCCCTCGAGAGCCCACAAAGCATTCCAGTGCTCTTTCTGTAACAGTTCCTGTTGCAATGTGTTCTCTGGATTTTCTTCCCCTGAAGGTGGTGATGGCAGAAAGGTCTTGACATATTTCTGAGATTTTCTCATCCTTTCACAGAAAAATCGTCTGTGCAAATATTTAATTTACCTCATTCTTTTCCAGCAAAATTGCCTTCAGATTAATCTGCCCCCTTGCACAGATTGGGATGGGTTGTAGTGAGGTGGGTATTTAAGCAACTGATCCGTTCTTTCCCAAGTGTACCTCGGCCTGAGAAGTTTTTGCTCCCGTGTGTCAGGGACCGCGGGGAGCAGATGCACAGTCCTGCAGGTTTACTGACCGCCCCGGATGATGGCCTTAGTCAGGGGCTTGGCAGAGCCTCCCGGGAGGACGCCGAGCTGCTGTTCCCTTCTGAATCCGCTTTCTCACGGTGCTCGCTGGGGCCATTCCAGGTCACCCTTTGCGAACGCCTGCCCGTGCACCTCCGCCCGCCTGGGAGGGCGGGGACGCTTCCCGGGTGCTCAGGCCCGGAGAATCCCCGTCTCCACGGCGGCGATCTCTGGAACTAGAGGTTCCCAAGGGGGCCGGGCCCGGGGTAAGCCCAGGCACGGGGAACCAGCGAGTCGGAGGTCCGGGGCGGCTCTCCCGGCGGCGTAGTAAGGAGTGACGGGCAGCGCAGGAGCGCCGCGGGAGAACCGGCCGCTTGCGGTTCCACTCCCGCCCGGGCAGCCAGCCGGGGGCGGAGAGCCCGGAGCGCCGCCCCGCCAGCGCGCCCCGCCCGTGGGAGAGGAGGGGCTGCGGCGCGGCGGGCCACTGGAGGCGCAGCTCCGCCGCCGCCGCTGTCGGTGCTGGAGACCGCGGCTGAGCTCCCCAGTCGGCCAGCGCGCCCGTCCGCCCGCCGGGGCCGTCTCCCGCCGCTGCTGCCGCAGGATCGGCGGTGCCGCTGCTCGCCTGCAGGTAGGTGTCCTAGCTGCATAGGTTACCCCCGGAGCGGATATGACGGTGCCCGCGCCGGGGCTGGGGGCATTGTGCGTCCGGAGGGCCGTGGACTCAGAGGGGCGCGCGGGTGGGCAGCTTGGTGTTGGGCCCCAGAAGCATCGCAGTCCTCTGGGGGCTCGCCTGCCCGCACAAGCCCGGCGGCCGGGAATCGGGGGTGGTGGTGCTAGTCCAGCCTGGCTGCCGAGATGGGAGGGGGCGTCTGGGTCACGGTCCCTACTCGCCCCCCTCCCCTCCCCCTCGTTGTCGGGGAATTCCGGCCGCGTGGCTCTGGAACCCGCAAATCCCCTCAAATCCCCGCGCCGGCTCCCCCAGGCTGCTGGGGGATGAAGCTGGGGCAGGCAGAAGGACTGATGTAATTGTCAGCGGAGAACGGAGCCCGCGCGGGTGCGAGCGCCGGCGCCGGCTCCAGCTGACGCCTACGCCGCACCTTTCAGGGAATCCGGGGAGCCGGGAGGAGCGGCCCGGGAAGTTAGGCATTTGATTTTATTGTGCGCGTGCACTGCGGACTGTCCTCACTGGGCACCCCTGCCCACCAGCGGCTGGAGCCCCTGCAGCCTTCTCTGCAGCCCTCGTCCACACCCCGGGCAGGCCGAGTCTGCTTTCCCTGGTTCAGACCGGGACAGCGTTTGCATTGCAGTCAAGACGTGCTTCCCCTGCAACCAGCCGGGAACTGCCCGCAGATTGGGTCGCCCGGGTATCTGGGGGAGGAGGGGATGGGAGACCTGGGGAGGAAGCCGGGAAGAAGTAATGACAGCAGCAGATTTTATTTTTTTAAAGCCTCTACTGTGTATAGGCACATCTGCATGATACCTTTTAAGCTTTTTTTTTTTTTTTTGAAAGTTATGACCTATACTGATTTTGTGGCAGTTCTGTGATATACATGACGGTAGCTTAAACAGAGAGACCTAAAGCTGGGGAAAGCATTACATAATGGACCTGAAGCAAATGACAGGAAACTAAGTGAACGTACTGGATTGCCGGATTATTTCTTTCTCCCGGACGCAAAAGTCCTATAGGATTTTTCTCTATTACAGTTTCCATTTTTCAGTCGCTGGACTAGTTTTAACAAATTGTATGTCGTATTCAGTTGTGGTATCTTTCCAAATAAAATACCTTCTATTGAACGTCTTTTCTTAAATTTAAAAATTGCAGGCTAATGAAAGGTAATATCACACAGCTAATTAAATGTGGTCTTTCTTCAAAGGTAAAATTTTAAAATATCTCATCTTAATGTCCTTAACTTTGTTTTCCTCTTGGCTGTAACCCTCCCCCACTTTGTTTTTGGAAGCCCTTCTACAGTTTTAGGTACTGCAAGCTCCCAGTGTTGATATTCCTATTTAATGTTACAGCATTGCAGATACAAAGACTAATAATAAATGAAACAGAAGACCTCGCAGTAACTCAGAGCGAGCAGAGTTCCCAAGGTCGAAGGGAAGATGCAGCGTAATTTGACTATAATCACCTACAGAGACTATGCATAGCACTCCTTGGGTTATAAGGAAGGCCCTGATTGGTGGAATAGAATTCCTATTATTCTTTTACCCCAAGTTTCATGTGTTTCTCCCTAAAATGATTTTTTTCTCACAAAGTAAAGACAAAAGGGTTTGAAATTAAAATCTTTGCTTTTTGAAAGTCTAAAAGCTATTTTTGCACTTATTTTCAATTTTGATGAGATAACTCAATTATACATTCAATGAATGCATTCCTTTTGGGATATCTGAGTTTCAAATGTCATTTACTTGTAGTATACGATTCTGTTGGACTCCTATAGGATCACATAGAATAAGTTTTCTTGTCCCTAGATTGCTTTAATTGTCTGTCAACTTTACTCCAAGAAGAGAGGTAAAGTACTTCCAGGATAAAATGTTTGTGTTTGGAGATCTGTACTGCTACACTGCAGAAATAGAATTAAGTTAATGTATAAGTAAATAAAAGTTTTATGCAACTTTATTAATAAAACTGTTAGATGAGAGAGATTTAAATTTTATTAAAAGTCCTAAATTAGGTAGGTTTCAGTGATCATTCAGTGGATCATTCAGCACTGCTTATGGAGCACCATCTGTTCAAGACACTGGTCTGGGCATGTGGGAGATACAAATAAGAATAAAAAATGTCCCTGCCCTCAAGAGTTTGTCATCTAGTTTGGGAGGATGAAACATGACTTTTCAAAATGAGGATATTTTTAATCCTGTTTAAGTTTGTTTTTTATCTCGAAAAAGTGGTCGTATCCTATCTGTTGACTTGTGTGACTTGTTCCCCCCCTTCAACATGATGTTATTAAGGTTCATGCCTTATGTGTCTACAACACAATATATTTCTCTGTTCTCCTGCCGATAGCCTTTTTATTGTTGTTGAAAACTTGCAGAGAGTGCTGCTTTGATCATTCATGTGTTCTGGGGCACATGTGCAAGTGCTTCTCTTGGCTAAATACCTAGGTATGGAATTTTTGATAGGTAGGGTATATGTCTGAATACTCAGCTTACTGGATCTTACCAAATTATTCTTCACAATTGTTAATTTACATGAGCCAGGGAGACAAGCAAACACAAATCATCAAAATACAATCAAGCATTTATATGTGTATTGAAATATATTGTTTTAAGTAAGAGAATAATGAACTTAAAACATAGGACAGGAGTTATGTTTTGGGATGGCCAGAAGGATATCATGTGGAAGAGCACATAGGTGAATGTAAGATAGTGGTAATGATATAGTACTCAGGTTTGGTGGTAAGTTCGTAGGTAATCATTTTGTTTAAAAAAAAAAAAAGAGGGTCATGTGTGGATCAGTGATGACTTTAAAGTTCTAAGGACAGAGAAAATAAGGACAGTACAGAGTCATCGTAAGGCAGAACATGTACCTAAAGATCACACAGTGACAGCTGAGGGGGTGAGGCAGCGGTGCCCGTGTGCGGGCCTGCGTGGCCAGAGTTCATGGTGGAGCCCTGCGGGAAGGATGAGCAGGCCTTGCTGAGAACGGGAAGGCCATCTCAGACCGAGGAAATGATAAAAACAGAAGTGGAGGAAGCCTTGTGAAATTGTCCAACAGTGAGCCACGCAAAGGGTTCATGAAAACGGCCAGGGAACTGATGGATTTAAGGGGTTGGAGCTGAGGAGAGAGGCCCAAGGCAGGGTCCCTACTTAGGAGCCTGCAGATTGAGACGAGAGTTTTCCATTTGAAGAAAACTGGGAAGGCGATTGCCTCTGATAGGGCCTGTATCTCAGAAAATCTGCATCGCATGGTGACAAAAGGCAGAGCTGGGCAGGAGGCTAACCCAAGCAGCTTAATATCCAGGACTGTTGAAAAGATAACTGGGTGAGAGAGAGTGTTGAGTATTTACCTTAACTCTTAAACTTGAAATAAGTTTAAGTAAGTAAAAAACACTTAAGTAAAATATTGGCAGATTGTCATTTGTGTATGTTTCACCAGTGTTATCAGACTGAGTACGAAGAATTCATGATTAAGACAAAAAATTATCTTTTTTTATTATTTTTTTATTGTTTTTCAAGTACAGTTTTCTGCTTTTCCCCCCTACCTGACCCCACAAATTATCTTTTAAAAAAATATGATGGGTTTTGTTTCTCTGTTTAAGAAAATCTGTATGTCAATTTATGAAATATATGAGGAAAATTCCCAAACACTGGAAATACTCATATTTGCTTGATGTGCTGATGCTTGAATGACCTTTTTAATAGATTTGTAAGATGTTAGAGCTGAAAGGGTCTTAAAAAATCTTCTTTCCCAACTGCACCCATATTCCAGGCAGGCACACTGAGGCCCAGAGTCTGCCCCAGGGAGGCGCTTGCCCCACTGTGAATACTCGGATAGCTAGGAGGTAATAGGCCGAACAATTTACTTTTGTTGCTGGGAACAGAAAATTAAGCTCTTGCCTACATTTTGTGTAGGTGAATGAGAAAATGACCACATAGCGGCCTCTGCAGTGGAATTTTAAACCTCTTTTCTATCATTTTCCTTCTTGAGTGGAGGCATAAGACAGTGAAGTCATACATATGTCTTTAAATTTTCATAAGTTTTTAGAGAAACCTTTGTTTTTGAGGGTATAATGAGAGGAATAAACACTGCAAATATCAGTATTTAAAACGTTCTGGTGTTTGCTCCTTTGGTATCCATAGCTTTTATTTTTAATCAATGACCGGGATAGAGAAAAATTAAATTATCTTGTGCTATATACTTTTCTATCTCTTTCTTTGTTATTTTTTTCCCAAATACTAATATGAGAGAGAATTAAAGTGTAGAGGGAATTGAGTCAGAAATAGAACATTAACTTTTGCTTTTTTATCTTGCATCTTAGGAAGGCAGTTCTCACTGTAGCTCTTGAGACAGACCTATCCACCTTTTGAAAAGAGTGTGGAAACAGAAGGGAGAACAACAGCACTATATTTTTAGAATCTTTTTTTCAAAAATCAAACCTAAAATAAGCCTGGCCTCAATTTCCAGCGATGGCTTTATTTCACATCTCCTAAACCAGTGCTTAAGTTTTGTCATGAATTTGAAGATGTCACCTTGATATTTTTATACATAATACAATGTTGTCATAAGTAACAAAGTTATCAGCTACTAAAGTTTGAAGAATAAAGTATCTAAAAGAACATTAAAATAAATAGTTGTTAAACAACCATTTCTGGAGATAAAGTCCGATTTTATTTTTAATTAAGGTAACATTTTTGTTTTCTGTTTATCTGGAGCACTAGGCAAGTTTTTGCATATCCTCACATCATAGACATCAAACTGAACAATTTTTGTTTTATAATTTCCCTGGAATAGAAAAAGTATCATGGTTTGAATGGCATGTTGATTATGAAATGACATTAAATTCTTTTTGATCTCAGTAAACTTCACATTGAAGCAAGAGCTATAAAAAGAGTGTGATCTCCAAGGCAGGCCAAGCAAACGTAGGGTTCATGTGAAACTCCATGAAGTAGAGAGCAGAATCCACAAGAACTCGGGATAATGGAATAGGAAGGTCAGGGTAGGAAGTAGGTTGTCTTCTAGCCTCATTTCAAAAAGTGCCAACAGAGGGGGAAAAAAGTATAAATCTGAGGGCTTGTGGGGAACAGATACTAGAGAAGAGGTCTGTTTCTACACTTGAAAATATTTGATAACTCTTAATGAATAAGGAAGGCATAAATATTGATACATTTAACTCCCCTTAAGAAAAGATAGTATGTGTAACAAGCAGAAGGTAAACATCACCACACCAGCAAAAAGCCATTTATCACGTGTGTCATAGACAAGGGGTAACTCTTTAATATCCAAAGAGCTCCTAAGTGTCAGTAAGAAAAACAACTGCTGATCTCAGAGGCAAAGGGCGAAGGCAATAAACAGACATTTCACAGGAAAGGAATTACAAATGCTCAACCCAGGATAAGAGAAACGTAATTTTAAACTATTTAGTCTGTTAAATTGGCAGAGATCTTGATGTTTGTTAAAACCTTATGGTGGTGAGGTTTGGGGGGAAATTGGCAAGCTCATACATTGTTGGAAGGGGTACAAAATGGTCTAGCATCTATGTAGCAGTTTTGAAATACTGCCACAAGTAAAAATTTACCTTCTAAACTCAGGAAATCTGAGATGTTTTTCTACAGATGTACGTCGCAAAATGAATTTTCACAGACATCCATGGCAGCATTATCTGTAATGACGAAAGTTTTACAGCTAAATGTCCATTGATATGGGATCGCTTAAATAAATTACAAGCAGAAAGAAAACTAAGTAGCTGTTAAAAGGAATGAGATCATTCTATATTTGCTGATAGGGAACGATCTCTAAGATATGAGGGAACAGGTCAAGTTGCAGAGGAGTCTATGGCCAGTGAGGTTTAATATGAGTTTATAGCTATGTGTTTATTCTTGTAACTTTTAAGATTATCTCTGGAAGGTGACCCAAAAAACTGGTAATAACGATTGCTTCTGGGGAAGAGAGCTGGATGGTTGGGGTGGGGAGGGAAGGATATTTATTTAGCATACTCTTTACCGCTGGTTGGATGTTTAAATGTGTCAGCTGATCTATCAAACCAAGATAAATTTTAAACTTCTTGAGACTCACTTGTACTGAACAAGAACGCTGAGTAGTTGTAACCAATAGCATTCCTTTGCAACTTTAGGTCCATGGTAGTTGCCGAAAGACTCACCCTCGTTGCTACCCTGAGGGGCTAAAGTTCAAGGAGGAGGGAAAGTGGAAGCGGTTGCCCTTTGGGGCAGAGTTGGCACACCTTGCTTCTCTGCAGTTGCCCTGCCCTTGTCACTGTGCCCCCAACTGACTGATCTTACTGGGAGGGAGACCCAAGGGACATTGATTAGGACCTGCCCGGGTGGAAATGAGAGTTCAGGGAGAACAGACTTTGAAGAAAGTGGAGTCAGAAGCCTGAGGCTGGGAGAGCAGAGAAATGGAGATGGTGTCGATTGCTACTCCAACTCCATCAGATGCAGCTTACAGTGATAAAATGGAGAAAAATGTTATTTTATGGGTGACAGCCTTGAGATCCTTTGCTACCCCTGAGTTTTGGTACGGTGTCTAGGACTCTGCATTTTTAAAAAGTGGCCTTGGTTTTGGGAGTCCATTCTGGAATCATTGATGTTTCCACTCTCCTTTTATCGATGTCATTATCCCCATTCATTCCTTGACATGGCCATTCCCTGGAATATTTTTATAATAACTTCTAAAACCTCTTATGGTCTGCTCTTAAACACATGCTTTTCATAAGCACGATTGTTTCATTGTGCCTTTGTCCTCCTAGAGCCCACAAAGGGGTACTGAATATTAAGGTACAGACTAGTAAGACAGCCCCAGCCTGGTAGCTCCGTTGGAGGGTTGTTCGGATAGGCCAAGGTTGCAGATTTGATCTCTAGTCAGTGCACAGAGATGCAACCAATGACTGCACAAGTAAGTGGAACAACAAATCGTTCATGTTCTCTCTCTCTCTCTCTCTCCCCCTCCCTCTCTCCTTTAGCACCACCTCACCTCATCCCTCAGGAACCATCCCTGACAACTCTGCTGCTTCTCTTTGTTCTCTGTCCCACTGTGCGTCTTCCTCTGGTTGCCTCCTGTGTATTTTGTTCCTCCAAACAGTAGGGAACTCCTTTTTTAGGGCCAAGCTTTTTACTATTCCTTTCTGTCTTTTTTTTTTTTTTTAACTTTTTTGTTTTGTTTTTCTTGCTATAGTTTTTTTGTTTTGTTTATTTTTCTAATTTTTTTCTGTCTGTTTTATTTTTTGTTTTTTTTTTAATTTAAATTTTTATTTTCTTCCTTTTTTCCTTTCTGTCTTTAAAGCTCCTGAAGAGTCTGCTCTGTTGGACATCAGGTCGCCTCCCTCAGAGCACACATCCCTGCTCGGCAGGGCATCATTTCTCTGGCATTTTCAAGCAAAGAAATATTGCGCAGAGGTGACACTTTCCCCTAGTAAACACGAACCTTTACCCCCTTAATGTCAAAGCTTTTTTAAAAATGGAAATCTCTCTAGAATGTTGTATAGATTTCACTTTATTTTATTTTTAAAAAATATATTGTAATGATTATGCTATTGCAGTTGTCCCAGTTTTCCTCTTTGCCCCCCCAACCCAGTAACCCCCATTCCCTCCTGCAATTCCCCCCCACCCCCGCTTTAGTTTATGTCTGTGGGTCATGCATATAAGTTCTTTGGCTTCTCCATTTCCTGTACTATTCTTAACCTCCCCCTGTCTATTCTGTACTACCAATTTGTACTGTTAATCCCTGCACCTTTTCCCGAATTCCTCCCTTTCAGCTGTTAACCCTCCACATGATCTTCATATCTATGAATCTGTTTCTGTTCTGCTTGTTTGCTTAGTTTGTTGTTTAGATTCAATTGTTGATAGTTGTGGATTTATTGCCATTTTAATCTTCATAGTTTTGATCTTCTTTTTCTTAAATAAGTCTCTTTAACATTTCATATAATAATGGCTTGGAGAAGATGGACTCCTTTAGCTTTATCTTGTATGGGAAGCACTTTATCTGCCCTTCCATTCTAAATGATAGCTTTGCTGGATAGAGTAATCTTGGATGTAGATCCTTGCTTTTCATCACTTTGAATACTTCTTGCCAATCCCTGCTAGCCTGCAAAGTTTCTTTTGAGAAATCAGCTGTCTTATGGGTACTCCTTTGTAGGGAACTCTGTACGTTTTTTTTGCTGCATTTAAGATTCTCTCTTTATCTTGAACCTTGGGCATTTTCATTATGATGTATCTTTGTGTGGTCCTCTTTGGGTCCAACTTGTTTGGGCTTCTCTGTGCTTCCGGTTGAACTTGTACGTCTGTGTCCTTCACCAAATTAGGGAAGTTTTCTTTCATTATTTTTTCAAATATGTTTTCAATTTCTCGCTTTTTCTGTTCTCCTTCCAGCACCCCTATGATTCAAATGTTGGTACATTTGAAGTTGTCCCAGAGGTTCCTTATAGTAGCCTCATTTTGGGGGGTTCTTTTTTCTTCTTGCTGTTCTGATTGAATTTTTTTTCTTGTCTTCCAAATCATTGATTTGATTTTCAGCTTTATCCACTCCACTGTTGTTTACCTGTAATTTTTTCTTTATTTCACTAAGTGTAACCTTTATCTGCCTGGGTCTTTTTTTATGCTATTGAAGTACTCAGTGAGTTCCTTGAGCATCCTGATCACCAGTGTTTTGAACTCTGCATCTGATAGATTGCTTATCTCCATTTTGTTTAGTTCTTTTTCTGGAGTTTTGTTCTGCTTTTTCATTTGGGCCATATTTCTGTGTCTCCTCATTTTGGCAGCCTCCGTGTTTTTGTTTCTGTGTATTAGGTAGAGCTGATTTGACTCCCTGTCTTCATAGTGTGGTGTTTATGTAGGAAAGCGCACCTAAAAGTTGGATGCCTTAGGTAAAGACCAGTACGGGGCAACCCCTGTGAAGAAGGTTGATGGAGTCTCAGATGTGGTGTGGCCACTCTGTGGCTGTGTGTGGGGGAGGGCTCTAAAAAGGGACAGTGGCTACTGCCTGCCCTCTGGAGTTTTTCCCAGGGGGGAGCTGTCCCCTGGCACTTGCCCTGATGCCAGACACTTCATTTTCTGCCCGTATGCCACTGGTGCCCTTCCAGCTGCAGCCTAGGTGCTATAGCCGAGAGGGAGTGAATCTGCGTAAGTCCTAAGATGATTGTGACCAGAGGAGATGCTTCAGAATCCCGCAGTTTGTTCCGCCGCCCCAACCCCCTTGGTTTTTACAGCCAAAAGTTATGGGGACTTACCTTCCTGGCACTGGAACCCTGGGCTGGATGATCTGGTGAGGGGCTGGGATCCCTCACTCCCTAGATGTCCCTCCCGATTTTTATACACCACATGTGGTTGTGCAACCCTATTCCACATCTCCACGTCTCTGCATCTCCGTTCCTCCTACCTGTATGAATGAATGTGACTTCTCTAATTCCTTGGTTTCGGACTTCCATATCGCTTGCCTTTCTGTCTGTTCTGGGTGATAGTTATTTTGTAGTTTAGTCGTATTGTAATCTTTGCTGTGGTTGCGCAAGTAGGCGAGCCGTGTTTATGTGCTCCTCCTTCAGAATGCGCTTCACTTTAAACAATGGCGCAGAGCCCCCAACACCAGAGAGCCCCTGCAGTGTTGCCAGTGACTCAGTCTAAGAATTCCCTTTCGTGTTTAGGCCTTCCAGAAAGACGGCTTGGCTGTGGGGCGGCACTCGTTGCTCCTTTACCAAATAACCTCAGAATCCTTCTCTTTTAACTCTGACTGACTTGTTTTCCTTGAACGTCTTTTGCTTTCTCGTTCCATTAGTTATCAGGCTTCTACCACCTTTCCACGAGACAAGCCTTCTCTCCTGACACATAGAAAATGTTTGTTCAAGAAGTAATTTTATTTCAGCCACATCTTTGAAGTAGTAAGGAATTCTGCCTCCCTCTCATTTTGCTGAAGCTGTTTTTCTTTTGCTCAAAGGTTCATTTTCCAGACTGTGCCAGATAGTGAAGATGGTACGAAGTCTCACTCAAGTGCGAGATAAATCAGGTATTAGACTTTGCTATTAGATTATAGGAGGGTTTATAGTTGCTTCGAGTATTGGAAATGCGTTATCATTCTGGTATTCTTTCATCCTATTATTGATCTAAGGATCATTCACTTATTGGACAAAATATTTCTTGGGCATCTACTACATACTCTGTGCTTTGAAGTCAGAAAAGGACTCTGCTGTGTTAGAACTGACATTCTAATGAACAGAGACAATCAGTAAAGCACACTGCTCTTTTAGATGCTATGAAGAACTATGACGACAGTGAAAGTGACTGATGGGGCAAGAGCAGTTGATGTTGGCAGTGGGTATAATAGTTTCCTAGGGCTGCTGTAACAAGTACCGTGAACTGGGTGGCATAAAATGGTAGAAATGTGTTCTCCACAGAGCTGGAGGCCAGAAATCCAAAGTCAGGTGGGTCCTTCTTTGCCTCTTCTACCTTCTGCAGCCCCAAGAATTCCTTGGCTTGTGGTGGCATAGCTCTCACCTTGCCTGCTTCGCATGGCTTTCCTCCTCGAGTCTCTGTGTCTGTGTGTCTCCTCTTCATGTGAAAACAGCAGTCATAGTGAACTGAGGGCTGACCCTACCCCAGTGTGACCTCATCGTGACTAATTACCTTGCAACATCCCTATTTCCAAATAAAGTCACATCCTGAGATTCTGGGGGTTAGGACTTTAACATATCTTTTGGGGGATACAGTTCAACCCATAGCAGTGGGCTTCTTTGGGTAGACTGGCTGGGCAGTGATACCTTGCTAGGTGGAGACATTTGAGTTGAGCCTGACAGGTGGAAGGGGCAGGTTGTGAAAAAAAATCTGGGTGCAGATCCTTTCCTGGCGGATGGAACAGCAAGTACATTAACCTAGGGAATGAGCCTGTTGGCGTTAATGTACCTTAACTTGACTTAGAATTCTCCGTCACTATATTTAGATTTATTAACCTAAAAGCTTAAGTTTTAGGTTAATAAAACTTAAGTTTAACAACATCTGAGAATTAAGCAGGCTTTGTAATAGTAGAGATTATTTTCTAGTTGTAAGAAATTAAGGCCAAATATAGCCTTTAAAAACCTAACATCATATATTAAGTTGTCATTTTCAACAAGATTATAACATGTTATGGTTGTCATCTCTGACACTGAGTGTTCTGTAGCATTAGTATGATTTATGTCACAGATTTATAAATATTTTCAGTTTTTCTGAATTTAAAAATCAATACAGAATACAAAAAAAATTGTATGGAAACATAAATTTCCCAAGATAGTTAGTCAACAAGATTCCATGTTAGATTGGTAATACCAAGATAAAATAGCTTGAAATAATGTAATATTTTATGCAAAATTGACATAATGAAATATGCATTAGTAAATTTTATATGTGTACTTTAGGCAAACTTTGATGAAGTTAATACAGATATTTTTATTTATATTATAGAAAAATATATTTATAAAAAGTGAATTTCCATTAAAAGTTCTAAATATGTTAAAAAATACTTATGTATAATAGATTTTTATAGTGAATAGCTGTTTAGGAAAGGTTTGGGATTACTAACACAGACTGAGACCACCAAGGCTGCCTAGGTTCACATCCTAGCTTCGCCTTGTCTGGCTGTGTGACCTTGAGTAAGTGGTTTAACTCTTTGTCTTAGTTACCTCATTCACGAAATGGAAAATACAAAAACAGAACCTACAACAAAGGATTGTTGGGAGGATAGAATGAATTAATGCATATACACCTCTTAGAATGGGCACATAGTGCTGTATAAGTGCTAGTTATTATTTTTAGCATGTTAATTGAAAATTGATATGTTAATATTCATAATAGAAAAACTTATGGAAGATGTAAATACAGTTAGTGTCTATTATGCCTTGTTAGAAATCAAAAGCTAATATGAGAGAGATAAGAAAATTTCCAACAGTATTTGCAAAGCTCTGTTTTAATGATAATAATCTGTTAAAAGTATTTTATGTGCTTATCTACTTAGTAACTTACAGCAGTGACTATGTTCAAGAGATTTCGTTAGGTCTTAAGGGAGAAAGAAAGATGATTAAGCTGTCAATCCTGCTCTCAAGAACTTATCCATCCAGTGGGGGAAGTAAGCCATAATTTAGTATAATACAAAGTGTAATGAGGTAAGTGTCACATCAAGAATATGATTTAGTGCTGTGAGTACCTCTGGAGGCCGGGAAGCATCAGAGGAGGTATTGTAGGTAAGAGGGGCATGGAAAAAAATTAGGAACTGTTGATATTTTTAGGAAATGGGGAGAACAGGATATCTGAGGTAGAGAAAGGAACAGTTAGATAAATAGGCAAAAGACAGAGAATCATGTCCCCAAGTCAAGAGAGGATCATGTCCCCAAGTCAAGTCTAGGAGGATAAATGGGCTATCATCCTAATATTATAGAAAAGTCAAAGAGAGACCTTGAAAAGCATTCTCCCCTCATCTTCCTTGGGGTCAGAGCAATTGGGCTGGTGATTCATTGGCTTTCCTTGAGAAAATAACATGTAATAGAATTTCTGGACATGACATATAACTGAATAAGCATCAGGTCATAGGATATAGTCTATTTATATTGATGTGATTCAAACACAGTGAAATTTCTAGGAGGTTGGATTCCTTAAAGATCACTTTCAAGACTAGCTAGCATTCTCTTGCATTTTTTGACTGCCAAGTGTTCTCCTAAACATTTGAGATGATCATCTGGTCATTTAAAGCATTGCATCTGTTCTTGCAGTAGATCCATTACTTCCACGTTACAGACGAAGAGGCTATGGTCCAGAGAGGAGGTGACCAGCTCACCAACCCATCTGTAGGAAGTGACCAAGCTGGATTTGAGCTCAGCCTGTCTGGTCCCGAAGCCTGGACTGTAACCAGTTATTTTAGACAAAGTTGTTCAGTAACCTCAAGGCATTTCAGATGCAGAGTTGAACACCCAGCTTTCACTGACGACCAGCCACACTGGCCGCCTTGCCCTTCTTTAAATAAACCTGGGTAATTCCCATTGCAGGGCCATGGCACTTGTTTTTTTCCTTTCTTTAGATTACTCTTCCTGCGCTTTGCCTGCTGGGCTCCTCCTCACCTTTCCCGTGTCATCTCGAACACCAGAGAGGCCTTTCCCAGGCCTTCCTGAAATATGTCGTCCTCTACCTGCAGTGCATCCCAGTCTGAGAACATCTCACATATGTGTTCATTTGCTTTTGTCTCGTCCCTGTTCTCAGGGTCTGCCTTAGGTACTGCTGTGTTCCCAGGACCTAGGATGGGTGATCTGTAAATATTTGTGGAACAAATGCATAATATCTCAAAGATACAGGATTTTAAGTAATTGGTGAGTTTTTTGTAGGGTTATGGAGATGTTAGGAGTGTCATTCATGTCAGCCATTGTTTCTTTCCTATTTACATATATGCCTTTATTCAAAAACTAAATTGAAAACTGGGTGACATTTTTTTATTATTCTTTATTTTTTAATTATATTTTGTGATTATGCTATTACAGTTGTCCCAATTTTTTACCCTTTGCTCAGTGCAGCCCAGCACCCTCCACTCCCCTTGGTGATCCCCCCACCATCATTCATGCCCTGGGGTATCTGGCTCCTCCATGTCCCACACTGTACTTTATATCCCCGTGGCTGTTCTGTAACTACCTATTTGTACTTCTTAATGCCCTCACCTTTTCACCCATTCCTGCACACCCCACTACCATTTAGCAACCAAAAAAGCCAAAATACTCTCCATATCCATGATTCTGTCTCTGCTCTTCTTGTTTGCTTAGTTTGTTTTTTAAATTCAATTGTTGATTGATACGTATTTTTGCCATTTTATTATTCATAGATTTGCTCTTTTTCTTTTTCTTAAATAAGTCCCTTTAACATTTCATAGAATAATAGTTTGGTGATGATGAACTCCTTTAGTTTTTTTCTTGTCTTGGAAGCTCCTTATCTGCCCTTCAGTTCTAAATGATAGTTTTGCTGAGTAGAGCAATTTTGGCTGTAGGTCTGTGCTTTTCATGACTTTGAATATTTCTTGCCAATCCCTCTAGCCTGCAATGTTTATTTTGAGAAATCAGCTGACAGTCTATGGGAACTCCCCTGTAGGTAAATAACTGCTGCTTTTCTTTTGCTGCTTTTAAGATTCTCTCTTTATCTTTTTTTTTAATATATTTTATTGATTATGCTATTACAGTTGTCCTATTATCCCCCTTCATTCCCCTCCACCCTGAACACCCTCTCCCACCCACATTCCCCCCCTTTACTTCAGTCCATG
>CM052541.1:41589395-41606727 GCA_028533065.1 Trachops cirrhosus | reverse complement strand
ACCTTGGCTAATGTAATTCTGATGTGCCTTGGTGTGTTCCTCCTTGGGTCCAACTTCTTTGGGACTCTCTGAGCTTCCTGGACTTCCTGGAATTCTATTTCCTTTGCCAGATTGGGGAAATTCTCCTTTATTATTTGTTCAAGTAAGTTTTCCACTTGTTGTTCTTCCTCTTCTCCTTCTGGTACCCCTATAATTCGGATGTTGGAATGTTTCAAGATGTCCCAGAGGTTCCTAAACCTCTCCTCATTTTTTTGAATTCTTATTTCTTCATTCTTTCCTGGTTGTATATTTTTTTCTTCTGGTCCACTCCAATGATGTGAGATCCATCTTTCATTCTATCACTAATGGTTCCCTGTGCATCTTTCTTCATTAAACTTATTGTAGCCTGCATTTTTTTATCTAATTTGCGACCAAAATTAACCAATTCTGTGAGTTTCCTGATCACCAGTGCTTTGAACTGTGCATCTAATAGGTTGGCTATCTCTTGGTTGCTTAAAAGGATGGGTTCTGGGGTTTTCAATTCTTCTGTTTGAGCCATCTTTTTGCTGGGTTTTTTTTTTTTTTTTTTTTGGTCTTATCGAGCTCCTGTAGTGAGGGGCGGGGCCTTAGGTGTTCACCAGGGCAGGGCACCCCAGTGGCTAAGTTGTGACATTGTATGTGGGGGCAGGGTCCGAGAAGGAAAAATGGGACTTGCACTGCTCTGCTCTGCTCTCCTAGGACCTGAGACCCCTCCACTGCTTTCCGCAAGCTATCTGGGCCCCTCTGGCACCAATTCCGGTGTGGGTGGGCCTGTGCACCCTGCGGGACCTTCCTTTTCAGTCAGTGACCCAAAGCTCTATTTCCCAGTGCTGGGACCCTGAGTTGGGCACAGTGTCTTGCTTCACAATGGCCACCTTGCTGGGTCTGCTGGTCACCACCCCCTGGCCGGGGCCCACCAGCCACCACTGCTTGTGCACCCAAGGTCTGCCTGCCGCGGACTTGCACGCTGCGCCGGGTGCTCAGCTCTCCGCTCCGTGTCCCTCGCCTGGCTGCCCGACTCCACCCCTCCTACCGGTCTGGATGAAAGTGTCTATTTTTAAATCCTTGGGTGTCCGACTTCCATACACTTCAATTTTCTGTCAGTTCTGGTTGTTATTTTGTTTCTATATTGTTGTTGTCCCTATCTTGGTTGTGCAAGGAGGTACAGTGCATCTACCTATGCCTCCATCTTGGCCGGAAGTCACAAAATCCTAACAAATTGAGAAAATGCTCCAGAGAATGGCAGTTTTGTAGCTTACTTTATATATTACAACCAAAGGAGGAGATACAAGGAGGGTAGCATGAAATCCATTGATGGTAGATTAAGGGGGTGGGAGGAAGCAAAGTATGGAAATCCCTAAGATTGGATAAAAGGCAAATTGGAGAAACAGACCACTTTTACCTTGGTGGGCCCAGAATAGTTCAAGAGGTGCTCTATCGGGAACACTGTGAGGGCTTCTGTGGTCTGTGCTCTGTGGTGATGCCTTTGAGGGGTAGGAAAAGGAAATAACTTTGACATTGCAGAGGTATGTTATCCTAGATGCTTGAGAACAATGGACAGAGCTCACAGAAGGTAAAGGTTGGCCTTTGCTAAGGAAGCTATAGTCCTGGGGCATGACTACTCTCGGTGATCTGCTCAGTTATGAGTTTGTGCTAAGACCATCCTGTGTGGTTACTTTTGGTCACTGAGCTTCTTTCTCAGGCCTTTCTGTGCCCCCCTGAGCTTGTTGGTTTATTGCAAGGCCCCTTTTTCATTCACAGCCCCTAGTTCTTCCCTGGCCCAGCAAGCCGAGGGGTGAGTGAGGCACCCAGGTTCTGTGCCCAGTTCAGAGCTACTGTGCTGTGGGCTCTCTTGTCCTGGGGGCCAGTATTTCCTGTGACTAGTAGAGATGGATTCTTTCAACATTTGCGTGTCTGAAAATATCTGTTTTGCCTTCAGCATTGAGAGCTATTTTCATTAGATGGAAAAATCTGAGTAGAGAGTCGGTATGGTTTTCTTTTGGATATAAAGATCCGAGTAGACAGTATTGTCAGTATTGTTTTCTTTTAGTATATTAAACATGTTGCTTCCTATTTAAATTATTTCCAGTGAGAAATCAACTGTCATCCTTATTTTTGTACATATTGTGCACCCCACCCCTCACCGGCTGCTTGAAAGGTTTTTCTCTTAATGACTGGTTTGAAGCAGTTCGATTAGGGTGTGCTGTGATGTGGTTCTTGGGTCTGTGAGGTTTTAGTTTTCAAGCAAGTTTAAAATTTTTCTGCCATGAATTCAATAATATTTTTTCCTATCTCTTCTCCACCTTCCTTTCCTTTGGGGGACTCTATTTACCAATATATTAGACTCCTTGCAGTTGTCTTATAGCTCACTGATAATCTGTTCAATTTTTTCAAAAACCTTTTCTTTCTGTTTTCAGCACATACAGTTATTACTGTCTTCACATTTAGTAATCTTTTCTTTGGCAATGTCTAAAATATTAATCCAATGCAATGTAGTTTTCATCTCAGATGTTGTAGTTTTCATCTCTAGAAGTGGTATTTGAGTCTTTTGAAGTATCTCCCATCTCTCTATTTAACTTTTTGAACATATAAAATACAGTTTTTGCTTTTAATGTCCTTGTCTGCTAATTCTAATATTTCTATCAGCTCTGGGTTAGGATTGATTGATTTATTTCCTTATTATGAGTCAAATTTTCCTGCTTCTTTGTAAACCTGGCAATTTTTTATTGGATGCCAAATATTGTGAATTTTGCCTGGTTGAAGGCTGGATATTTTTAAATTACTATAAATATTCTTAAGCTTTGTTTTGCATTGTACATGGAAATACATTCTTTTAGATCTTGCTTTAACATGTTGTAGGTGGGACTATTTAATTTAGGGCTAATTAGTCCTCAGGACTGGGCAAGACTGTGTACTCTGTCCAGTGTCCCCTGAGTAAGAGGTGTTCCACTGTTCTTGGTTCTGTGTGAGTGAGGGCATTGCACTGTAATCTCTAATCCTTTCTGGTGGTTCTTTCTCCAGCCTCTAGTTTCCCTACTCCTGTGAGCAGGACCCAGCTGAATTCTTGAGGAGAAATCTCTGCACAACTCCAGAATTCTCTCTGTGAAGCTTTCTTATTCCCTCCAAACTACAGCTGCCTTCGCCATCTTGGATTCTCAACTCAGTGATCTGCTGGTGCCTGCCTGGCTTCCCCCTCCCTGGGCCTTGGATGGGAACTCAAGAAAGTGAGCTGGAATAATCTTAGGACTCACCTCACTTTCCCATCTTTGAGAGATCACTGTTTTTGTTGCCTCAGAGTGTCTTGAAAACCATTTCTTCATATGTTTTGTCCACTCTTTGGTTGTTTCAGATAGGAAGGTAAGTCGATCCTTGTTATTTCATCTCAGCCAGAAGTGGCATTGCCCCAGGGATCTGTTGAGAGTGAGGAGGCAGACAGCCGAGTGAAGTAGAGGCCTGGAGGGGTTGCAGCGAAAGTTTCCCTGGTCAGTGTGGTGGATGGGAAAGCCTGCCTGAGGTGCTAAGTTTCTCCATTGGTGTTCAGAGCAAGTGACTGAGTTGACCAGTGGTTTAATTGATTGACGGCTCTTTTTTTTAGCTCTTACTTGTTTGTTTAGTACCTGCTCTGTGCCTGGGTCTTGACATACATTACTTCTCTTCCCCACAATAGGCCCAAAAGGTGTTGTTATTGATAATCCTTCTCCAACCCCACCCCACTTTCCCCTCCCCCTCAGCCCCAGCCCTTCTCAATATCACAGATGAGTAAATAGAAATGTCAAGTGACTGCCAGAGTCCTACAGTTTGTAAACTGTATAATCAGATTACAAGCCCAGTTCCCTGTAGCTTCAAAACCATACTACTTTCTCGCCAAGACTGAGATTGTGTTGAGTAAGTAACTGGGGAAGGGAGGGTGCTAAGAAGGGAAAGGTTGCTGTGACAGCTCATGATTAACAAGATCAGGAAGGAAGTAGTCAAAGAGGAAATCGGATGAATGGATGAGTGAGAAGAAAGAGGATTTCAGAGGACTTAAGTTCCCTGTGCTGTTGACAATGGCTATAATGGCCTTGAAAGAAACAGGGGAGCACGGAGTTAGCCCTGGATGATGTCAGTGAAAGTGATGTGGGGCAAGGAAGTCCTCAGACTTTTACCTGCTCTTCTGATTAGTCCTAGACCTCTAATGACAGCTCCAGATTGATTGTAAATCTGAAAATGTAAAACAAAGGAAGTCAGCAGAGATTTTTAAACAAGACATAAAGAGTTCTCATCACAAAGGAAAACATTGATAAAATACACAGTATTAAAGTTCTTATAATCAAAACCACTGGCAGAGAGCAAAAAATCCAAGCAGCAGAGCAAGAAGTTTTTTCCAATACTTAGATCCAAGTCATTTTTAAGGCAGTCACTGAACAAATGAGAAGTTCCATGTAGTCACTTATTTAAACACCAAAGTGTTTTATTCTTTCTATCTGAAATTCATTAACAAACATGATGGCTTTGTGTGTTTCCAGAATTGTTTGTCTAATCCTCTTAAGGACATTATACCACTAAGCAGCACAGCTAAGTGTTTGATCAGTTTTAATTAGAACAATCATTTGTCACACTTTAGAAGCATTTGGCTCTTGGCTATAGAAGTATCAAAAGCTGGACAAAGAAGTATTAATTTTGCTGTCTTTTAACATTGTATATCAAAATGTTAAAACTAGTCACAATTGAGTCAGTATATAACCTTCAGCTATTCAAGCATGTTCAGCAAGCTGGTTAATCAGATTATGCATCTAATTTTTCCACAGTTCTTTCATTAATATAATATATGATAGCCATGCTGTTAGGATTTATCTTATTTTGAGAAAGTCAGCATCTAATTTTGTCATGTATGATAGATTAAAGTGTTTTCTAATAGGTAGAAAGAAAGAAAAAAGGTCCTTTGATTCTTGTGTGGGTACAAAGCTTTTGTATATTATGTTGACACAAAGGAGAGTGAGAACTTAGACTGTGTGATACTGTGTGGTCAGGGATTGTGAAGTGAAAAATAGCAACGAGACTGAGCCCACAAGCGGCGCGTGAAAATCGGAGTCAACACCTGATAGTTTTCCTCTGTGTCTAGTAGACCAGTGGGACACAATGGCAGAGCACAAGACCATGAAGCCACAGCAGTGTCACCTGTGTACTTGGTGACACTGTTTATCTTCCTTTGGTTTTCAAGGCAAGGAGAGGGTTAGGAAATTCAATTCATGTTGAATCGCTTACAGAAGAATTTAATTCAGTTATCAAAATTTTAGTAACCTTTCTACCAACTCTCTCCTATGGAAGAGTTGAGTTTTTCTTCAAATGAGAAAGTGACATGACTGGGGCATCATAGATGGCGTAGTGGGGTGGCATTTCCTATGGCTGCTGTAACAAACCACCACGAACTTGGTGGCTTAAAACAACACAGATTTATTCTCTCATAGTTCTGTAGATCAGAAGTCCAAAATTGGTTACAGTAGGCTGAAATCGTGGGGTCGGCCAGGCCTCTGTCCTTCCAGAGGCCCTAGTGGGGAGTCCATTCCCTGTCTTCTCCAACTTCCAGACTGCCGGCACTCCTTGGTCTTCCTTGGCTTGCAGGCATGTTGCCCTTCCCTCTGTGTCTGTCTTCTCCTTGTCTGTCTGTGACAAAACTCCCTCTGCCTCTTTTCTGTACGGACACATTGCATTTAGGACCCACCTGGATCATTCAGGATAAGCACTTTTTCTCAGTTTCCTTAACTAACTTGTATATTTTTGCCATAGAAGGTAATATTCTTTCTTTGGTTGTATAAGGGAACATTCACAAGTTTTGGAGATTAGGAAGTGAACATATCTGTAAGCGTCCATTTTTCAGCCTGTCACAATTGGTTTTTCCAGCTATAAGTAACCTGCCATCAGGAAATGTCTACAGAGGTGCATTAGAGAACATCTCGATGCCATAAGTACGCAGGTGAAGTCATATGTAAGAACCCCAGGTGTGCTGGACTTACCTCTCTGGATGGCTTCCCTTTGTGCTCAGGGCATATCTGTCATCCTGGGTCCTCCTTTAGTGTCATCCGGGAGCTCCCCTCTGTCTCTCTCTCTCTCTGTCTCCTGGTGTCTCTCTCTCTCTCTCCCTTTCTCCCCACATTGCTCCCTCCCTTTTTTTTCTCTACCAAAAGATTTAATAGGTACAATATGAGGAACTATTTCCAACAATTATGAAGATAGTCAGATCTGGCACTAAAAGAACACAAATTTCTTAATTATAATGGGAAGATATATATTCTTAGTAAACTTACCAGATTGTTTTTCGCCTCTGACAGAGTTGTGTTAAAATCCCCCCTATAATTATGGATTACTCAATTTTACCTTTTAATTCTATCAATTTTTGCTTTGTAAGTTTTAAAGTGATGTTTTTGGGTGCATATAGTTTATGATTGTGCTATATATCTGGTGAATTGACCCCTTTATTAGTATGAAATACCTTAAAAAATCTCTATTAATGATTTTGCCTTAAAGTCCATTTTGTATGACATTTATTCTCACTAAGCTCTTTCTTTATCCAGGCTTTTATTTTCAACTTTTCTGTATTCAAATTCTGTCTCTTGTAAGCAGTGTAAAATACTTTCTTTTTTAGTTTGAAAATCTTCATCTATTAGTTTGAATATTTAATCCATTTACGTTTTAGATGATTACTGATATATTTAGGATTAAATCAATTTATATGTCTTTTTTCTCTCCTCTCTAGCCTCCTTTGTATCAATCCAGGTTTTTAATATTTTTTATTATTTTACTTCCCTCTTCTCCATTTTTATCTGTATACTATATTGTTTACCATCCCAAGTTCCTCCATTTCTTTTTAGTGTATCACACTCTTCATTAGCTTCCCATAGCAAAGTTTTTGAGACCTTAAATGGCTATAAATATTTTTACAGTATTTTCATCCTTGATTAGTGGTTTGGCTGGGAATCAAATTCTAGGTTGGAAAGAATTTTTCTTCAGAGTATATAAGGCATTAATCCATTGTCCCTTAGCCTCCAGAGTTTGTAGTAAGAGGACCAAAGCTATTGTAAAACCTGTTCTTTGAATCTAATCCACATTTGCTTTCTGTTTGGTAGTTAGTAGTATGTTCTAGTTTAAGGTCAAATCTGTCTGGGTATTTGGTAGCCCAGTTCAAGTCCTTGAAATCTGAAACATCTTTATTTTTGTTTATGATTTTCTCCCTTCCTTTTTCTCTGTTCTCTTTTAATGGAATTATTCTTGTTTGAGTATCTGGCTCCAGGATTGACTGGTTCCCTAACTTTCTTACCTTTTCTCACATTTCTTCAGTTTTAACCTTCTTGCCCTACTTTCTGGGAGATTTCTTCAGTCTTATTTTCCAGCCCTTCTCTTGAGTTTTTCATATCTGAATTTACTTTTTTTTTTGAGCATTCCTTTCTTGTTTTATGGGGACAATATTTTCTCTTACCCTCCTAAGCATAGGGATATTTTGCTGTTTCCTGTACAACCTGTTTTCTCCATGTCGCTTCCCATATGTTTGCTTGTTTTCATCTGTCTTTCATGTTAGAGATTTTCCTTACATGTCTGGTGATCCTTGATCCTTTACTTCTGTTTAAGAGCCCCAGGGAGCTGACTTGAAAGCTTCTAGCACTAAAGTGGGTCTCCTAAACCAAGGGCTTTACAAACAGGGCCAGTCCCACGGGGAGGCCTGCCCTCCTCACTCCACAGCATTTGCTTTAGGTTTCTGCTGTGGGTCAGGGCAGTTTTCACACAGAATAATCTCTTAAGCTTCTGCCAGAAGGCTGTAGACCCGGCTCCCATTTTTCTTACCTAATAAGGCATTTCTAATGTCTTAAAAAGCCCTTTTCCTCTTTTCATATTATTGCTGTATGTATTCTGAAAAAATAACACTGTATTAAAAATACAAGCTTTAAGGAAATTAAAAAATAAAAAAGTCAACAAAAACTTATATGGGCCTTCTGCATTTAGTATAGACTAGTGTCTTACTATTAGGTGATTCAACTTAAGGATGTTATCTGATGGCCATCTTTTAAATATTACGGCTTGATGACTTTTCAAGTTTGGATATCAATTTTGGAAGACTGATGTAGATACAATGTGCCTCACGTACATTGGATGTGTGATAAGCACTCTTTCTCTCCTGGGATGGAGCAGAGGCTAGGGCAAGAACTGAGGTGAAGACGGTCATCAGCACCTCAGCCACCAAATCCAAATGGAGCGTGACTACATGGATAGACCAAGATACGAAGTCAGGGAGGTCCTCGCCCATAGTCAGTCCTGGCAAGGTTGGGCAGAGGAACTGCCTGTGTACATAGGGAGTGGCTATACAGCTTCTGATGTAGTGTCAGAGACTTTGGATAACAGTGCGTCTTGAAGGCACAAGGGCCTTCAGTCTTCTGTTAACATCTGACCTTGCCTGGGACTCACCTTTCAGGTTGTGCCTGGTCCCATCAGAACATGGTTGATTTCAGCTCTTGCTGCTTACTTGTTAAACACAGCCCTCATGACATTTTGCTAGGGAGTCCCTAATCTGGGTCTATCTCTACAGGCTTGCCAGGCTTGAGTCTCTGCCTTCCCTTACTCTGAAATACCCCGTGAGTCCTCATCTTTGGACTTGGGTCTGTCCTGTGGCAGCCTCTGGCGCCAACTCCCAGCTGCCGCCTCACTATTACCCCTTTGCCCAGATCCCTAGCTTTGAGCCAGAGGAGTCCCTTTCCTACTGCTGGGAGGAGTGGCATCTTTGCCCATCCTGGACCTGCTGCCAAGGACACACATCCTGGGAACAGCAAACTGTGCTCAGGGTATTTTTTCACAGCAGCATTTTTTAAATCCTCGCCTGAGGATATGCTTATTGATTTGGGAGCGAAAGAGAAAGGGAGAGAGACAGACAGACAGACAGACATTGATGTGAGAAAGAAATGTTGATCAGTTGCCTCCTATACATACCCTGACCAGGGATCAAGCCAGCAACCTAGGCATGGGCCCTGACTGGCAATCGAATCTGCAGCCTTTTGCTATACAGGATGACATTCCAAGCAACTGAGACACCCAGCCAGGGCACAAACGCATTTTTATAAATGGTGGTTAGGAAGTGTACTTTAACTCTGTGATGGTTTAGCACATAGCTGGGCCCTACCTTTTATAACAATCTTTTTTAATCCTCACCTGAGGACATGCTTATTGATTTTAGAGAGGAAGGAAGAGAAAGGGGGGGCGAGGGAGAGGGAGAAACATCAGTGTGAGAGAGAAACATCAATCTGTTGCCCCTCATACCTGCTCTGAGGACTGAACAGGGGACTGAATCTGAGACCTAGGCATATGCCCTGACCAGGAATCAAACCTGCAAACTTTTGGTTTATAGGACAATGCTCCAACCAATTGAGCCACACTGGCCAGCACTACAACACAGTTTTTAAGGAAAATATTTTCCAAGTTTCAAGTAATAGATTTGAAAAACCAACTTTTGGGCACAAGTCCCCTTGGTAAGTTGGGGACTGCCTTGTAACAACATGCAAAGGAGGAAAAATGTAATCATCAAATATTCATTAGGCTCCTACTTGTGCATCATGCTGTTGTGACTGCCGGGTCTGTGGGTCCCCGCTGGGCCTGTGTAATCGGCTGTAATGAGGCCACCTCACAAATCACACATGTAGGGCTTTCTCTGACATGCTCGTGTTGTACTAGTGGAGGGGATTAAGGCAAGAACATTCCTAGTCTGAGAAATGCAATTTTAATTTAAATATGCCCGTTCCTGGAGCCTAAATTCTTTCAGTCACTGAGCTCGCACTAATTTGTGTGACTCTTTTGGGGGCTGTGGCACTCTTCTCAGAGCTTTTAAATTAGTGCTTCCTATTGGTTCAGTGTTTTCTTTCAAGTGAGACACTCTTAGAATAATGTGACACCTAGTGATTTTCAGCAGATTAAAGCAATGTGTTCTAATGTGAGCCTTACATCTAATTGCCTGAACTAATTATACATAAAGGGCCAAGCCATTTGTGTGTTAATAAGACGTGACTTTGGAAAAGTACAGTTTGACCCAAAGACTGAATAACTATTGCAGAGAGTAATCAGGGAGGTGGTATCCATTGTATAAAACACTCAGGCTGGAAATTATTCATGTCTGTCCAAACCGGGTTTTTCCCTGAGTTGTTACCCTTGCCCGTAGTTATTTCCTTGTTGCTGAAAATGTGCACCCTTTTGAGCTTGGGGGCTAAACTCGCTCATGGAAGAGTGTTTTGTAGAGATGAGTGTGCACTCTGTGGCCGTGGGTCCTCTTGATCGCTGCTCTTCAGGCTCACTTCCACCCACTTAAAATGCAGTGCTGCGGGGCTCTGTCCTAGGTCTTCCCTCACTCCATCCTCCTTCCCCGTTTGACCCCACCCAGCTGGACTGTGCTAGCAAATCCCACATTTATATACCTGGACCAGGTGTCTTCTGAATTCCAGGTGCACATTTCCACGTGGATATCTTACAGGAATTGCAAACTTGCGCTCCCCTCAAACAGAACCTCCATCTTCTCTCCTGAATCTGCCCTCTCTCACCTGCCCTGGCTCCTCACTTTGGCACACAGTCCAGCACAACTCCATGTCCTGTTCATTCTTTTCCAACCATTTGTCTCCATCCCTGTCACACTGCCCTTGTGCCTGCCCCAGTGTCTCCTTCTTGTGCTATAGCAAAAGCCTCCTAACTGCCCTCGTCAAATCCAGTTTCCCTCCTTCCACATTATGCACAGCTGCTAGGAAAGGGTTCAAGCACAAATCTGATTATGTCACTATCTGCTTTAAAGCATGCAATGGTAACCCACTGCTGAAGATCAAAGTCTTTCATTAGTGTGGCCATTTGATCTTGCAGGCTCTTCATCTCTAATTCACAACAGCTCAGACTTGCTGGCTGTCTTTCAGGTGCCTGGATTCATCTAGATCTGTTTCTGGATAGAGGCTTCGGATAGCCGGTTCCCTGGGCCTGCAACGCTCTTCTTCCTAAGCTCTGCCTGGCTACTGCCTGCTTACCCTTCCAGTCTTAGCTTCAGTATTGCTCCACAGTGACATTTCCAAATGCCCTTCCCAGCTGGTTAGATTCCCCTATTAAATATGTCATCAGTATCCTGAACTTCCAAGCAGTCATCATAAATATCATTAAATCAGCATTTATTTAATTACTGATTCTCTTACTAGCCTGCATACTCCCTGAGAACAGGGACTATGCCTGTCTGGCTCACTGTCTTTCTCCAGTGCCTTTCATAACAAGTATTCACCAAGAGAATGTATAATGAATGTGAGTGCACAGAAGCCGTGCCATATGTTATGTGTGTTTGTACTTATGTTTGAGTATGGGGTATCTGGTATTCTAGGACTTGCATACTTCCTACACCACAATGAAGCAATACCGTGAAAGCCTTATTTAGATCTTGCTAACTGTTCAGTTGTTGCACCCTCTTCCCTGCTTTATTCTGGAAGTAGACTGTACTGGTCAGGGTTCTAGCAGGGAAACAGAACCAGTAGGAGAGAAAAGATTTATTGCCGGAGTCAGCTCACCTGACGGAGGGGGGTGGCTAGGCAAGCATGAAGTCTGTAGGGCAGGTGGTCAGGAAGGGCAGGCAGCTTGGAACTGCCGGGCACAGGACAAAGCTGCTGTTCACAGGTGGAGTTTCTTCTTCAGGGAAGCCCCAGTCCCACTCCTCGGGCATTTCAGCTGATTGAATCACACCTGCCCAGATCCTCTAGGATAATCTCAATGATTATGGACTTCAATCACAGCTACAACGTACCTCCATAGCAACACCTAGATTAATGATTGAATAACTGGAGACTGTAGCCTGTTACCAGGTCAACACATACAGTTGACTATCAAATGAACAGTTGATGCACATCACCATTTGAAAAGCAAAGTTAACCACTAAACACCCCCAAAACTTGGCATGTCCAGGATTGAGGGTGATAATTAAATATTTTTTTCAGTGGGCTTTCTTTTTAGCTATGGAAATAATGTCTGTTTTAAAGACATTTTTACCTATTCTGCTGAAGTATGCTAAATAACCTCATTACTCTACTATCCAAAGCAAATGTGTGACTGACTATAATCAGTAATAAAATTTCAGGAAAATTGGCTCTTTTATGCATAGCAATTCTACTAAGTCTTCCAGAGGTGCCTTTTTATTTATGAGGAAAATAAACATTTGCTGAGCACAGAGCTGGGCAGTGGACATACAAGATGAAGCAGTATACCACCCCTATATTTTGAGGCCTTTCAGTGGGTTTAAGTAGGCAAATAAGTAAGCCAATCATTGTAGGTCTGGAGTTCAGTGGGCTGCAGTATGAAATGCGAGGAAGATGTTATTTGGTGCCAAAATGTGAAGTGCCCTGAGTGCCCAGCTTGGAGATCCAGCTTTATTCTGCAGAGAGAAGAGGTCCTCTCTGTTGGGCAGTGCCATGTTTACATTATTTAGGAAGAGGAATCTGGTGTGCTGGGTGAAGTGAGAGAAGGAGAGAGTGTTAATGGCAGGAGGCTGAACTAGAGGCTGGATTCTAGCACAAGCAGAGTGTACCAATGGAGTGAGGGATAGGGAAGACTTGATGATGACTTTGAGGGTTATTGCTTGAAAGACGGAACTATGACAAGGCTAGTAATGGAAGTGGGTGGCACCAGAGGAGGCAGTGGATGGATGTTTAGTGCTGGGGCAGGTGGAAGGGCAAAAGCTAACAGTTGTCACTTACTGAGCATCTATACAGGGTCTGGTGTTTTATACACATTATCTCACAGTTGAGATGCTGGTGTGACTTCTAGCCTGTATGAGCTCTACTAATGAGTGTCTTGAACCAAAGAAGAAGTCTGAAGTACAGATGTGGTGTTAAGGATTCTTTTCTTGGTCTTCTATCTTTTCATAGAAGATGATATAGATATTTCATTTTGAAAAGTACCAGGCAGTTGATTCTAAGAGGAAGTCTATTTATAATTAAAGATGGATGTCAGCTAGTAGATATTTGGAAAGAAAAGAAAAGCAAAACATTCATGATGATCTCTGTGTGTTATCTCACAACTCCCAAAGCAAATTGAAAATGCAGTTTTTTGGCCTCGAACATTCCTCTTATACATGAAATTGTATCCAGTAAATCTGTTTTCTACAAAGGGAGGTACAAGGGTGTCTCACCAATGAATCTGGAAAAATCAGAGGATCAGAATAAATAATAATAGTTATGTATTTATAAGTCATCAAATGAAATAAGATTCAGTGAACCCATACTGATAAGTTAATAGATGGGAATGGAGAGGAAAAGCTGTTTCTTACAGGAGAGTGCCAACCCACAAATGCTGAAGGAAGGTAGAAAATAGAAAAACCACCATTTGGCGAGCATCACAGTGATGGTTGAGGAAGGCAGGAGCTGTCAATGGGTGGGCGGAGGTTGGATGAAAAACAGGATACTGGCATAGTCTCATAGTATTTTTCCACAAAATACTCATTGATTACAGAGAAGGAAATGGCGACTTGGCCATGAAGACTGACAGTTACAACTTCGTGCAGGTGATTCCGGTTCCCACCACCAGATGCGATGGGATGGTCACTACCCCACGCCTCCTGCTGTGAAGCCCTGAGGGCAGCACAGCACCGATCTGGGGTCTTCTTGTCATGAGCACAGACTGAGGCTGGTCATGACCAAACATCAGATGGACCTGAATTGAGGGCAGCCCGGGTCATCCTGGAGAGTAAAGAGTGTTGACTATTTAAAACTGCCAAGGGTGAGAGGAAGACAGAGGAACCGTTCTGGACCGAAGAAGACTTCCGGTTGTCCTGTAAGGGAGTGGCCTTGTTTGGGGGGATGCAGAGTGAAGTGTGCAGGAAGAAGGGGCCTCGTCCTGTCCACAGCTTACTCTCAAATGGTTCAGAAAAATACTAAAGACTAAACAATCAGGTATCTAGGTAAAGGGGAAATAGGAGTTCTTTGTTCTATTCCTGCTTTTGTGAGCTTGAAATTATTTTTAAAATATACTCTTTTTAAAAGTTCTGAAACTCAAGGAAGGACCAAAACTCAACTGTTTTGGACCAAAGACCAAGGGACATGGCACATTCAATGAGTGATCTGGGTTGGACCTTTTTGCTGGGAAGGAAGTAATTGGGATATTTGGCAACACTTCAAGAAGGTTTTTTGGGTGAAGAAGATATCAGTATCCTTTGTACTGTTCTGGCAATTTATTTATACATTTGAAATTGTTTCAAAATAACGTTTGTATTTTGTTTTAAGTGCTTTCCTAAAATCCAAACGGACTTTAATTTCCCTTTGGTTTTGAAGAAGGGGATCGACTTTGTTCCTGCTGTAGGAGGCCAGCCAGACTGTGCTGTCAGCGGAGAGGACTGAATGATATTAGAGGTTTTAAAAATAGGAATTAGCTTAGTGACACATTTGTAGACAAGTCAGTCTCTTGATTCTTTGCCTTCAAGTGTAAATTCATGGTAAGAGTATCTGCCTGGCTTGCCCTATAGGGGGCGTCCTTCTTAGGGCAAAATGAGAAATATGTAAACATTTTTTAGAAAGAGAGAATGCTAATGAAATGCAAGCTGTTATTGACCAAGCGGTGCAAAGGGATGTGTGATCTTATTTCCAGTATCTTACTAGAAGTATTCTGGTTTGGTAATGAAAATGCCTTCTCCTCTTTTGTTTCTTGAGCATATCTACACCCAGGTGTTATGTCCTCCTTTTTTATGCTTCTTTTTCAGCTTCTTCCTCTTTTATTGGCTTTCCTCTTTTTTTTTCCTCCTTCTTTTATCAGACCTTACTTTCCTCATCCCCATTTGCAGTCTGGTTCTCTGCCCCTGACCTTCTTCCTTTATAGTTGCAGCCTCAAGGATTTTAGATACAGTGTTTTGTTTCCAATTTGCCTTTATTCAGGAGAAAGGCCAATCTGAATTACAGTCTTAGCAGTAGACTATTGGTAACAAATGAAGTTTTATTAATAGCTACTATTTACTGAATTCTTGCTATGGGTCGAGAATTGTATTGGGTGCATTATCTATACTCACATTTGATCCTCACAACAGCATTTTAGAGAAGGTGTTTTTATCTCCATTTTACAGAATTGGAAAGTGGAGCACAGATGTTGAAAAACTTACCCCAAATCAAAATTAGTAGGTGGCAAAGCTGATCTTCAAAATCCAAGATGAATTTCAAAACTTGTGGTGTTTCAAACCTACCACACGGCACAGGGCATTAGTTCCGTAACAATTGGGTTCTACAGATAGTACCTTAGGGGCCAAGGATGACATTTAGATGAGTATCAGTAATAAGAAGCCAGAGATAGCGAGTCTTTTATTGCTTGTTACACCAGCGGTAGAGAGGGGACACCTGAATTATATGTCAGCACTCGAATAGCTGGTTCTTGGCAAGTAATTATTTATGCTCAGCTCATGTTGCTGCTGAAAGCCATCCCATCCGACAAGATTCCCCTTTGGAGTGTAACAGGAACTAATTACCTCCTATTAAATCCAAGACCCAATTCTCATTCAGAGGTTCCAGTGGTAAACCTCTCTTGTCAGGAGCAATTAGTGACATTGTGACATGTCATCTTCAATATGCTGAACTGGGGACAATGGACCCGAGCAGGATGGGTAGTTTTAAATGACCACCCTCACCATTACCCCCGGGTCATCTGAGCAGGGCCATTTGAAGGCAACACATTTATGGCATTCTTCTTACTGGTATTGTGGAGGTTTCAGAAATGTGAGAATACCGTTGATTTTGAAAGTTGTCAGACTTTGAATGTCTAGGAAAGGGGTTAGAGATATTGGGCAGAGGGTGAGATCATGCAGTGCGGTCTGTGAGCTGATCGTGGGGACTCCGCTCCCACACAGTCTGATGGAGTAACCGCTGTGTGCCAAGGGCACCTGGGCATGCACTGAACCGAAAGCCCAGATGTGGAAACAGGTTTGGCCGAGGCCTGAGAAACCACGTGCTAGTGTGCTAATTGGCTACCTTGGAATAATGGGAAGTGTATCTTCCACCATTTTTTTTCAGTTGAAAAATGAGCAAACTTCTAATTGGAACTTGAAATCTTTGTCTGTAAAATAGATCGCATAGGTACGCGTTCTTACTCTATTTTATAGAGAAAGGTGCAGAAACTAGGATGCGTGTGTCTTTGGGAAGTAGGCTGCGTTGCAGAGGCGTCATCACTTGAGATGTGTGCACAGCCTGCCCTTCCCTAGGCACTCAGAATCTGAAAACTTTCAAAACCAATGGTATTCTCACATTTCTGAAACCTCCAGAATGCCAATGGGAAGAATTTGTTGCCTTCGGATGGCCCTGCTCTGTTGGCACTGGCGTGATGGCGAAGGCAGTTGTTTAAAACTTGGGGTTCTGCTTCTGTGGCTGACATCAGGGTTGCCTCCTGAAGTGGGATTTTCCTGTCCATTTTGGATTTTCAGCATGTGGCTGGGACACTGTGTGGGAAAATACAGTACCAGGAGGTTGCTAAAGTATGGCCGAGCTGTGAAAGCATCTGGAAAAAATTGCCCTCGTGGGATAACTGGACTGTGTCCATTAAGCCAGGCTCTGCCCCGAATGCCGGCTCTGTTGTGGGCAGGCTCGGAGGTAACTGACTCTTCAGCCCACTGAGGCTGCTCAAGGACTCTTCATGGTAAAGCACCTCTCTGTTTTCCCCTCCGTTCCGGGGCCTGGCTATTTCGACTAGACTCTTCATATCGACTGTGAATTCTAGCCACTGCAAAACAGCCTCTGTAGTCCTGATTGCACACAACTTAGAGATGGCCACTTGAATATGATTTAAAGAGAGAGAGAGAGATGAAAAGGAAAAGAAAAAAAATAAATCTGAATAAAAATAGTTTGGGAGTATTGCTTAAATTTGGGTGGGCGCAAGTTGTCCACTATTTTAGTGGAAGGTAGAAATATGTCTAGGAGACACCTCATGAGAATGCAGCGCTCTGGAAGGAACGCATTGTAAAGTAAATACGCAGCCTTGAGCAAATGAGTGTCGTTGTGAGGTAAACCTAAAGGGAAGCCCTCTGCAAGTGTAGGTGAAGCTGTGAGTGTGACTTTGGGGAAATGTAAGTTAACGCACAGGTTATTTGGTCCTAAACCTGTTTGTTGGGTGTGTGCATGTGTGTGTGTGTTAGAAATTTTTCACTCATCTTCCTCAGGTAATACACTTCTGAACATCCCCACAATGACAGTGGCTGATCCTCAGGTTAAGGATTAAAGTTAGCGCTGTTCATCTGTCAGTACAGTCTATTTTTACAGAGACGTGGATTGAATTAGCAGAGGTATGGCTTTCATTAGTAATACAGGATAATTGAGTCAGTCAA
>CM052541.1:41541462-41588895 GCA_028533065.1 Trachops cirrhosus | reverse complement strand
GGTGACGTCATCTCTTTATTTGGCAGTCTCGCTGGTGTTCAATGTCGCCCTGCCAGAAATGGAGCCTGGTGAGCCTGCGTCTGCAGTGTTTGCTCTTTCTTGTGGTGGTGGAAGTTGTGAATGAACTAAGGATTTTGAATCATGGCGTTTTGGTTAGAAAAACAAACTTCAACCCAGGGATCAGATACAGATTAGGAGCCCCTTCCAACCAGAATCCATGCACCAGTGGTCCATTCAGTCCATGATTTTTTACCATCATGCGATGCTTTTTAAAGTATTTACTGCCGGTTGGCCCTAATGTGAATAGGGTTGATGCCTTAAGTTTTTATCAAAGAAATAAATGGTAAATGAACCTGCTTAATCATCTAAGCCCTGTTTTGAACGTTAAAAAGTTATCATTTTAAGACTTTTTACAAGACGGCTATGAAACAATATACATAATATATATACATAAAACCTTCAAAAATGTACTTGTATTTTCTTATTTAAAACTTATAAAACCATTAAAATTACATTAATATATAATACATTTTATTAATACTTTTATATATCACTTATAAAGATATACGATTTATAACATCTATAACCCTATGTAGTTGGTTTATTAGCAAGACTTCTCTGCTTTCTCAGAATGTAAATCTCTATACCTGAGAATGAGCACTATCCCCCATTCTTAGGGCCCGAATTCCCATCTGGTTGGTCTGCTCCTTAGTGTGGGAGTAGACTGTGGAGGTGAGTGAGAGGGTGGGAAACTCCTGCAAGGAAGACCGAGCAACCTTTCTTAATTGGGTGGATACTAATCTAGATCCTAAGAGTGACATGGCACATGTGCTACATTTGTTTTATTTTATCTTACCACTTACGTGACCTTTCCATCTGGAGGTGTCACAGGCGAGTCTTTTGATCCCCTGCTTACCAGCTAAACCTGTGTCTCCTGTTGTGTTCCCATCAGTCTGAGACATCTCCCTCCCCTCAGAACTCCCGTCAGTTGCTCCAGCCAGAAAGAAGCCCCAGTCACCTGTGATGCCTCTCTCCTGCACCGCACTCCCCCACCCACACTGAACCATCCTGTCCATTCCCCTCCAGAATATAGCCCAAACTCATCCTCTCCTCCCCTGTCCATTGCCACAGCATTCCCATTTCTTGTGCTGCCCCCATCCATTCTTTAAAAATACAAATCTGATCCTGTCGCTGCTCTGTTTAAAGGCTTTCATCACTTCCCATTGTACTTAGAAAATGAAAACCAAACCAAACCAAGCACAGGTCCTTTATTTGGCTCTGAATTATTGGCTCCTGCCCACAGCCACCACTCATTTCATGTCTTCCTCTCCCTTGCACACTTCTGCTCAGAAGCCGCTGGTCTTGCTCAGGTCCTTGCTATGCCCAGCTCTCATCTCACCCTTTGCACAGGCTGCTCCCTCTATCTAGAATGTCCTCTCCCCTTGGGCCTCCGTCTTGGCCTCACCTAGTTCCTCTGAGAAGCTTTCTCCTTCTCTGAAATTCAGTCTCTGTCTTCTTGTTTTTCTGATACCATGTTCTTTTCCTTCCAGCATTTAATACTTGTAGTCATATGCTTAAATGTTTATTTACTTTTTATTGTTTTTCTCATTAGACCATATGTCCTTGAAAGCAAGGACAAGCCTGCTTAGTTTTAGCACATAACCCCAATTCCTAGCACTCTATCAGACACATAATAGGGACTCAATATATTGCACTAATGAATAAATGAATATCTTTTTATAAAAGAGACTATGAATAATATCACAGTTCTACCATTTTCCCCTTGAGTGTTACAGGTAGTACATAGGTTTCTTGAATGTGAAGACATTCAGTAGTTGGCGCTACTACTATATCTGCTTTTGTAGTTCCATGTGATTCTGAATATCCTGATGTTAGTGTTCAGAGAGAAACTACCACTTATGCTGATTTCATGGTTCCTGACACTTGGTTAACAATTTAATTCTAAATCACTACTGAGACTTGCCTCAGATGGAAAAAAGAACTTATCTGGGTTCTTTAAAATGTATGAGCTTTACTGTACCATGTAGAAGAGCAAAAATAATTTGCTGTTTTGCTAGTGAAAAAAATTTTTTTCTCCATGTGTTATTTTCCCCCACACAAAGTGCTGAGTTACAGATGCCATATTATTGCTGTAATAAAAAGCTTTTGAGTGAATGGTGGGTGAGACTGTAGCAGCCATATTAAAGTGTACTTTCCCAGAGTGTGCTCCGATTCAGAGGTAACAGGGATGTACATGTGAAATGACGGGATGGATTTGACTGCAGCGACTTCTTTGTTGATGATTCGACAGAACTCAAGCATGTCTTCCACTGATAGTGGGTTTCCTACGTGTGAGAGCTTTGTGGGCAGTGCCTGCCTCCTTGCTCAGCTGGGATGCAGGATTGATTGTTTCTAGTTGCCTTTTCTAGAGCCAAAGGCTCAGTGCACTTGCAACATAGTTTCTTACTGTTTTCTTCTTAATTAAAAAAAAATCATTGACTCTAACATATGGCAACCTTTTCATAATTGCACTTGTGCTACTTTGAAAATGCTGTTACAAAGTGTTGAACTCTGTTGTTGGCTAGGGGTCTTACTAAAAACAGACTGGGAATCCAGCACAGGCTTAAGTGTGGTGGTTTCACTGTGGAGTGGTGTGGGACACATAAACCAATTCAGCCATGTGCCTTTCAGGAAGAGGAGGCTGGTGCTTAGTTCAAGTCCATGTGTGGCACGCATCTGCACCAAATACTGTGTTAGACCTTCTGTGGGATGCACACAGATTGAACAGATACTACCTCTTGTGAGAAACAAGTACACGTGGAGTAGTTAGATCTAATATTTTATGGATAGGGCTGTTTGGTCTTCAAGGTGCATCTGTACGCAAACAACCCTATGAAGTAAGTAGGAGGGAATGCGTGTGACTGGTATTTGTTATACCTAATTTACTGATGCCAAAACTGAGCTTCACATGAGTTATGATGTGTTCATGAGGGTTTAGGTGGTATTGGTTAAGTGGCAGAACTGGCGCATGAAGCCAGGTCTTAGACTCTAACCCCCAGCCTAAGAGTACATGCTATGGGAATTCAAAGTAAGGATGGATGTTCATGTGCCACTGGATGCTGGCTTGTGGCACCCTGCACATGGACCCTACATTCCCCACTGTCAACGTTTTAGAAGAGACCCTGAAAGCTGACCTTGTAGCCTCCATCACACCCTGGCCACTTCTGCTCTCGCTCCATTGGTTACATCCTCTTCGCCACATTTCCATAGCTGTGACCTTCCCACTGGCCCTCATCTGTCTCTCCACTCCATTTGTCCCTTGATCCAGTGTCCTTTCTGTGTCACAGGTCACCTGTTTCCTTCCTCTATCTCTTTTCTTCCCTTCACCATGAGATCATCCCCTGAATCTCCTCTGTGAATGCCATTTAGTCCTCAACCTGAAACTGCTTATCAAGTAAGATCTCCAGTGACATCTGAGTCCTTTTTTTTCAGTCCTCACTCTCATGGTTCTCCTTGCAGTCTGCCTCTGTGGACCACCTGCCATCTACAGAATGTCTCCTCTTGTTGCTTCTGGGTGCCTTCTTGCAGCTGCATTCCTGCTGCTGCTTGGGATCTTCCACTGTTCTCCCTCCTTTCTACCCCTTAAATGGGGAACCCCCCAGAGTTGTTCATGGTGCTCTGAGACATGAGACCTGAATTACCCATGGGCCTTTTTTTCATGTCCAGTAGCCAAAAAGATGACCACCTCCAAGGTCTCTAGTTCCCACACTCTCCCGAGACTCCAGTCTCTATATATCGTATCACACCGTGCCAAAAATGGAGCAGAAGTTCTTTCCATCTGTTATGAGTCCTTCTCCAGCTTCCCAAAATAGAAGCCTTGGTGTTGTCTTCATATGGGGTCATCAGGAAACCTTGATGCTTTTATCTCAGAATGATTTATTATGGCCTCCTAATTAGCCTCCCTCCAGAAAGTCTTTCATTTCACTTCTAGAGTTACCTTCCTCTCAATTTAATCTGATTATATCACTCTCCTGATTAAAGGTCCCTGTCTCCCATTTGTCTTCCCTGCAGGGCAAGAGCCAGCTCCACTCACAGTCACTAGCAACAGTGCCCTGCCTGCAGTGGACACTGACAAATATTTGTGGGATGAGTAAATCTTGGTTCCAGTCTCGCTTGTCAACTTTATCTTCCTGGGACTTGCCTCCATGCCATCTTGCACTTAACTTCTCACCAGTTCCCAAACACCTCCAGCTCTTTACTATTTTCTGTTTTTTGTGGTCTTTCTGCTTTTCTTTTGTGCCCCTTATAAATTTCCGCTTAAATCTGTTTACCCTTGGGCACCTCCTAACTAGTTCTTCAGTTCACAGGGAGAAATACCTTTGTATTTTTCTTTATTTGCTTTGTTGAATTCAGTCAATTTCATTGCATTTCTTCCTTTTTTGTTCTTGTCTGTTTCTTATGTTACTTTTTATATTCCCGATTCCAGATGTTTTTGAATTCACCCATTGCTTATGTGAGGATATTTAATTCAGTTCGGAGTGCTGTGTTACAGTTTTCTTTTGCTTCATGGTGTTTTTTTTTGGGGGGGGGGTGCTGTGGGGAGGAGGAGAATTTTCAGCAGTTGTTTGGTTTTGTTCTGATTTTTCTATTTCTAGGTATTTCGTGGGTGTTTTTCCTAATCCACGGGCTGTAGTTTCTGTTGGAAGAGTCAGGTGCAGTTTCTTGAGTGGCTGGCGGTGGGTGATGGGGGCAGACAGTGAGGGCGGGGTGTGTCTTGTTTCCTTCGCCCCCTCCTGCACCGCCTCGCCCCAGTCCTGCTCTTCACACGCTTCCCTGGGGAAGCAGCGCTTCTCTGAGACCTGGCCTCTCTCGCCTTCCAGCCCTTTTCCTCAGGCACAGCTTGGGCCCAGAACTACAGGGTCAGCTCAGACGTGCGTGTGGTGGGTGGGCACTCCGCGCAGGACTTTTCCTCCCTGGGCGTGGTTTTGTCTGTGCTTCCTCGGCGTTCTCTCCGTGCCTCTGCTGCCCGCTTCCCTGGAGTTTCCCCCTCTTCACACCCACTGGCTTGCAGCGGCAGCAGGAGCTCCTTTGGAAACTGGTGTTTATTCCTCCACTCAGAGGTGCCTTGAAGCCTGTGGTGTTCTTTGCCCTTAAGAATGCTGAGCGGCTTGGGGCTTCTGTTGTTTGTCCTCCTGTTGATTTTGTGGTCTTTTGGGGAAGGATGTATAAAGAGACTTGGATCCATTCAGCTACCACTGTCTTCCTGAAAGCTCCCACAAGGAAAGTTATATCCTCCCCACTTTTAGATGAGAAAACCAAGACTCAGAAGAGCTCCAGGACTTGGCCAAGATCGCACAGGTACTGACCAGCAGGATCTAAGGCGACCATTCCCTTTTACTTTGCTCAGAGAAACTGTAGCCCCTTATTATGAAGCTTATGTATGGGTTAGCATAGGGGTGATGTAAATTTTCCTGATACGTTTTTAAAGTACTGCAGGGAAGTGAAGGTTCCCCGAAAACATTTAACATTTCTTTGACAGAAGTTTCAGGTGTAGTTATGTGACAGTATGTAAGTATTTCCAAACCAAAACACCATATGGCTTTATCTTTTTACAATGAAATGGAAAAAGTTTTGTGATACTCTGTTGACACATGGTGTTGGAGATCAGCAGAGAATGCAGTCTGGTTTGAAACCCTGGGGTTAGTCGCTCTGTGGTGAGGGGCGGAAAGGACAGCCCTGCTGGAGAACAGGGTTCTGTTTCTGTAAGGGCGGTCGGTAGTACCACTCCGCACACAGCAGCCTCGGGCTCCTCCTCCTGCGGAGGCTGAAGGAGGTCTTTGCCTCAAGTCTTCAGTCACAGTCTTTCTCCTGAGCTTTCTCTCTGGGGATTTGAGTACCCAAAACTTGAAAAACGAAGAAGTAGAAAGAAAAAAAAATCTCTGAAATCACATTATCCAGAGTTGACTATTGCTAGTTTTCTGGTACTGTTTGCCCTGCTGTTTTCTTATTCCATTCTATATATTTTTAAACAAAATATTATATTGTGTGTGCTAGTTTGTAGCCTGGTTTTTGGAGATACCAATAAAATGTGTACATTTTTCTTATAAACCATCTATGTTTAACAGCTATACATTTATTTCTCTAGATAGATGTATCATACTTCAGCTAATCAGTCTGTTGTTGATTTAGGTTGCTTTAGGTCATTTAGTCTAGGATAGCATTACAGTGTATATTCTTGCAAATATGTCTTTGTATATACTTCTGGTACATAAGGAGTGACTGACTCTCCTTTTAAGATTGATTGCCAGATTTTTCTGTTTGGAGAAATAAAATAAATTGTACAAATTTCCTCGTTTGTTTTTAGCTTCCATCTGCTTTTCGTCTTTGTTTTGTGTTCAAGTTTAGGGAGCTCTGCAGGCTCATTCCTTGACCTCTGGTTTTTGCTTCTTCCAGACTCATTTTTGCAACAAATTCTTCTATTTTCTACAACTTCAGGTGCTTTCTATATGCTGTGGACACCCAGACACTGACTTTTTAGCCAAATTATAAGTTAATCTTCAGTTGCTATTATAAAATCTCTTAACTAGACATTTCGTTCATAATCTCATAGCAGCGCACTCAACCCCCGAACGTTTCTCATCCCTCCCACTCCCTCAGCAGGGGAGGGTGGCGGGGCTGAGGTATCTGGCTGCCCACTGGACATCTTTGCTGCGGCCACCGAGAGACATTTCAAACTTCAAGTGCAAAACAATAACCACAGCTGTTAACGTTTATTGAGATGATTGTGTGCTGGGTATCATGCCAGGTGTTTCCATGCAGTAGCTTATTTTATCATAAAGGCCACATAGGTTCTCCCATAATTCCCAATTTGTAGATGATGAAAACAGAGGCACAGAAGCTTACATTCTAGCTGGTAAATCTTAGTCTGCTCTTTACAGATATGCTGCCTGGTTCATACAGTGGAATTTCTGATGCTGTACCCTACAGCATCTTCCCAAGGTGCTTCTCCTCTTGGTGAATGGTGTGTGCCATCTACCCCGAAGCTCAGACCAGAAAGCTGAGAGTCATTTTTGGTACCTCTTTTTCCCTCATTTGTCAGTATTTCTGGTGATGCTGACTTCCAAGTAGGTCTCAAATAATGCCACTGTTCTGTCCTCCTACTGCACCCCTTCCCCCAGACCTGGCCACCTTCATTTCCTGCCTCAGCAACTCCTCACCCACGCATACTTCTGTCCTTGTCCCTCGGGAGGAGTCCTTTCACCGAATGGTATTTTAGGAATGAAGATATAGTCCTTCTCGCCCTGTTCATGCCCTTCCATTGTAGTCAGAAAGAGTAAAAAAATCCCTGCTCCAGCTCAGAAGGCACTGCACCCCCTCCCAGCCACACCCCACCTCCCTGGACTTGGCCACCCTTCTCTTCCTCAGAAGGAAGGCCGCCTCTCTACCTGCTCCTCCTGACTGAACTACTCCTCAGCTCTGTGCTACACCTGAGTAACGCCTGCTCCTCTTTGTGGCTTCATTTTTTATTTCTTTTTTAAATTGCAATTTATATTCAATATTATTCTGCATTAGTTTCAGATATACGGCATAGTGGTTAGGCAGTCACGTTCCCCCCAGTACTTCAAGTACCCACCTAGCCCATACACAGGCATTACGATATTATTGACTGTGTTCCCTATGCTGTAATCGACATCTCTGTGACTGTTCCGTGTGGTTACAACCTGGTAGTTACTTCTTAATCCCTTCACCTTTTTCACTGCCCCCGCCCCATCCCCCACCACCCTCCTGCCGGCAGCCCTCAGTCTGTTCTCTGTATCTATGTTTCAGTTTTTTTTGTTTATTTTGTCCTTTAAATTGCACATGCAGGTGAAGTCATACAGTATTTGCCTTTCTGTGGCTGACTTCTTTCACTTTAGCAGAATTCCCTCCAGGTCCATCCTGCCCCTCACCGGAGCAGGAACCTGCTCAGACCTGTGATATGAGGGTCTGAGGGCTCCTACTTACATACCCCGACTCCTGCGCTTCACCTTCACCCTGCCGAACACAGTGTATAGACTTCTGTCCTTAGGCTCAGAATCATTTATAATGTAATCGTAGACTCTGTGGGATTATTTATCTCATATCTCCTCCCACCCCCGCCAGCGGTGCCCCGAGAAGGCGGTGGCTGTAGCAGTGTTGTTCACCCTTGAACCTCAATGCTAACAGAATCCCTGGCACATAGTAAACATTCCTCAAATATTTAAAGAAAAAAGAAAACATAAACTTGTTGAGCTCTGGCTGCACCTGAATGTCAGATGAGCTGGGATGGTTTTTCTGCTATCAGGGGTGTGGATGTGTATTTGGTTCTCTGTGTTTGTCCACCTGGAGCCTAAGGACTTCAGGCATGGGACCCACCTTCAGGCAAACAAGGGAGTGGAAGGTGGCACGTGATGCAGGAGTAAGAATTGGTTCAGGGTAGAAAGAGCCACAGCTCTGCTTCTGTCCCGGTGGGAGAGCCCACTGTGATCCCTTATTGGGGTGGAAGGATTGAATTAGACCCAGTCCTTAAAGTTTTTAATTCGGTAAGCAAAGTCATACTGAGCAACAGTTACTATGTTTTCTTTCCTTCCTGCGCCTCTCAGCTAGAGGAGTGTCTGTGTTTCATTTTGTATGGCCTATGTCTCAGCGACGGCGAGTGTGCAGTTTCTGCTTGCAGGGGCTTCCGTGGAGCAGGGAGGGGCTGTCCGGGGGCGCCAGGCCTGATCACTGCAGCGTTCAGCCAGAGCCTCTCAAAGCTGCAGTGTGTCATTCTGGCAATCTAATCTGTCCTCCAGGCACCTGTTTTGGGATCTTTTAAGGCTTGCATTACTCTGGTTTCGGACATAGTTTTTCTTTCTGATCACGCACTCTTCCTGCCTGAAGCTGTGAAGTCACAGAAGAGCTATGTTTTAAAATCCGAATTTCTCTGCCAGTGACGGCGCCCTCACAGGCACGGGTGCCACATGCATGGAGACCGTCTCTGCCTTCTTGCTCTACTGCGTTTTCCTGGTCAGACTGCAGATAAAGGCAGCAGCCACTGTGCTTGTCATTGTGTAATTTCGCCTTTTGCTAGGCTGGACTCTGAGCAGATAGCAATGGGCTTTCTTCTCTGTCCATGCATGAGAGTTTATCCTTTGGATGCTCAAGAGTAGCTGAGGCTAACAAGTGGTGTTCTGTTAAAACTACACTTGGCCAAATGGGCTACTATACTCTGGGCTGGAAAGCTGCCGTCCCATTTTTAAAAATTGTTACCGGAAATATGTAGAGCCTTGAATGTTATCAGTTCATTTCTCCTTTTTAAAAATAGTGTTAACGTTAGTAAATTCTAGCCAGGATTGGCAACCTTGCTCTCTAAAGGACCAGGTAGTAAGTGTCTCGGGGTTCACGAGCCATGCGGTCTGTCGCCAGCTGCTGAACCCTGCTGCTGTCCTGAGGAAGTAGACACAGACGGTATGTAAATGAGTAGGTTTGGCTGTTGTCCAATAAAATTTTTATTACAAAATAAACAGAGGGCAAGATTTGGCCTGTGGGCCATAGTATGCTGATGTAATTAGCATAATTGCCCAAATTAAAGCATTTAAAGCAGAGAGATTGATTTGGACGAAACGGAAAAATGGGAGACTTCTGCCGTCACATGGTCAGTGCCTAACCTCAGATTTGAGAGAAGACCGCAGCGGTCCTTGTTCAACAAGTGTGACGGAGTCGGATGCCATCCACATCAGATGACAGATCGGTTACATGAGGCCATTTGAGTGGAAGCGCATTTAGATGTGCAGAGAGACATAAATCCCACCCCGTTCCTTATAATTAGTGCTGATACTTCTAGACTGTGTTCGGCCAGCATAGATTGGATGTCTGCTCTTCCTCCATTCCTGGCCGGGTGAGATCATGGCACAGCTCTGTCCCAGAATGATGTTGGATCTTCTGCTAAAATAATGTGAGCTTTAGCTGAACAGTACATTAGGGATCCCCTCGTGTGATCTGTGTGAAACCACTGTTTCCCCGAAAGCCCTGGACATTTCCGAGAGGGTGGGCCGCGGACAGAATCTAGGTGGCGAGTGTTGGAGGACGTTCAGACCACTGTGCTCTGTACAAGCCGTCACCGTGGATGAAACCACGGGTTTCAGGAACTGCTTCTGTAGAAGTAGAAATGGATGAAAAATTGCGTTGGTTGGTCATTTTCTTTTGTCAGAAAATGTCTTCCAGGAAGCATGAACATTTCAGCCATTCATGATTAAATTTGATGTGGGTACAGGTTTGTTAATAATTTAGTGATTTAACGGAGTTTTAGATCCTGCCCAACCTTTTCCATTTCCTAGCTAGGAAAACCGAGGCTATCCCAGTAGTATCGTCATAACTCACCTTCATGTTTTGCTGTGTTATCTACATGCCATGTGTTCTAACGTGTTAAATGCGTAACTGTTGACTCAGAAGTGGGTGTAACACTTAGTATATTCTTTATGTGCACGTTGATTTTATCCATGGTTGTAGCAGAGGTGAGGGTGTGAGTTCCTGTATTTAGGAAATAAAAGTACAGGACACCAAGCTAAATTTGGATTTTAGATTAAAAAAGTCATTTTTCAGAATAAAAGTGTAGTATTAAATGCAGTATTTGTACTGAGAGCATCCTTGTTTATTTGATACTCAGATTTAACTAGATGTCCTGTGTTTTATTTGGCAACACTCCTGGGGGCACAAAGATGAAAGTTGAGAGAGGCGAGCTATGGTGGCAGCAAGAATATGCTAGTTTACAAATCCTTGCACCCACCTGAGAAGCTTATTAAAATTTTAATTTCCAGGCCCACGCCGAGAGTCTGGACCAGTAGGACCGGGAAGGGGGTCAGGTGTTAGCATTTCTCCACAGTGCCCGCCGTGACTGTGGCAAGCACCGGGGCCTGCTCTTCTATGATGTTGGCTCGCTGGTGCTCTCTGGAACTCAGGTCTCCAAGGAGGTGGCTCTCTGGTGTTGACACCATTGCTCTCTGCTGGCTGGCAGTATGTAAAGGTTTTGCCCCACTCACGTGGGGGTTGGATGCTGCAGAGTTTGTCTTGAGGCCTACTGACCAATTACCCAGCCCCTTACCTTCGTTTCCTTCATATCCCAGCGTGACATCAGGGCCCGGGTTTATAGGAAGGGAGAACAGACTTGATAAAGCGAACTGATTGTGGGGAGGATGATGACAGAGGGAAAGTTCAGTCTAAAATTCTGCGGAGCTTCCTTTCAAACCCCCTTTCTCACCAAGTGCCTCCGTTCTCCCACTTTTTAGTGCTTCCTCCTGAGCGATGGAACTTTACAGTTAAAAACGACCTTGGAAGAAATCACCTGGTCCAAAATCCTTGGAATGCATTCAAGTCTTGGTGTTCATTCCCAGCATCCTGTGGTGGGACCGTGATGTCTCTCTCTGCTACAACAGGGGGCAGAGTCTGGGATAAGCCGTTGAGAAGCTCAGCTCCCTGGCTTGGTGGACCTCACGGGCAGCTTTGTGGTTTCATGGGCACAGGGAACCTTTCTTCTTTGATGACAGAAAAGCTGTATAACTCCGTGATGTATTAGAGGGAAAAAACAAGGAGTTGGTGTTCAGAGAAAGCAGCATAGCCTCTTGGAGAAAAGAACCCTTCCATGGAGAGCAAATGTTAGACTGTAAGGGGAATGATAAACTTAGAATTTAACTTAATTAGATTGTGAAGGTGTTGCTACCAGATTAGCTAGAATGGGGGTTTTAGCTTGAAGCCCTGATTTCTGTTGAAGTGAGCAGCCCTTTCCCTGAGGTGTTGAGTGGTGGGCTCTACCATGACGAAGGAAGGAGAAGTGAGCAGTTTCGATCACTCTGGGTTAGTGATTTCATGAACAGCAGTTCAGATGGTCTTCCTCAGGCCATCCTGAATCCCAGCAGTTGGCAGGGTTGGCTGGTGGTTTCAGGAAGTCAGGCGGAAAAAAAACAGAGAGGCATTTGAAGCCGCCTGAGGAAAAGCGTAGCAGGTCACTTCCTGCAGAGCTGACAGGCCAGGGCGGGAGCTGAATGAAAGGAACACGTGCTCCTGAACCAGGTGTTAGAAGTCGTTGGAATGCTGCAAGTAGGCACTTGGTGCATACACCTGTTCTTTGAAGATAAGTAAGATTAATGCAAAAGAATTTATCCAAGTGATTTCCTTTTTTTTCTGTCCCCCCTTTAATGTTAATTTATTTTTTTTAATTTTGTTTTTCAATTATAGTTGGCATTCAATATTATCTTATGTTAGTTTCAGGTACACAACACAGTGGTTAGATGATCTTACAAAGGGATCGCCCTGATCATTCAGGTACCCACCTGGCACTGTGCATAGTTATACAAGATGGTTAACTATATTCTCTGTCTATGGTGTACTTTACATTCCTGTGACTATTTTGTAACTACCAACTTGTACTTTTTAATCCTTTCATATTTTTCACTCAGCCCCCAAACCGCCCTCCCCTCTGGCAACCATGAGTTTGTTCTCTATACCAAAATATATTCTTACAAGTATATTTTTGAACTAGAATGTGCTTATTTAAAGTATCACTCTGGCATGCTCATTTACTTTGAAACTTGGGCCAGCAAAAGCATGCCGGGCCAGCTCATTTGTCTTTACAGAGTACAGCCCAGTTTGGGGGGATTAGACTGGAACATTAGAGTAGAAAACCTACATCTCTCTCTCTCTCCTTCCTTCCTTCCCTCCCTCCCTCCTCTTTTCTCTCTCTCTCTCAGTATGAGTTGTAGTTTGTGATACGTAGTTGTAACTGACTAGGGTTATCCTAACAGACAAGTTTTAAAAAATCGAATAGAGGGCTTCCTTGGGTTGAGTATACATGTGCCGTAACATTAGAGAGTCAAATATTTAGAAATCTAGCTTTCTAATTTCTAAGTATAATCAATTTGCATAAATAATTTTATATTTTTCTCTCTAATGTTGTGATTATATATGAACTCATGAGCACTATTTTGGAGGTCATACCTCAGCGGATTTTATAGTTGTTGATTCTTAATTTTGAACTCGTGGATTATCTACATCATTTAAAATCCTAAACCAGTCTCCTTCTGGAGTGTGCTCCTAAGGCGTCCTTTCTCAGGCATCGTGTGGATGTACATGCAAGGCACTCAGACTTTCTCTGAAGGCCAAAATTTTTGCATTATTAGTAAGTCATGCGAAATTAATCATATAGTACACTTTGTAATCAAATATAAATAACATTTGTGTTATCCATACCTTTGACCTATCAGTTCTACTATTTTTTTAGGCAAGAATTATTGAAAAACGAATAGATGCACCTCATGTTTTTGTTGAAAGAACTATATTAACGATGTCTTCAAACATTCCCAGATGGAATGCGGTCCAATAGTAATTATAAATCTTCATCATTATTAACTTGCTATATTTGTATATTACTTCACAGCTCAGAATTTACATTTGTATCCATTCCTTCGCTTGATACTTTCCAACAACCTAGAGTTGTTTTGAGTGAGGGATGCAGGGATCATTAGTTCCTGTTAATAGATGAATGAAGTGAAGTTCAGAATGGTTGAGATTTGCTCAGAGACCTGTTAGCTGTTCAGTAGTATAGAGTAGGGGATTAAAGTTCTAGTCTTTTAAAAGCCTTTAGCATGGAAAAGTACAAACATGTACAAAGTAAACAGGATAGAATGGTGACCCACTGTCCCCACATGCCCATCGCCCAACCTCAACAATTACCAGTGTTCTGCCCTCTTGTCTCATCTCTACCTTCATCGGCTTTACCCCCACATGGTGATGATATTGGTTTTGTTGGTTTTATTTAATGTTTACATACACTGAAAAGCACTAGTGTTAGCTATGGAGTTTTGACAGGTGGATATACCTATGTAACTTACACCCCGTCATGATCATTCTATCTCCCAGAAAATCCGCCCCCATTCGCCCTCCCTAGGTAACTTCTGCTTTTTTTTGGCCTGAGATTAGTTTGCTTGTTGTACCCTTCCCAGCAGTGGAATCTCAGTCTGGCTTCTTTTGTTTAGCATCATGGCCATAATAGAGCTCTAGATTTTTGACCCGAACTCCAGTGCTGTTTGCTGAAACCGGAGCTCTATCAGCATTTCATAGTTAGAGAAAGATGATTCCCTGAATGATGCCCTGAGCAAATCCAGGCACGGGCCTCATCTCATTATTGCTTGAGCTCACGTAGAGATGAGCAGTTTTTCTTTACGTAAGAAGGATCCACCATTCTTTTCAAAGGTGACAGCTGATTCTGTGTGGAGGGTTGGAGGTTGGAGGAGGTGCACCCCATGAAATTGTTTGCCTGTAGGTAGCTGAGTCATTTGGTTACTATGGGTGCATCCTCACCTCTCAGGTCCTCTACTGATTTCCCCTAATGTAGCTTCCTCTGTGTTTTTGGAGGCCTCTTGATCAAACTCCATTTGAGGTTGTGCTGATTTTTTAAGGTCAAGTATTGATAATTTCAAGGTTCAGAAAGCCATTTACCTGTCTCGCCCTTTTTTAATGAGATTACTTAATGGTTCAGTTTTGCTAATTAAGTAGAGGAGAAATGATCAAAATAGTGGTTAAATTACTGTACCCAGAGTTTGCATGTAATTTCATTTCATTTAATTTAAAAGAAGTCAGTGAGGACTCAACAGTAGAATTAGATCCAAATGTGTTTTTCTTCTGTAGGGAATTTTCTTTGAATTCTTTAACTCAATTATCTCTAGGTTAGAGAAGGACAACACAGACCTCCCACCCCCTCCCTCCCAAGAAAGGCAGACTTACTTTTTTAATTTCAGGGAAGACATTAGAATTTGTATCAGAAAGGTTCGTAAGCAGAGCAATGAGCCCAAGGATGAGCTAATTGACAGGTGTCTCTGGCCCCTTTGACAGGCGGCAGTTTCTCTCCTGAAGAAAGTTTGTGCACTGATGTCACTGAATTACTTGTAGTTTCTTTAACTGATTGGAAAGAAGAGGGCCCAAAAGGTAAAATTAGCTTTGACTTTATTCCCTTTGCTGTTAGTGTTGAGTAAATACTGGGCAATGCATTTTCTCACACGAAACTTCTGCAGGATGTGACTGGCTTCTGGGAACCGCAGCAGCCGCTGATGATCATTGCTGAATCTCACTCATTCATTGGGAGACACAGGATGGAAACTTGTCATTCTAACCTCCTTCGTTCATTGGCTGGAATGCTTCCATAAAGAGAAACTTTTCTGTATCAAGGGCTCAGTTACCCTAAGGTATAGCTCGTCATAGAGAAGTGGGATAAATGCCAAAGCTTTCCCTTTATTTACCAGTTTCAAAATGAGATGGTTAGCTAGCCTCTTCCAAAGGTGGCCAATGATTATTATCTTTTAAAAGATAATCATGAACTTTCAGATTTAAACACATTTGCTTTGTTTTGGTTCATTTATAGTCATTATTCTGTTTGTCTGATTTTGGGCTAGGGGAGCCTCTTCTAATTGGCTTCTGAACTGTACATATGGTATTATGTATGTATGTATGTATGCATGCACGTATGTATCAATCAATCACCTCTTTGCCTTTCTATTTATTAATAGCATGATCCTCCTTGTCTTTGGTAGATAAGACGTTCCCTGCTCATTGTACTCTTTTGTTTCCAGACCTGGGATCAGCCATTTGTTCAAGGAGCTGCAGTTCCTTTGAATGCAAATAGATTTCAAGACACAGTGTGATCACCAAGGTGGTGACTCCAACTTGGCTAGTCATTGTTCTAGGCCTTTTCAGAGGATAAAGTAGGAAATTTTCCCTTTAAGTAAAATGCTTCAGGAGCGCATACTGATACTTCAATTCAAATTGTAAATTACCAAAAAAAAAAGATAATTAGCTTAAAAAATGGGTGAGTCACTATAAGAGGTGCCAAATGAATAATGATAAAATCATAGAAAATAGCCCTGACTGGAGTGGCTCAGTGGGTTGAGCACTGGCCTGCAAACCAGAGGGTCACCAGTTCAGTTCCCAGTCAAGGCACATGCTTGGGTTGCAGGTCAGGTCTCCAGTAGGGAGCATGCGAGAGGCAACCACACACTGATGTTTGTCTCCCTCTCTTTCTCCTTCCCTCCCCTGCTCTCTGTAAATAAATAAATAAATAAATCCTTTTAAAAAGTCATAGAAAATAGAACTGTACAGAGATCTTGAAATATATGGTGTGTGTTTTTTTTGCCTACTCCTTTTACCCTTTCACAAAAGCTACCTTTGAACATGTCTGAGTAGAGAAGAGATTCAAGAAGTTGAAGCTTAAATATGAGTCACTGGCTTTGGCAGTAGGAAGTGGCGGAGGCCCTGATGAAAAGTGATTTATATGAAGTGAGGTGATCAGAAAACAGATTACAGCAGTTCAAATGGAGAATTTTGTATTTAGCAAATTTCGGCTTCGGTTGATCCACCTTCGTCTGCTTTCTGACTTTGAAGTTGTTCTTGGAACAGGGCTTTTGTATCTAGAAGTGAGGAATTTGGTGTGTGGAAAGAAGCCAAGTGCACTGCCTGCAAACCTGTCTGCACCCGTGGTCGTCCTGGGATTCCTTTTTGGCCAGGAGAGCTCTTTGTCATCATCTTGTCACATTTCTGCCCCTGATTTTAACTTTAATGTTGTTATTATTATTTAATGAGAGGCAGCATGTAAGACACTTTGAGTGGTGTTTAGTTTTGTACAGGGTGGAGGCAAGAGGCCCTGGCTTCCATGTCCGTGGTTCGTCTGGAAGACGTGTTCACGCACGTAGTTGCTATCTAAGGCAGAGCATACACATATGTGTGTTATCATAACTAGAGATGCAGACTTGAATTATTTTACTTACATCATAGGGAGATTGTCAGTTAATTGCAGAGGTAATTTCTTTTGCTTTGCAAGAAGAACTCTTCCCATACAGGTTTAAAATGCCAGTCTCAAAAGTATGTCTCTCTTCAAATCAATTATCTACAATAAATGAAGTAAATATGTTAAACATTCCCAATTGTTCAAGTATTAAATTTTCCTAAATGCATATTGCAAAAGAGAATTCTTTTTTATGGGGAAAAATGCAAATTTCCCAGCTTTTAAGGTTAGTATTAACATGTTAGCAAAACTCCATTATTACTTAGAATCTGTCTCCAAGGGAAGCATTTTATGATATATAAATGAAGTATCATTGTGGCAATTTAGTTGTAATGTTCATTTTCAAAGAGGAAATGTTAATATTTTGAAATAGACATCAGCGAAATGCAATGTTAGAAGAACAGGCTTCCTTTTGATATTTCAGTGGAAAACAGCTTCCTGGCGCCTCTCTAGGACTGTAGGGTCTGATACAGTAAAAATGGAGGAGACTGGCCTCAGTAAAGTTAAAGAGTTCTGCTCTGTGAAAGACAACGCCCAAAGAGTGAGAAGACAAGCCACAGACTGGGAGAACATATTTGAAAAAGACACATCTGATAAAGGACTGTTACCCAAAATATACAAAGAATTCTTAAAATTCAACAATAAGAAAACAACGCAATTAAAAACGGGCAAAGACCCTAACAGATGCCTCATTGAAGAAGGCGCACAGATGACAGGTGAGCAAATGTAAAGACGCTCCACGTGCTGCGGCATTAGGGGAAGGAAAAGGAAAGCAACCACGAGCCACCACCATGCTTCTGTTAGAGTGGCCTGAACCCAGAACACTTGCCCGCCTGCCAACTGCTGGCGAGGACATGGGGCAGCCGGGACTCTCTTTCATTGTGTGTGGGAATGTTAAATGGTACCCCTACTTTGGAAGGCAGATGGGCAGTTTCTTGCAAAACAAATTCTCACCACACTGTCCAGCAATCCCGCTCCTTAGTATTCGCACAAAGGAATCAAAAGCTATGTCCACACAAAAACCTGTTCATGGGTGTTTATAGCAGCTTCACTTAATAATTGCTCAAACTTGGAAACAACCAAGATGCCCTTCAGTAGGTGAATGTATAAATAAACTGTGGTACATACAGGAAATGTCAAAACTCTGGAGTCAGTAAAAAGATCAGTGGTTACCAGAGGTTGGGAGGAGGCAGGGGTGGGGGTTGCAGATGCGGTGAATAGTCAGAGCACAGAGAATGTTTAGAGCAGTGAAAGTACTCTGTATGGTACCGTGGGGAGAGATCCATGCCATTATATGTTTGTCCAAACACACAGAATGTAAGCCAGGAGTGAGCCCTAGTGTACACTGTGGACTTGGGGTGACTGTGATGTGTCAGTGTACGTTCATCAGTTGTAACGAACCACTGTGGCAGGAGATCGTGATAATGGGGAGGGTGTGCACGAGCACGTGGCGAATCTCTGCGCCTTCCTCTCAGTTTTGCTGCGAACTGAAACCTGCTCTAAGAAGCAGTCCTGATTGTAAGAAGTTCTGGGAACAAGGTGGTAGAAGGAAATTGGAAATCTTGAGTTTCTGCATTTCTCACTATTTCTTAGAATTCGTAAATAGGGAAAATACGGGCTAGAGGGGAAGAATCTAACAGAACTGAAATTCATAGTTGTAGAAAGTATGTCCAAATTCCATATAACACTCTTTAACTAAAAAAAAAAAATTATTTTTTCTAAAGTGAGAATTACTTTCACAGTGGGCTTCTTCAAAACCAAAGTGTAAGTGTGATCCTGGACAAAAGGGCGTGCAGGGTAGATGGTCAGAGCTGGAGCTGTGCCGTTATCCAGGAGCGTAACATCGTTACTTTATAAAAAGAGAGAGAACTAGCTTCAGAGATGCTGCTCAGCGGTGAGCACGAAGTTATACACCTGGAAGCAGTAGAGCTGTGACTAGAAACCCAGACCTCCAGCTACTGGTCATTGTGGTGCTAGCTATATTGTGGTGCTTGGTGATAACTCTTCTTCCCCTGCCTGTGTCTCCTGCACCTTGGTTAGGAAGCCTGAGGACTTGCAGAGATACTCAACTATATACACCTGTGTGTGTTTACACACACATATGACACGCAGAAAAATTCTCGGTGTCTTCTAAAATGATGACGATAAATTTAACATGGCTTCAGGGTATCCTTGAAATCTCTGACATTGCAGGCTTTTGGCAAGTGCTTTTACTCCTTTGCTGGCCAGAGTCCCACTAAGCCCATATGTAGAATGGAGAAGAGGCCTGTGGCATGTTAACATGATGCCCAGGGAGCTGTGCTGTGGGGTGGGGGGGCTCCTTTCGTTATGACACACAAATGGGCTGTGCATGGGACACTGCTCTCACCCTGTTCTAATGGTTCTCACTGGTGAGTGCCAGTTGCTTTGTTCAATAAAATCTTTCAGTTATTCCTGAGTTCTGCAAATTATCTAAGCAGGCAAAAGTAAACTCCATAGATGAGAAGAAAAATGTATTAAGTCCCTTGAAATCACTTGTTATGAAGCCTCATTCTCTCATACAAGAGAGACCCCCCCCCCAAAATGCAGTTATCTTCCAGAGGGCGAACCCCTTGCAGTACAGGCTTCCCCCACTAGCTGAGTGTTCCAGGAACCCATCTGTATTAGTGCACTAGCTGGTGTTCTGTGAGAGGCTGTGTTTGGCTTCAGTGAATTTTTTTGAGGACTCTTTCAATGCATTTGCTCATTTCATGATGAATGATTTATGAGCGCACCTGCCCACACTTTGCTGAGTGTTCAGCAGTTTTTGACCAAAAAATGGCATGAGCCCTGTGCCCCACCCTCCCTATTCACCCAATCTTGCCCTGAGTGACTTTTGTTTCCCTGAATAAAAAACGTCCCCAAAGGGAAACATTTTGCGAATGTGGAAGAGGTGAAACAAAAAGAACGACAGAAGCACTAAAAGGCATTAAAATCGACAAGTTCAAAAAGTGTTTTGAGCAGTGGGAAAGAGTCTCTATAGGTCTGTTGCATCAAATGGAGAGTACTTTGAAGGTGACTGAAGTTTAAACATGTAAGAATAAATATACAATATTTAATATAAATAAATCCTGGGTTTTTCTTTGGGTACACCAACCTCCCTCCCCCCATAAATGTCCAAACTGATCATCACACTGACACTGGATTTATAAGGCATCACTTCCTCTGAAGACCTTATTGCAGTCACACATGCTGGTGAGCAAATAGTGACCACATCCATCCAAGCACTGGATCAGGCCCTGGGCGCTTTGCAGTCCTGTGAGGCCGCCAGGGAGCTTGGAAAGAGTTTTGGCTCAGACAGAGAGAGTGGGGCCCATTTCACACGTGGATCTTTTCTGTCAGTGCCATGGAAAACAGGACTGATCAGAATTGATTTCTAAGCTGTGTGACTGAGCGGAAGAAAACCTGAAACACACCTAATAAAACGCCGTCCCCTACCCTGACTACGCTCACTGATTGCCATGACCTATGTCTTGGACAGTGCGAGCTGGAGGGAAGTCACCAGGGACAGAGATGCCAGCTTATTCTCCTCACTGCCTGCCTTTTTTGCTGTCTCCTGCCTCCTTTGACTTATGCCCGCCTGGAATCCTGACTTTGTGCCTTGGCTAGAAGAGTCCCCGTGTAGCCACAAGGGTCACAGCCTCCAGAGGGAGAAAGGCCCAGGAGCTTGGGCCTCAGCAGCACAGAGTCGCCTGCCTTACTCCTGTGTACTGCCTGGGAGCCTGTTTAGGTGAGGGAAAGGACCCTGTGCTAGTTTTGTTCAAGCTCCTGGAAATATGAGGACCCCTTTCAACACACAATTTCCTGGTTTTGATATATTCTGTCCATAGGCAATACTTGCTCTTAGCTGCATTTGTGAGGCCCTCACAGTAACTGCACAACCTCCAAATGGCCCATGGGCCTTTCCTTAGGTTGAGAGTCACTGCTGTGGACCTGAAGGGGAGTGAAAACTCAAAGAAGAAGAAAAGAAGATTGTCAGTGGGTCATAGTGGGATTTTTTTTAGTATTTTGACTTTCATACTGATTGTTTCTATTAAAAAAAGAGTGTGTGTGTATAAAATGAGTAAATATTGCCCCCAAATTTGCATAGGACACTAATTCAGTTCATGCCGTTTTCAAGTCCCAGGGTTGCATAATTGTTGCACAGCAGCATTAGGATGTCACTGAGCCTCTTCTGGAGGCTTTGGCTCAGACAGCTCGGACCAGCTCTCGGAAGCGTGGCATTACGGTGGTGAACCTGAGCTGGGTCAGCGTGCTGCCCCGACCGCTGGCTTGAATCTGACCGGGCTGAAGCACGTTCGCTGTAGTCTCAGTGTTTGTCTCCGAATTTCATGTGTTGCAATCCGACCCACAAGATGATGGTAGTAGGAGGTGGACCTTTGGGAGGTGATTAGAAGCCCTCATGAGTGGCATTCTGGTCCTTACAAAGGAGACCCAGAGAGCTCCCTTGTCCCTTCCACCCCTGAAGGCACAGCTAGAAGATGAGCATCTATGTACCAGGAAGTGGGCTGTCACCAGATACCCAATCTGCTTACACCTCGATCCTGGAATTAATAGGCTCCAGAACTGTGAGAGAGAAATGTTTGTTGTGTGAGCCCCCGGTCTGCGGTGTCTCGGTATAGCTGCCCAAATGGACTGACACCATGTACTATATTCTTAAACTTTTCCATTTTCTTGGTCTCTTGCTCCCCTCCCCCCTCTCCCACTTTGTTCTTCTCCTCCTTGCTTTCTTCCTTCCCCACTTTGTTCTGCAGATATTTGAGCACCATGTAGCCTTGGGAAGTTTACAGACTGATAGTAAAACATGTGGCTAAAAAGAAATTACAGAGATCTCCTAATTGCAAACTCTGATAAATGCTGAAGGCAAACTGTGGGTGCTATGAGGCCGCGTGACAGAGAGACACGGCCCTCTGTGGGGGCAGAGAACTGTCCCTGGGGAACTGACAGATGGACTGAATAGGGATTAATTAGATGATAAAGGGGAAGAAGTGTTTTCCAGGCTTAAGGACTTAAAGGAAAAGCGACCAAGTGCTGTGAGATGAAGCAGCAGCAAATCACAGCGAGATACGTAGGGCCTTTCTGCCTGGGATTCTGGTCTCAGTCCCTTGAGGGGGCCTTCATATGTGAAATACATTTTTTGTGCCCAGATGATTCTTTTTAGTCACATTGCGCCTAATGAGCTATTGTATGTGTGTCCTCTGACTTTCATGGGATAATGCTAACCATACAGCTCTTTACCGACTGAATTTATCAGTCAGGTTGGGCTGCCATAACAGGATACCACAAACTGGGTAGCTTAAACAACAAAAGCTTACTTTCTCATAGTTTCGGAGGCTAAGTCCAAGCCCAAGGCCCCATCAGGGGTGATTTCCGGTGAGGCTTCTCTTCATGGCTTGCAGATGTCCACCTTCTCACTGTGTCTTCACATGGCCTCTTCCGTGTGTGAGGAAGAGAGGGAGGAGGAGGGAGCGGGAGAGGTGAGAAGAGAAAGGGGTGAGAGGGTAAGAGGGAGAGGGAGAGAGAAGGAGAGAGGAGAAAAGAGGGAGAAGGGAAGGGAGGGAGGGAGATCTGTAAAGGTTGCTAGTGTCCCTTCTCTTATAAGGACACCAGCCCTATCAGATTAGGGTTCACCCTTGTGTTACCTCCCTAAAGGTTCTCTCTCCAAATACAGGCACATGGGGGTGAGAGATAGGGCTTCAGCCTATGAAATCATCACACGACACTGACCTGTCTCAACCTGGAGTCTGACTTTGGACCATCGTCCCCTAGACATCATGCTGGCAGGTGTTTTAAAAGAGAACAGAAAGTGAAGCCCTGCGGCATTCAGGTTTTTGCTTTTGAATGCCTGTGAGAGGACCCGACAGAAGCCGGTTCTGTTAGGCCAGTGTGCTTCATCAAGGAGGCTGCAGGGTTGTGGGGGATCAGCTGCTCTTCCCTAAATTGGGTGTGGCTCTTGTGAGGGGCAGCTAGTAGCTTTAAGAATCCCATGAGACCTGCTATATTTCACAAGACCACAGAGAAGAAAATTATGAAACAAAAGCAACCCGCAGTTCTTGCCCTGTTCATGAGAACTGTGATAACTTGTTAACTGCATTTCATTGTGGGGCTCATGTTTCTTCCTGGCACTTTTGAATTAGTGACCCTTAGAAAAGTCACGTTTTAAAAACAGATGCTGGGGAGATAAAGGGGCATGGCATCCCACATGTCATTTTCAAGGGTGTTTTCTGGGCACGTTGATACCTACGGCATGGCAGGGCCTTGAGCTCGAGAGGGAAGGGAAGCCAGGAAGGTGTGGCGGTTCTTGTTTTTGCGAATGCATTGCAAGCTATCAAAGCAAAGTTTATCATTTTCTCCTCAATGACCTGAGCCTGTTGATTATCTCTTTACTTTCCCCAATTTACCTCTTCCTTATTCTTAAGCTCTAAGCTTTACTTAAGTGCTTTATAGATTTGCAGACCTCATAGGTGGCCAGAAAAGTGAAAACCTGGAGAAGAGAACATTGGCCAAGAAACCTGAGGCTGAGAGAAGTCCCGTGGTGTGGTAGGCTAATAGACAAGAAATTATCAAGCACTTGCTGTGCGTAAGACACGGTGCTAGGCATTTAAGTGCATAGGAAGATTTGGAACAACCAAATGTTAAAATTTACATTTTAACTTAGACCAGCTATGAATTTAAGAAAATATAAAATGTCAAGTAACTGAAGAAAAGTACCTATGAGATGTCAGATGGTGGTATATGACTTATTGCCAGACGATTAGTGCTACCAATGAAGTGACTTTTCTCCACTAGCATCCAAACTCTTTAACAGTAAAGACCATGTTTGCTGTGCTCGCAATGCTCAGCATAGTGGTAGGCATTCATTGAAATGAATGAGTAATGAATGATTCAGGCTAGAAAACGCTAATTGTTTTTTTAAATTAATTTATTTTTATTGTTGTTCAAGTACAGCTGTCTCCATTTTCCCTCTGCCACTCCCCCCATCCCAGCCACCCCCACCTCCCACCCTTAGTCCCACCCCACCTTGGCTCTGTCCGTGTGTCCTTTACACAAGTTCCTGAAAACCCTCCCCCCTTCTCCCCCTTATCCTCTCCCACCTCCCTTCCAGTTACTGTCAGTTTGTTCCCAATTTCAGAAACACTAATTGTTTTAAAGTAAATACGGGCTTTTCTTTTTTTGCTTGTTTGTTAAAAAGGTAAAACGTACAGTAAAGTACATGGTTCTTCCCCGGGTACAGAACCATGTTCGGATGAAGATACAGAGCATTTCCAGTGCACTGGAAGGTTCTCTCATGCCTCTCCCAGTTTGTGCCGTCCAGCAGTAGCCCCTGTCCTGACTGCTGCCACCGTACTCTAATTCAGCCTGTCTTTGCACTTCCTACAACTGCAGCTATACAGGGTCCCTGTGCTGAGATTCATCCATGTTGCTCTTGCATGCATCGGTAGTTAATTCTTTTTCAGATGAGATCGGGCGCATTCAGGGTGGTATGGCCATAGACAGTAGTTAATTCTTTTTCATTTCCATGTATTGCTTTTTATGAGCATTTGGGATATTTCAAGTTTGGGGCTATTGGGAATAAAGCTGCTATGAACAATCTCAGGTTTGTCTTTTTTTTAATAGTTTTATTGATTATGCTATTATAGTTGTCCTAATTATCCCCCTTCTGCCCTCCTCCATCCAGACCCTGCTCCCACTCCCTCAGGCAACCCCCACACTGTTGTCCATGTCCATGGGTCATGCATATATATTCTTTGGCTACTCACTTTCTATGCTGTACTTTACGTCACCGTGACTATTCTGTAACTACAAATTTGTACCTTTTAAACCCTTCACCTTTTTTGCTCATCCTCCCAATCCCTGTCCCATCTGGCTACCATCAAAACATTCTCTATGTTTGTGATTCTGTTTTGGTTCTGCTTTTTTGTTTATTTTGTTTTTTAGATTCAATTGTTGATAGATATATATTTATTGCCATTTTATTATTCATATTTTTGATCTTCTTAAAGAAGACCCTTTAACATTTTGTGTAGTACTGATTTGGTGATGATGAACTCCTTTAGCTTTTTCTTGTCTGGGAAGCTTTTTATCTGTCCTTCCATTCTAAATGATAGCTTTGCTGGGTAGAGTAATCTTGGTTGTAGGTCTTTGAATATTTCTTGCTAATCCCTTCTGACCTGCAAAGTTTCTTTTGAGAAGTCATCTGACAGTCTTATGGGAGCTCCCTTGTAGGTAACTAACTTCTTTCCTCTTGCTGCTTTTAAGAGTTTATTTCTGTCTTTAACCTTTGACATTTTAATTATGATGTATCTTGGTGTGGGCCTTTTTGGGTTTATCCTGTTTGGGACTCTGTACTTCCTGGACGTGTATGTCTATTTCTTTTACCAAATTAGGGAAGTTTTCTCTCATTATTTTTCAAGTAGATTTCCAATTTCTTGCTCTCTGTCTTTTAGGCACATGCATATACGAATGTTGGTGTGCTTGAAGTTGTCTCAGAGGCTCCTTACACTATTCTCATGTTTTTGGATTCTTTTTTCTTGTTGTTCTAATTGTTTGTTTTTGCTTCCTTATATTCCAAACCACTGATTTGAATCTTGGCTTCACCCTGTCTACTTTTGACTCCTTATAAATTGTTCTTTATTTTAATTAGTGTATCTTTCATTTCTGACTGGATCTTTTTTATGCTGTTGAGATTCTCACTAAGTTCCTTGAGCATCCCTATAACCAGTGTTTTGAACTCTGTATACTTACTTGTCTTCATTTTGTTTAGTTCTTTTTCTGGAGTCTTGTTCTATTCTTTCATTTGGGCCATGTTTCTTTCCTCATTTTCGCAGCCTCCTAGGTTTGTTTCTATGTATTAGGTAGAACTGCTACATGTCCCAGGCTTGGTAGAGTGGCCTAATGTAGAAGGTATCCGATAGGGTCCAGTGGCAGAGCCTCCCCTATCACCCAAACGAGTACTCAAGGTGAACCAACTATGTGGGCTGAGTACAATCTCCTTTTGAAGTGGAGCCGTGATTGCTATTGGCATGTCCAAGGTCAGCTATTGACTCTGTTCTGTCCAGGGTCACACAGCATAAACTACAAAGCAACCTGCAGATGGCTGCTACTTGTCCTGGCGAGGCCAAGCTGTGAACCAAGGCCAGCTGCTACTAGTGCTGGGCCTGGGGAAAAATAGCAAGAGTTACGGGTCTCACCGAAGCTAGGTGCTGCTTGTTTGGCATAATTTAGGAAAGCCCAAAGCATGGGCCAAGACAAGCCATTTGTGTGTAAAAACCACTGGACACAACTTGTGTGGGCCTGAAACTAGGGTGGGGCAGGGCCTCAGGGAATCACCAGAGTGGGGCAAACAGTGTGGGCCAGGTTGATAGAGTCTCAGATATGGCACCTGCCTGTCAGCAATGTGGCTCTATAGAGGTAGGTCTCAGAAAAGGAACAGTGGCCTCTGCTAGCACTCATGTCTGGGAGAAAGCTGCCCAAAGCTCTCGTCCTTATGCAGGACAATTAATTCCTCCCCATATGCCTCTGATGTCTTTCAGTCTGCTGCCCTGTGTTGGAGTTCATAGGGAGTGAGTCTGAGTAAGTCTGTGTGTGGGTCGCTTAACAGGAACTGCCAGTGGCTCCAGAAGTTTCAGTATTCCACAGCCTCAGTCCCTGCTGGGTTTTACAGCTAGACTTCTCTTCCTGGCACTGGGACCCTAGGCTGGGATGCCTGGTGGGGAACTGAGACCCTTTGCTCCTTAGATTTCCCTCCCGATTTTTATCTACCACACTGGGTATGAGACCAGCTTATTCCATAACTCCACCCCTTCTACCAGTCTGAATGGATGTGGCTTCTTCTTTAATTCCGTAATTGTAGGACTTCCATTCAACTCTATTTCTGATGGCTCTGAATGATGGTCGTTCTATAGTTTAGCTGTAATTTTGATATGGTTATGCAAGGAGGTGAGCAGTGTTTACCTACACCTACACCTTCACCTTGACTGGAAGTCAGATTTGTCTTTTGGTGGACATAGCACTCACTTCTCTTGGGCACATATCTAAGAGTGGAATTCCTGGATCGCAGCATATTATTACCTTTAGCAGATATTATTTCATTTAGCAGAAATTTTTTTCCACAGTAGTTGTACCAATTTACTCTCCCACCAGCAATAAAAGAGAATTTAAATATGGATTCTAAGTTGTTTTATAGTTATCCATAAAGTTCATTCCAAAGGTATAAGACACTGGTCATTAAAACCAAGGGAAGGAGGAAATGAGTTTTCCCAATGTTAACATTGTACCTCCTTCTAGACTCTGAACCCACCGGGCCAGGCACAACACAGGCATTGAGGCAGCATTTGAGTGGATCCTGAGACAAGCCTGTAGTTCAGGAAGGGAGTCAGCTCCGACAGCAGAGCATAGGGGCGACTGATTACTGAATTCTGACCCTCACAGATATCAAGACTCCCAGCTTTATCCCTTGCCGGTTTCATGATGTCATTCATTCCACAAACCTTATTGAGAACCTGCTCTGTGCCAAGAACTCTTATCCTACTGTTGCTGCTGAATAAACTTCAGGATGTTGGGCAAGGCCTGTAATAACACAGTGGCTGCTCGGGGGATAGGCCAGTGACCCGAGCTTCCCCCCACTCCCTGTGAGGGGACTCGAGATAGGGCCCTGCAGCAGGGTTGGGGTGGGCTTAGGTCCACACTGAGTAGGACAGGAAGCAGGCAGTGAATGCTTCCCAAGAAATTCTTCAATTGGACTCCCTTAGCCAGGAAAATCTCTTATTTTCTTTTTGTGGGGAAGGGGATGAACAGGTAGAATCACAAAGCATGTCCATGAATAATCGAGTCTGGAAATATGGGCAAAGCCGCTTTAACAGCAATAAAAGCTAACACTGAGATGCCTCCTGAGTACCAGGTATTCTCGTTCAGTTCTCAGTACCAGCCTATGAAACAGGCACTCTCAGTAGCCCCATTTCTCAGGTAAGGAAACCAAGGAGCAGAGAGAAGAGGTAACTCTCCCAGTCTCACAGCTAGAGCGTGACAGAGTAGGGGTTTCCCGACTCTGGGCTCTTAGCCACTCACAGCGCAACAGCTGCCTGTTAGTTTTGGTGCTTTTAAAAAAATTTATTTTTCAATTACAGTTTACATTCAGTGTTATTTTGTATTAGTTTCAGGTGTATAGTTTTGGTGTTTGAACTTTTAAATTTATGGTCTTTATATGAGCCTCACAGAAGTTGGCTACTTGACATGAACATTTCGACGATTTTTGCATGTCATTTCTCCCTGGGATGGCAAAGTTGTAGTTTGAAGAAAGTATGATGTATAGAGGTGTTAGAATAACCTATAAATCTCAGTTTTTAAAAAGAAAAAGTTTACCCTAATATTAATTAATCTGCATTAGAGAGCCTGTATGCTGGCAGCCAATCATATTACTCAGTAATGCCTGTAAATTTACATACACTATGAGTGTGTGCTGCAAGAACTAAGGAATAACTCTGAAGTCTAAAAGCCTATAAGTTAAAAAAAATCTTTACACATAATTACTATCTGAGCGCCTGTCATGTGGTATGTGTTGGACTAGGTAGTCTCCAAAGCATCTTGAACTAGGTTTATTAGCCCAGATCCCCATTTTTCCGATGAGGGAAATGGGGGTCAGATAGGCTGTGTAAACTGTCCAGAGTCTCCTAGCTAGAAAACCTCGGTGCTGGGATTTGAACCAAGCCCGTTTAACTCCACAGTCTGTGCTCTTTTCACGATAAGATAGGCTTCCGCTTGTGCAAAGGAAGCACTCATGTTCAAGGAAATTGCCCTTATGTGATAACATAGTCTACCCTGTTTTCCCTATCCAATCTTTAATCAGTGAAAGGTATCAAATTTCCAGAAGAACAGTTTTGAATCGTAATGGATGGCATTGTTCACTGTCTCAACATTTTAAAATTCATTTCAGTTTCACTGCCAATCCTATGTAAACACAGGAAGCTTTAGTCCTAAGAGTGCTAATAGGCCTGATTTCGTTGTCAGAGGTTTTGGTGGTCTGATGAGCAAACAAGTTCGTTTCTGTGGAAACCAAACAGAAATCTATCTGAATTGACACAGCAGAGGCCTAAGAAATGGGGCAGTTTGAAATAATTCCATCCAAGGAGCATAGGAGATAAAAGAGACCAACAAAAAGAGATTAGGTCAGAGTTAGGCAGTTAAGCCACATGTGAAAAAAATACATATTTTATAAACCGTATACTTGTTTAGGGTCTATTTTATCATTTCAAAACAATGTGTAATGTAGGGTGGTGCCACAGAAAATGTTTACCTAATTTAATTTAAGAAATTTTTAACATTATTTTGACCGTAATTTGCATGTGGCAGGGATGTTTGTACTTTAAGAGAACACCGACATTTTAAGGTGGGTAAGTGAAAACAGTGAGTCTCCTGCTCCCTGGGAAGGGATTCAGTTGCCATGCCAGTAATCCAAGAGACACCAGCAATGTGATATTGGAGACTGAATGTTCCAATTGTCATTGATATGAAAGCCTATCAGGTAGAGCACTCAACAGAAAATTTCCCATTAACACAGCACTGAGTCACGACATTCCTGTCAGAGTGTTCTTTCATCTGGGTTTAGGACTTTGGTCATAAGAAAATTAGTTGTGTTGAGTACATATTAAAACTCACTTATGTAACGGTTTGTGAGCTGAGTAGGCAGAGAAATGCCATCTGTGAACCTAGGACTACAAACCGTGGGCAGCTGTCCAGGGGTCTGGGGAGGACACACTGATCAGCACAGCCCTGGAGCTGCACCCGTGAGTGAAGGCACCTCTCCTTTGTGATCCAGGAAGGATTTCAGTTAGCACCATCCACGTGGCCTATTAGGAGGGGTAAGCTTCTGCCAGAGCAGTATCAGAATGCTAGCGTTTAGGGGTTGTTTGGTTAATCTTCTCCTCTCTTGGCATTTGTGGGCTTTGATATAAATGACATTCTCTGATTTTTGCTTTTTGGTTCTTGGATATTTAGAGTTTAAGGCATAGTAGACATGGTAATTAAAATGATCACTTTATACACAGGTCTTGAGAGCTCTTTATCCAAAGCTCAGAGGTGAGCAGTGGTTCGAGTCTGTAGTTGGGGAAAATGGACCAGCTATCTTAAGATTCCTCTAAGTTGAAAGTGTATTATCAGTTACATGTATGGGAGGGAAGCTTTTATTGCACTGCTGTTAGCAGTTGTTGCCAAATCGCTGGATGGTAAATGTAAGTGATGGTTTCCTTGTCCTGGGGATAGCATGAAAATTCTCATCTTTCAACTTGCTCCACAAGAAACCAAGTTTTGTTGCAAAGCTTGTCCGAGTGCATGTTCCTGTGCATTTGGTTGCAATGACCAGTCAGCAGTGAGTTTCAGCACACTTTAGCATACGTCTTGCATACTTTAGCAAAAAGCGTGAGACCTGCCATGCGCAGGTGTGCCATGGTGGTGCCCTTGGGCTCACAAAGATGGAGCTAGTGTGGGTAGTGCCTTCAAAGACAGTCCAGTCTTGGAAAGAAAAGACACGTGTGTCAAAATCTTGATCAAAATGGACTGAGGAAAGTTAAGAGGTGCTGAGGGAAGATTATGGAAGAACCTGGAGAATTAGTTCTAGCTGAGCCATAGGAAAGGCCTCCATGTCACCCACACAGGGTCTTAGAGGAAGAATGGGGTTTCAACTCTGGAGATGTAATAGGAAGAGTGTTCTCGCTAGAGGAGACACACAGGGTGGGAGAGTGGGTACGTTTGGGAGAACTGCAAGAAATTGTTTGGTAGAAGATTTCAAGAAGCCTATCATGAAATATAAAGTCGGAAAGTTAATTGGGGTTAGATTATGGAGGACCTTTAATACAGGATAAAGAATTTGGGCTTTATTCTCTCTTTTATCTTAAATATTAACTCAAGTGTTTTAACTTAAGATATGATTATTAAGTATGTTTTTTAATAAAGAGTAAAGTGATTATTTTGGCAGTTTGCTGCAGAACAAATAATACTGTTATGCAACTGCAGTGTTTGTCAGAATGGCCATTGTTTTGGCTGCAGATTTTCCACTGAGCCGTTGCCAAATCTAACACATAATCCTGTCACTCAGATGAAAGTCAGCTACATCATTACATCATTATTCTGACTCCTCCTTAGGTTCAGTGATGTTAGGATCTATATTTCACAGTTGTTTTTTGGGTTTTGGTGTGGTTTTTTTTTTGACTAGGTGGGTGGTGCTAAAATGCCTAGACTCCATGTCTCTGGCAGACAAACTGGTTTGTTTGAAAGTTGAGTCATTAAGCATCTTTATCTGCCTTCCCAATCTCCTATTTCGCATTTTCCCTCCATATTGAGTACTTGGTAGGCAGAGAGGTGGCTCATTGATTTTTTTTCCTCCCAGGCATCTCCCTGGGTTTTTTCTATTCAAAGTAATTTTTTTAAAAAGGCTTTATTTATTTATTTTGAGAAAGAGGGGAAGGGAGGGAGAAAGAGAGGGAGAGAAATATTGATGTGAGTGAGTAACAACAATTGGTTGCCTCTCAGTATGCTCCCTGACCGGGGACCAAACGCACAACCCAGACATGAGCCCTGACTGGGAATTGAACCAGTGACTTCTTGATTTGTGGGACAGTGCCCAACTGACTGAGCCACACTGGTCAGGGCAAAGGAATTTTTTAAAGTACCATGTGTTGTGCCTTGGAACTCATCTGAGCTGATATTTTTAGCTACTGGAGGCTAATAGGAAAAAAATCTGAATTTTATTAGATAGGCTTGAAACACTTATAAATTTATAAATACATTAGTGCAAAGGACCATCTTTGTTAGTATTCTCTGGCTTATTAACTCAGTTAACTAAAACTTGTGGCTTATGTGGCAGAGTCAAATAGTTTTGCTTTGTGATTATCTCTTGGAACCTTTAATCCTGGCTGTTGACTTCAATAAATAATAATAACAATAGCAAACTTACATAGTTTTAAGTACTATACTTATAAATTCCTGTAATCTTCAAAATAATCCTAGAAGGTAGTACCGTTACTATCTCCATCTTTACAGATCCTGAAACAGAGGCTTTGAGAGCTGTGTAAGTTGCCTAGAGCCCCACTGTTGACAACCGGCTGAGCCCGAATTCCAACCTAGGCATTTAGGCTGCAGGGCCTTTACTCTTGACCTCATTAAAATTCGAGGACACCAATTAGGATGATCCTAGACTTAAGTAAACACAATATGTGTCTAGATATTTAAGGCTGTTTATTTTGAACAGTATGAAGCTTTGAATTTAAGAAATTCCAGGGCATCGTTTTGCTATGTATACAGAAAGCAGAAGTCTATTCAGCATCTTTTGTTGTCCACACATGGTTGTACACTTGGGTAAGGCTTCCTGGGGCCGGCATTTGAGGCCTGAGCCAGGATTTAAAGGGCTCTCAAGTGGTCGACAGGCAGAAAAGAGTGTTCCAGCTAGAAGGAACAGCACGTGAAAAGGCTCAGAGAGGCAAAATGGCATTCAGTGCACTTATTTAAAGGGAAACATGATGTGCACTGTTTCTGAAATGGGGAGGGAAGACAGGAGTGACCGAGATGCAATTTAAGAGTGCAGATTGTACCCTGCTGTACAGTTTTAAAATTGTCCTCACCGTGTTCTTTGACTGATTTTGATTAAGGACACACACAATTTTTTTGTATCCAATTTCAGAGAGTTTCCAAGGGCTCTGAAGCTTACCAATAGGTCCCTAATCCCTTTTCCTCCAAGCAGTAGAGAATAATTGAGAATAGAGAGTAACGCAATTGAATATATGCTTTGAGAAAGATGACTCTGATGATCATGAAAGATGGCTTGGACAAGAGAATGATTGGAAGCTGAGAAGTCAGGGGGCAGATATCAACACTCTGAGCCAGAGATAGCTCAGATGGCAAAGGGGGAGCAATGTCTAGGAAACATAGCTGGGAAATAGAAGTGGGAGGACTGAGAGTGAGTTGAATAGGAAGTTGAATAGGTTGCAAATGGAATGGTTCAAAGAAATTGTGGTTTCTAGCTTGGCTTAAGGATAGATAAGGATGTCATTAACTCAGACAGGAGACAAGGAGAGGAAAGAGGCATGGATAGAAAGATAATGGGCTTGATTTTTAGACTCTCAGAGTTTCAGGTGCCCATGATATATTCCTGTAGAAATGTCCAGTAGGCAGTTGGAAATGTAGTCTGAAAAAGAAGTTAGAATTGGAGAGAGGGATTTAGCAGTCTCTAGCAAATGGTAGGTTGAAACCCTCAGAGTGAGACAGGGCCACCCTGGGGAAACCTAGAAGGAGAAAAGCTTAAAAGGGCAAAGGAAGAATATTCAGTAAAGCTGGCAGGGAGAACACACTGGGAGCAGCAGTGACATGATGCATTTGAGTGCTCCCTGTGGGCTGGGACTGGTCTGCACACTTTTCATGCATTAACTCACTCAGTCTGCAGACGCCTCCATGAAAGAGCTGCCTTTTACCCGAGGAACCTGGGGCACAGAGAGGTGAAGTCACTTGCACAGGGCTGCAGAGCTAGGAGGTCGCTTGCAATGGCACATTAGTGGTAGCATTATTAAGTTGATATAATTGAGTTAAGATAGTTTTTGTCATAACTCTTACGGATTTAAATGTAGATTGGTAAGCTTTGATGATAATATTACTTACTTTCCCCCCACTCTATCTGGTCAATACAGTGTGATCATCAGAATTCATGAAGAAAGTATGATCTGAGACTTTTATAAATTTCCAAATTCTCTGACGTTTTCTCATCTGAATATTCTGTCGTGATGCATGCATTTCTTAAATATATTATTACTTAATAACTTAAGTTTTCTTTGAAGTCTTCTCCCAATTAATGAGCATTTTGGGCGTTAGTTAAATACTTCCTGAAAATGGTTTTATGAGTCACATTTTCATATTTGCACTTGGGATATATGTTGGACTCTCTCGGCAGTGATCTAAGACATCATAAACTCTACATTCTCTTTTTAATGTACCAAAACTTTTCTTGTTTCCTTGAATCCAACAGTTCTCTGTAGAACTACTTCATTTCATTTTGTTTTCTCCTGTATTGCTTTCCTAGCAGGGGAGATTTTCATTGGAGCCCATTTTCTGAGAGCAGTTTTTTTTTCTCACTTCATCTGAGTTATGCACAATGAGGAAGGAGTGAAGAGTAATGAAACCATACCAACTTGCCACAGCTGGGCTATATGTCAGGGCCGGGCTCAGCAAACCAGAGTCCAAGGGCCACATGTGGCCACCAATCTTTTATAAATAAAGTTTTTTTTTAAGTCCTCACTCAGTAATATTTATTGAGTTTAGAGTGAGAGGAAGCAGGGGTGGGGTGGTGGTGAGAAAGAGAGCGAAAGAAAGAAACATCGATGTGAGAGAGAAACACTGATCAGTTGTCTCCCATATGCACCTGACCAGGGATTGAACCCACAGCCTAGCTATGTGCCCTGACTGGAAATTGAACCTGAAATCTTTTGGTGTACTGGATGATGCTCCAACCAACTGAGCCACCTCACCCGGCCAGGGCTGTAAATAAAGTTTTATTGAAACACAGCCATACTCATTCATTTACTTATTGACTATGGCTGCTTACCTGCTGCAATAGCAGAACTCAGTAGTTGCATCATTTGGTAGACTGCATGGCCCGCCAAACCTAAAACGTTTACTCAGCTGGACCTTCACAGAAGAAGTCAGTGACTCTTGCTCTATGGCATACAACTTTCAGAAGATTAAGGTATGTCCTAAGCATGTCTCCAGTCCTTCAGAGCTAATGATATTCTTTCAATAAAAAATTTAATAAAATTTTATTCACCTGAGTAATAAACAACTGGTTGCTGAAATATTTGTTCTTTGGATATAAAACATTTATTATTACTCCTTAAAGAAATATGTAATCAGAATTCTTACCTGTATAATCCGTCATCTGAATTTTTGTCAGTATTAACAAAACTGTTTACTTCAGGGAAAAAACTTCTTTGAATGTTAAATAGGTGTCATCTCTTCTTTTTTGTGCTTGGCCTTTGGGATTTAGAGAAATAACACACTTCCCCTACCTTCAGAGAAATATGTGTCCAGTCAAACTAAGTCAGATACAAACCAAAAAATGGGGAAAAATTGGCTGAGATCATAGAAATATAGCAGGTTGAGAAAAATATATTTTGTGTTGAGTAAATTAGTTTATTAGCATGTTGGCCATATTTTATATTATTTCAGTCGTGTTTCTGAAAAAATGGATGTGCTTTGTTTCCCTTTATTTTGATAAGAAATATGTGAGGCCAGATAGCATTACATTCTGCCCTGTCAAATATAAGATCTTCTCTTGTCCCTCCCAGATGCCCGCTTGCCCAGGTAGCTGCTCTGCCCCCGCCCCGCTTTGGAGCTGCTAATGTCTTCTGAGGTCCTTTCTTGCCTCCAGGTTCTCTTCCAAGTTGTTCTCCTAGCACTGCCTTCCTGAAGCATGACCATGTGACTCCCTTGCTCAAAAAAAAAAATGCCACCCCTGTTCTCCACAGCTCGCTCAGTGAAATCTGGTCTCTCACCAGCGTTTGAGACCTTCTGCGCTGTTTCAAGCCTCCTTTCTGCCCTTCTTTCTCCCCTCGCCATTTTTGTATCCTAGACTCTGGGTGCTGGAACTACAATCTGCACTTTCCTGTCTCTTGATTTTCATATACTTTTCCTCACTGTTTGAAATCTCCTTAACCCATTTCTGATTTTTATTTCTTGCCTGAATCTACTCATTTTTCAGATGCCTTCTCTTTTGAGCAACTTCCTCTGATCTGCTTCCTACCCAACTTGCAAACTTCAAGCTGGAATTAATATTCTCATGCCCTAACTATCCATAGCACATTTTTTGCTTTTGTATCTTTACAAGATTATTTGTGGTTTTTAAATTTTTTTACTATTACCTATGGCTGAATTCTAAATATAACAAGCAATCAACCAAAAAGAAGGGAGGAGCTTTGTTTGTATTGGTTATTACATTTCTGTACAATGGAACCTCGGTTTTCCAATTTAATTCATTCCAGAAGGCTGTTCAAGATGCAGTTTGTTCAAAAACTGAATCTTACAGGTGACTGGTCATACAGGTATACACATGAAAGGGTCGTTGGCTCAAGAACTGAAGTTTTATTTGACAACTGACACCTTTTTTCCCCGTGAACAACTTGGTTGAGAACCAAATTGTTCAAGATTGTAGACATTTGAGAACTGAGGTTTGACTCTATCTTCCTTGGTGTCTGACTTAAATGTTTGTGTATAATAACTGACTTATTGTTGAGTGGACAAATCAATACTTAATGGCAGATATGAAAACTCTGTTATTATACCCAGTGAATTTTAACTTCTTTGATATATGGTAGCACTAATGAGATTAGATAAATTTCCAGGTTAAAAGTCAGGGACTGACAAGAATGCCACAGTGGTTGCTGGGTGAAAGTGACTGGAGTTGGTGTTTCTCATCTTCAGGAAGTTACCCAGCACAGCCTGTTTCCATGAATGTTCTTGGGTTGTAGCGCTAAAACTGTATTCTCCCAGGACTTAGACACACTGTAGAAACTCATTGTGTTTGGGATTGTCACAGGTAGAAAAACAAAAGGCAATTTCTTGTCTAAACATAGCTGCCAGTGGGAAAAAAAAGCAAAATAATAATTTTTTTCACCAAGGTTCTTAGTAGATACAGTAGGCAAAGTAAACACGATCATGTTGAAAGGTGTCTTATACCATGTCTTGGACTAGTTTTCTGGGAAAGCAATTTAGGATGTTTAACGCTAAGTTAAAACCCATCCTTCGTGGAAATGAAGTTGACATTGAAACAAAGGCAGGGGCCACATAACATAGAAAATAGTCAGAAGTATCTTGTCTCTTATTTTTATTGTCAAATGGATTTTGCTGTGTAGACTGCTAACTTTGTATACTGCTCGTCTGGCTATTCTGGTTGTCTTTACTGTCTTTACCACTTTAAGAATCTTTCCTTTAGTATTTTACAGAGTGGTGGAGTTTATCTTATATACATTTTGCATTCTGTGCATTAACTTAGTAGCTACACAGGACAGTTTAGTCTTCAGTGATACAACATGTGCTCTGAGAGGCTTGAATAAGAAACAAGTGGAATGTGTGGGGAGTGTGCTGGACAAGAACATGCTGTACAATGGGCAAAATTCAGGCTGTGGGAGGATGAGTCATGCAACTTACAGGAAAAATTCTGTTGCAAAGATAATGGATCATTTGCTTCCTGAATGAGCCATTCAGAAGGAGCTGTTGCCAAATCACTGAACTCCCCTGATGATATTTTGCAGATATTCCTCCTGGAGTACTGGTTGATACAGGAGACTTTGTTCAAATTGACCTTTCCAACCTTTACAACTTTTAGTTTATTAATAGCTTAGAAGGAGGGTGTCAGGGACCTTTCTGGTCTGCAAAGGATGTTGTTAAATTAGAATGTGATTCTTTTTGTGTGTGTTGATAAAAACCAGGTATAATTTTTGTTCAGGCATCAATTTTGGTTATAGTTTTAAGAGGAAACAACCTCTTTTGTTCCCTGAGTTTATTTCTTAACGAGAGCTTTGAGAAGTTATCTTCAGTGTGTGTTGTCACAAGGTGTAACCAGGCCTGGACTTTATAAGCTTAGTACCTTTGGACTTCTGCCCTGCACACAGTTTATGTGCAAGGTGAAGCAAGACCCTGTACAGTTTCTTAATTGAAATAAAGTTTAGTTGACACTTGGTTAACTTCCTGGTTTTTAAGTAAAACAATATATTAGTCACCTGGAAATTTGGCATTTGAATGTGATGGCATAGATCTTTCTGCCCTAATCAAGTGTTTCAAGCTGAACTAAAATGAATATTCCTAGTATTTCTGGCTTCAGTAACTCTCAGGGATGATTGATTATATCTGAACCATGTATTGATGGTGTGGTAATTTTTTATTCAGAGTGGTCAGCTCCCCTAAAGGCTGTAGAAGAGACTCCACTTTATCGTGGTTATCTTTTTGAAAGTTGCACAGAAGGTCCATGTGAATGTTAATTATAGTCTCAGAACAAGCCAAAACCCTTATTCCTTGGCATTGTGTACATACTGTGTAAAAATGCATACTTTTGGCCCTGACCAGTGTGGCTTAGCAGGTTGGGTGCCTTCCTGCAAAATGAAAGGTCACTGGTTTGATTCCCAGTCAGGGCACATGCCTGGGTTGCAGGCCCGGTCCCCAGTTGGGGGCATTCAAGAGACAACTGATCGATGGTTCTCCCTCATATCATAGTTTCTCTCCCACTTTCTCTCTCCCTTCTCTTCTTTCTAAAAATAAATAAATAAAATATTTTAAAAGTACATACTTTTGTGCAAAATGGAATAGCTTGATTTCTTACAAAGTAGGTATAACTAGAAGCCTTGTAAATTTATATTTTACCTCACACGTACTGCATGCAGGGAACTGAGGTCTGGTCCCTAGCTTCCAGGGGCCACACAGTCTGGTAGGGGAGATAAGAGGTGTAAGAAACATGTGTGACCAGGACCACCTCACACCAGTAGAACTGACCAAAGTGCCAGGTGCCATGAGAAGCTGTCTTTTTCTAACAGGGAAGATCTGGGAAGGAACTGAGAATTGTCGTTTTGAGCTGGATTTTGAAGGATGCGTAGGCAAAGATGGGGAAAGGGGAAAGGGATGACTGAAGTGGAAAATTGCTTCTTGGGCCAATGTGTGGTTTACACAGGCTGAAGACAGGACACAGAGTGTGTGTGCTGGGGGAAGGAGAGGGAATTCCTTAGGCGTGAGTAGTTGCATTCACCCTGCCTTCTCCCTCTCCTCTGCTGCTGGCCTGGGGGAAATGGAGACAGCAAGGAAGCCTTGGTCTCACCCCGTGGCCCTCTCTCCTTCACCTTCTCACTTGCCATTATCAGATGGTGAGAAGTTATGGAGAATGAATGAGGGTAGAAGTCTGCAAAAAGAACTGCATTTTAACACAGGGGACTCTGCCACATTTTTCCTTTATTTTCCTTTGTTAGTATTCTCGGCTTTTCTAAAGCTTGGCAGAGTCCATTACAGGAAAGAAAAAGGAAAAAGGTAGGTAGGAGAGTTTCCGTAGCTGCCCACTCGTGTTTGTTCTGCCTATCAGTGGATGGGATTAAAGAGCATAGATTGAGTAGTGTTTGCTGAAATTAAACTGATCAGATGCTGAGCATACAAAACTAATCCTGATAGACCCTAACCTTAGTTCTTCTATGTCATCGTCATAGTCATCAGTTAGATTTTATTTAGGGACCTACAAGATACATGGACTTGTCTTACTATATAGTAGAGGTTTTAAAAAAAACTTGTAGAGGTGCAGGGGGTCTAGAAAAGAGCACTTATTTTTTTTACAGAAAAAAATGGTGCTTAAGGGAGCATTCACAGCACAGGATGTTGGGTAGACAGAAATCTTTTGCACTTTTATTAAGTCATAATCTTTCAGGATATGTATGTTTATTTACTTTTTTTTCTCCATAAGTAAAAAGAGGAAAACTGAAACAGAATGAAAGAGTAAGTTTGAAAAATAATCAAATCCAGGAAGTATTTTCTTTAATTTTTTAGTTTTTTATTGTTGTTCCAGTACAGTTGTCTCCATCACCCGCCCCCATCCCCTCCCCGGGAGCAGTTTCTGCAGCTTCCTTGGGCAGAGACTGGCCTGTGGGAGGGGCTGGAAGGGACAACTGCTGTCACATTTCAGGACCAGGGAGTAACAGTTGAGCTTCTACTCTCGATTTCTTGTCAGGATTTTCTCTTTCTTTTTTTCCTTAAAGTGAGCCTATTTTATCTTCTCATAAAATATTGTTTCTTTGCCTTCTGAGAAACTGTGTCTTTGATAGTGTGATCAGCTCTTTCTGTTACAGGACTGTTCTGGGAGTTCAGGCTACTACTCCTGATTCTGGAGCTCATTAGTGACTGTTAAAGGGTCTTTATCAAGGCACAGGTATTGTCTATTTATATGCATGTGATGAAGCCACCTTATACTTACTGTTTTTAAAAACTGAGGTTTATATTGAGTTGGCGGGTTAAATGTATTTCTGGAAAATATACTTGGCCCCTTTTAGAAAGTATTTGCTATGTAAATGGAGAGTTTTCTTGTTCTAAACTCTGAGTAAGATGCAAATGATCAATGTTACTCATTGCTGAGGAAGACAATGGCTGTGTCTTGGAGATGACATAAGAATGGGTCAAGGAGGTAGGAAGCTGAAACATCCCTATGAACTTCCTCCTCAGAAGATAAATTGGAAGGAAGCTTCTGATTGGCCCTAGGCAGCCTCCACCTCCTCCCGCCCAGAGGCTCCTGAATGGCCTGTGGAGATGTACTACATGACTGTAATCTCTCTTTTTCAGCTTCTGCCCCTTGCTGCAGAACAGCAAGAGAAGGAAATCAAGGAGCCACTCCAGCAATTTACCAGATAAGCCCTGCAGGGTCAGTAGAGTTCCCAGAAAAAAGCTGCAGCCATCTGAGGATAAACCACGTCAAATAGCTTTTACCTTAAAGCCGGCCTAAAAGAAGGATTCCCGGTTACAAGGTGAGCCAGGAGGACACCAGCTTAAAAGCAAAAGCAACGTTAGATAAAGGGTTACTTAATAACAGCAAAACATTAGTGAAGCATTACCAAATCACTGGAAGGTGTTTCTTTATACCTTTTGTGTGTATATCAGATCTACAAAACATAGTGATCCTGGTTATGTTTAGCCATCTAAATAAAAAGTTCTGCTGTAATTGTTTCAAGGATAGGAAGTATTGTAGAAAACATGACAAAGTATTTGTTAACCTCTGTCTACCTGCAGTGCAGCATCAGGTGGAAATAAGACACTCCCCTTTTCTTCTTGAGTAATGAACCTATGGACCTAAGACTAAGAATGCTTTCTTTATATGTATGCATTTATGCACACAAGCCCACCTGTGTATGTATGCATGCAGACATTCTTAAAATGCATTCATTTTCTTGTTATAATCTTTCCGAGTAAACAGGTATACAGCTGCTTGTTTTCTTTTTGCCCATGATACTGAAATAACTAATATGATACAAGCAGTACTTATTATGTATGGGTATTATAGACTCCTTGTCATCTTTGATATTTGCCGTTATTATTTTCAGAGCCACGGCATATATGCTATTTGAGATCTTAGGCTCAGTGACTTCAGTCTTCATAATTTGCACTTATCCCTCCTAATTATACAAAGCTTTCTGGGAGCCTGCCCCACTAGAACTCTTGGAGAGCATTTGTAACCTGTGTATCCCTCTTACTTGCCCTGGGACGGGGTTGCTGGTGGTGGTGCTAGTTCAGACATCCGTAATTTGGGAAATGCTCCCAGGTATTCCAATACCACTCCTGCCCTCTCCTCACGTGGACTGGTTCCTCTCAGTAGGGCAGAAACCAAAGATCAGTGATTTGGTGTAATCCTTGTTATGTGAGAAGCTTTTAGTTTATTGCTGCATTATTTAAAATTACATTTCAGAGCAGAGCTTGCAAACTGGTGGCCCCCAGGGCAAATTTTAGACTCTAATTTTTTAAACTTCTGAACATTTCTTTTTTTAAATTGAGTTAATTGTGGGCATTGTTGGACAGTCTGGAAACTTCACATAGAAAATCAGATACCTGGCTCCTTTTGGAAGATTAACTATCTGGTCCTGTTGCTATTCCAAGGGCTGAAGTTTGCTAAGCTGTATCATTCCCTAAGTATTAAACCCAACCAGCCTTAGAGACTTATGCTACCTCCCTGGCACCTGCAGGCTTTTGTGGTCAAGATTCCTGCTATAAGCATCCATTTCTTCTTATACAAAGTCACTCCCACGTACTTTACACATGACACTGTTAGTCTTTATTCTCTTCTGGCATTTTGTTATTTTCTTTAAAATGTATATGATTTGAGAATGCTTGCTTTCTGAAGTTAAGCTGACATGGGCCAGGCTTGCCTATGAAGAAGGAAGACTCTTCCAAAATCAGATGGTCCATCATTCTTAGTTTGGAAATCTGATTGATGATGATAAAGTGTGACTCGTTCTTTCTGGACCTTGAGGTTGTCCTTTCAGAGTCTGAGCTGTTGTGACTGAGGCTTCCGTTGCCTGATTTGACTGTCTTGGTCCCAGGCAGGTAAGGCAGATTCACTGAGGTGGCTTTTTGTTTGAATGACACTTGTAGGGATTTAGAGTCCATTTTCTAGCCCTTTACTCCTTCTGGACACCACAGTGATTCAGCATGCAGTGTGTATGCCGTCTACACATGCAGAGCTTTGGATGTTGGGAAATCTCTCTGCAGGATGAGATGCACCCTCAAGCACAGTGGGCCGTAGTTAATCATAACACTTCTCCTTCCCCATCTTGGATAACTATATATTATTGGGAACTGAACTACTCACAGTAATGTTCCTGCCAATTTGATACTGAATCAAACTTTTATATAATAACAAAGTGCTTCAGTCATGAAAGCATTCCAGATCACAGGGTCCTTATGGGCATAGCACTCACTGCTCTACCTGCATTAGCTAACTCATGGTTTACAAATGGGGGGAAGCTGACTCCGTCTCAAAACAGCAGTTCTTATCCCAACAACGCATTTAAGTTCACACAGGGAGTGCATGTTACTTAAGCAGATTTCAGGCCTCAGGATATCCATTTTTAATGTTGAAGCAAACAAGAAGGAAGACCGGCTGGATTAGATGTTTATTTCAGGTAATTTACTCTCCTTCTGGCTGCATTGCTTGGCTCTATCTTGTGGAATCTCTTATGTCAGTGTTGCCTCGAATCTCTTGACACTTGACACCACGCAAAGATGAAATGTACATGAGTCCCTTTGACTATCAGGTTTAAGTTCATGGAAATAAAGTAACTGGAAATTTGTTTCCATGCATTTGCTGGGTTGTAAAAGGAAATTAAACTCTTCTTTAAAAGGAAAAAGCAGGTGATCGATACCTCATTTCCTTAACAAAATGCATCTAGTTTTATTATTCTTTTGTCATAGGAATTAGTTTGTATGCCTGTATACTCAGAAATGCTTTCAGAAAGCCCTTTTATCTTTTTTTTTTTGAGTTCCTGTTATCAGTCTCACATTCCATTTCACTTAAATCCCTGAGAAAGGATAAATAGGACTGAAAAAAAATGGAACCAAACTAGGAAGTGCTTGGGAGCCATTATTGACGTATAAAACGGGTAGAGATGTGGTAAGAAAGGTAAATTCAGAAAATCAGCTCACCAGTCAGCCAGTATAACATGGTTCTGCAAAAACTGAAGAGGATAAAGAGTACTGAACCCCCGCATGACAAGGGAGCAGATGTTTATACTTCTTTTTATCTCTTTTGAGGATCATGAGACGCATCCCTCGGGTTGTGGAGATGGAGAGAATAGCCAACGAGAGGTGGCAACGCAGATGCCATCTGACCTGCCCCATCCTCCTCCTTGGCTGTCCCTCCTTCTCTGCCTCTCAGGTTGAAGGGAGTCTCTCTCTTCTGTTCAAGAGGCACCGAACTCTAAACAGCTGCAGGGGCTAGGAGGGAGGTAGCAGGCCCATAGCCAGCTCTTCTCTCCCAGAAAGAGGAGTGAGAAGGCATTGACGTTTCCTTCCCAGTCTATTGAAAAGGTTGAGAGCAAGGGACCAGGAGAGAATCTGTCCAGATATAAACATTGTGCACTGGATCAGCTCTCCCCTGGACATTGTCTGTCTGAATCTGGTAGGTGAGGTTTTGAAAAATGAGTAACCTAAACATCAGAAAGATTTAGTCCAGGTTTGAAAAATAAAGTATATGTTAAGTGCATATCCAGTAAAAGTAGAAATGAAAAGTAACTGAGGGAAAAAAGGATAATATTGTTCATGTTGAGGGTTTCATATATAAGTAGTAGAAAAAAGGGGGATTTTTTTGTTTTGTTTTGCTTACTAACACTTTATTTTTTTATTAAATTTATTGAGGTGACATTGGTTAATGAAATTATATAGATTTCAGGTGTACAGTTCTATAATACATCATCTGTATATTGTATTGCATGTTCATCATCCAAAGTCAAGTCTCCTTCCATCACCATTTATCCCCCTTTACCCTCTTTTACCTTCCCCACCCCCTTCCCCTCTGGTAATCACCACACTGTTGTCTGTTTCTATGAGGTTGTTTTTTTTCTTAATTCCTTTACCTTTTTCATGGAGTCCCCAACTCTACTCCCCTCTGACAGCTGTCAGTCTGTTCTCTGTATCTATGAGTCTGTTTCTATTTTCGTTTATTAGTTTTTTTGTCCATTGATTCCACATACGAGTGAAACCATAAGGTATTTGTCTTTCTCTGACTGGTTTATTTCACTTAGTGTAATGCTTTCCAGGTCCACATGATGTCATAAAGGGTAAGATTTCTTTCTTTTTTTATGGCCAAGTAATATTTCATTGTGTAAATGTACCATAGCTTTTTTATCTGCTCATCTACTGATGGACACTTGGGATGCTTCCAAATCTTGGCTACTGTAAATAATGCTGCAGGAATTTTTGTTTTTTAAAACATTTTTCATTGTTTTTGGTTTTCTTCCTAGTTTTTTTTAAAGATTTTATTTATTTTTAGAGAAAGGGAGGGAGAAAAAGAAGGAGAGAAACATCAATGTGTGGTTGCTTTTCACACACCCTCAACTGGGGACCTGGCCTGCAACCCAGGCATGTGCCCTGACTGGGGATTGAACCAGCGACCCTTTGGTCCTCGGGCCAGCATTCAGTCCACTGAGCCACAGCAGCCATGGCTTCTTCCTAGTTTTTAAAAAATACCTTTCATTGAGAAAGATTTCAAATTTATACAAAGGTAAAGAGAATGGTATGGTGAACTCCCATGTGCACCCACCCAGATTCATTGACCCCTTTCCGCTTTTGTTCTCAAGTTTTAGAGGTAGACATGTCATAATCAACATACGTGCTCCAGCAAGCATCTGTCACAGTGCACATTTTCTGCAAAACTGTAGTCCCATTGTCACACCGAACAATATGAATAATGACCGTTGATATCATTTACTCCTTATTCCATACTCAGATTTCTCTATCACATTTCTCAAAATTGTCTTTTTATAGTTGGTTTATTTACATCAGATCCAAAGCATATACATTTCATTTGGCTATTGAGCCTCTTAAGTTTCTTTTATCTAGAATGTTCCCCCTTTTTCAAGTCGTTTACTTATTGAAGAAACCAAGCCACATGAGCAATAGAATGATCTGCATGCTGGATTTGGCTGATTGTTATTCAACCTTTTTCTCTATCATCCAGATTACTAGATACCGCAAGTGAGATTTAGAGGCCTGATTGGATTCAGATTCTACTTTTCAATGAGAATTCTGCATCCACGGTACCTTACATTACATCACCTCAGGAGGCCCATGTGACCTGGTTTGCCCCACTTCAGCAATGCTCAGTTTCAACAGTAGCTTCAGGAAATAATATCCCAATTCACTGTGAAGTTTCCCTCATCGGTTTTTTTCAACTAATGATTTTATCCATTAGTAATCATTGTCTGAATACATTATTTCATTACGGGTTGGAAACATGGTGGTTTCTGGCCCCCCACTCCCGCCCCACCCCACCCTAGCATTCCTTCCACATTAATTAGCTGGAATTCCTTTGTGAGGCCCATTGCTTCATCAGCTTTATAACATTGGACCCTAGTATTCGGGGACCCTGAAATACACGTCACACGGGAAGGGAAGAGTAAGTACTCGTTGCTTCCCTCTGAGTGCACGGTTTCAGAGGCAGTACTTCATTTTCTACAAAAGGAGATCAAAGATGTCTCTGTTTTTTTTAGGGGGAGAGTTCCTCTTTTTCTTGAGTATTATTGTAAATCCATGTTTTTTTAAGAATATTTGTTATGTTTTAGTTAGTTGAAGTGATTTTTCTCCTGTAAACACAGCGTTTTTTCATGGGGGGTCCTTTCAAATGGCTCCTGTATACACATGCAGAAAATAGAACTTCTCACAAGTGAATCACAGTGAATTTTCACACACTGAACTTTCCTAGATAATCAGCATCCAGATCAAGATACAGAGCATTCCAGAGCCCCTCTGTCCCATTAGTTTCCGCTTGGTACAACTGGCTGCCCCCAGCTCCTCTGGCTGCTGTCATCCTACAGCCTAAGAGTCAGCCATTCCAGGAGCTCCAATACCTTTTAGAGGAAAATGCAATTTAGAAACTACAATCTGGACATTAGGACTGCCCGGTCTTATCAGTTCTTTTTCAAGGGACATGGTAAGAATAAATATAAATAAATAAATATATATACACACACACATATTACATATATACATATATAAAAATATACACATATATATTTAAAAATAAAAATTTAGGAGTTCATAATGATTTTTCCAAGTGAAATTTATGGAGTGTTAATATTATTTGATTTTATATCCGTATCTGTTTTTTCTTTCCCTGAAAATCTTGGTTTAAAATGACATGCACAGAACTTATTTATTAAGTACATCAAATGGTTTCAAATGAATAACTCAGCACTAATACTACTAATTGTTTCATTTTCATATAGAGAAAATATATAGTTTTATTTACCTTTTATTATCATTATTTTTTCAAAATTTATGCATAAGGTCAGAAGATGAATTTTTCCCTCAAGTCCATTTTTGTGTCAATGTGGATATGTTTCTTGGCAGTGAGATTCAGTCTATTAAGTCCTTAGTTCACCAGGTAATTTGAGTTATTTGCAACTCATTACATCATAAGCAGGAGACGCCCCAGAAGTGACAGCGGGATCATTGTGCTCTCTGGGTGACCGGCTGATTTGTGCCGCGGTGAGTGCGGGTGTTGGTGTTCACCCTCCCTCACAGCGCAGGTCCGGACGGCAGTGAGGTGAACACTAACTGGAGCAGAGGTGCCCAGCACTGTTGTTTTCCTGCCTCGTTTCATCTGACAGGTGGATATTTTGTGGCTGCTTACTTTGGACTGACTTTTTTTCACCTTGGTCGGTGGAGTGATCCAGTACTTTGATTTTGGGATACATTTTATAGCATTTGACTCTAGGAGAAATGTAAGAGTCCACAGAGGACATGGACATTGGTAGCCTCTCCCTTTCTCCCCTCCCTCCCTCTCTGCCATCTACCCTTCCTTCGTTTTCCCCATGATCAGGTAATTCTTTGATGGTGAAGCAGACGGCTAGTGATGCGAGCGAAAAAGGAAGGCTGCTTCCTTCCTCCTTTAAAATTTTCCACTTGTTTTCCCAAAATGTCTCATTCCCAAACCACAAGATTGGGGTCCGGTATTTGTGAGTTTTAATGTATTTCTACATATGCAAGAATGCTTAATACTTTAATTAGACTAACTTTGAGGGTGATTTAAAATTTTATTGAATTTTTATTTTATTGGCTTTTCACATTAAGTGAATAATTCTGGGAAATACTGTGCGTCGTGAATGAACAATAGAGACCTACTTTGAAAAGTTTGGCTTTCGGAGAACAAGAATGTATCAGAAGCAGCACATCTAAGCGCTGCCCCGGTGAAAAGTTGGTCAGAGAGGTTGGACTCCAGCTCATAGGCTCCCCCAAATGTCAGCTGTGTAGACTTCTAAAGGTCTGAAATTTCAGAAACAATGCAGTGTAAACAGATGTATGTTTATCATGCATCCGATGTTGCCCCTGCT
>CM052541.1:41510283-41540962 GCA_028533065.1 Trachops cirrhosus | reverse complement strand
GGTACCCCTATAATTTGGATGTCGGAATGTTTAAAGATGTCCTGGAGGTTCCTAAGCCTCTCCTCATTGTTTTGAATTCTTATTTCTTAATTCTTTTCTGTTTGGTTGTTTCTTTCTTCCTTCTGGTCCACTCCATTGATCTGATTCCCAGTTTTCTTCCTATCACTGTTGGTTCCTTGTCCATTTGCCTTCATTTCACTTAGCGTAGTCTTCATTTTTCTTCATCTAATTTGTGACCAAATTCAACCAATTCTGTGAACATCCTGATCACCAGTGCTTTGAACTGTGCATCTGATAGGTTGGTTATCTCTTGGTCACTTAGTTGTATTTGCTGTGGAGCTTTGATCTGTTCTTCCTTTGGTCCATTTTTTTTTGTCTTGTCCTGCCTGTTAAGTATGAGGGGCGGAGCCTTAGGTGTTCACCAGGGTGGGGCACACCAGTTGCTGGGTTGTGACGCTGTATGTGGGGGCGGGATCTGAGAAGGCACAATGGCTCTTGCTCCACTCTCCCTCGGACTTCAGTCCCTTCTGCCGCTTCCCCCAAGCAAACTGGGCCTTTCTGGTGCTAATTCTGGGCCTTTCTGGTGGTAATTCCCATGTGGGTGGGCTTGCGCACGTTCTAGGACCCCGTGTGTCTAACAAACTCTCCTGTGAGGCTGGGAGTCTCTCCCTGCACCTCAACCCCCACAGGTGTTTTCAATCAGTGCCCCGAGGCTCTATTTCCCACCGCTGGGACCCTGGGTTGTGAGCAGTGCCTTGCTTCACAATCGCTGCCTTGCTGGGTCTGCCTGTTGCCACCCCCCGGCCTACCACCCCTCGGCCAGGATTTGCCAGCCACTGCCTGCGCACCCAGGGTCCATCCGCTGTGGTCTTGCGTGCCCGAATGCCTTACACACCCGATCCCACTGCTCTTTGTGCCTTGACCCCTCTCCACCGGCTCCCCAACTCTGCCCCTCCTACTGGTCTGGATAAACGTGTCTATTTTAACTCCCTGGGTGTCCAGCTTCCGTACAGTTCCATTTTCTGTCAGTTCTGGTTGTTATTTTGTTTCTATATTGTTGTTGTCCCTATCTTGGTTGTGCGAGGAGGCACAGTATGTCTGTCTACCAATGCCTCCATCTTGGCCAGAAGTCTCAGAATTCCCCCAAGTGACGTTTTAAACCTTCCTTTGAATCCCTTACACTTCCACGTACTGTCGTCGTGACAGTGTCTGGACCCAGTGTCTTTTTACCGCCCTCATCTGCTTTCCAGCCCCAGATTCTGTTGCTGTTGTCTCTGGTTCTCACCGCTCTGGGAGGGGTTTGCTTTTTATAACAAGTCCCTTTTCTGTTTTTTTCAGTGGTGTTTTGAAGTGAAAAAGATCCCACATTCACTCTTCCAGCTTTATCCCTTTATGTGTGTGTATTTTAAGGTAATTTTTTCTTTCTTGATTTCCACAAAATCCCATGAGATAAGTTGGGCACAGAAGTATCTTCCCTGCATTGAGGAAGTGAAGACCCTGAGACACAAAAATCATGTAACGTGCTGAAAAAGGAAGGCCCGGACATTTGTTTTAATCCTCACCTGAGGATATGTTCACTGATCTTAGAGTGAGACAGAGAGAGAGAGAAAGAGAAAGGAACATTGATTGGTTGCCTCCCATATATACCCTGACCAGGGGTCGAAGTCACAGCCTAGGTATGTACCCTGACCCAAAATCAAACCCTCAACATTTTGATATATGGGACGATGCTCCAACCAACTGAGCCACCCGGCCAAGGCTCAAGCTCAAGCTTTCTGGTGCCCATTTCTTTGCTAATTATAGTGTACCATGAATCCAGTGCTCTTTCTGGACCTCAAATATGGTTTGTTAAGCCATCAGGACCCCTATTCCTTCACATTACATCATATCTCAGGTATTTTTGATACTTAATTAATCTTAGTAAGTATATTATTTGATGATTGTCCTGTATTTATGTGTAGGCTATATTTTAAATAAGGATAGGCCACAGAATCCATTTAAAGACATAAACCAGTACTTTAGTTTCTATTTTGTGGATTGTTGTTAAATTACACTTTTTTTTCTCCAAATACTTTTGTCCCTATATGGAAAATTTGCAGACTTTTTTCACAGGGGCTTTGAATAAAATAGTGTTATAGATCAAATCAGTCTCAAAATTGGTATTCCTGAGACTTAAGCGTCCTGCTCCTGCCCCTGGCAATACACAAGGTGTCTCTAAGTCTGTTCTCCCTCACAGAGTTATTTGGAGCAGAGGCTCAGGAGAGCATGCTTAATAATAGTTAGCACATTACACAGATTATTGCATTGACTTCTCACACCTCTGTGGACTAGATGTTATTACCCCTATTTTATAGATGGGGAAACTGAGGCAAAGAGAGATCAAGTAAATTGCCTGACATTCCATCGCTAGGAAACGGCAGAGCTGGGATTGGCTCCAAACCCAAGCAGTCCTTGGTATTTTTTAGTAAAAGAAGATGAAAGGCAAAAACACCACAGGGTATATGTAGTGGTGTACTGGTAAATGTTTAAAAATAGGCTCTCAAAAAAAAGTGTTAATTTGCATGGCTGATTCCAAATTCCCAAGAGGATGTCTCTGAAGAGTGAGCTGGGGAGGGGCACACAGTTGTCCCTGGAGCTGGTGCACGCCGCCAGCTCAGCTCAGCTCAGCTCACTGCTAGAATGTGTGCAAATCACCACACCTCAGTTAAGTGAGTTCACAGGGCTGGAGGACCTGTGCCTGGCAGTAGATCCGAAGTTCGTCAGCTGTTCCTTCCCTCCTGTAAACGAATAAGCATAATTGAAACCAGTGCTTACACTGGATGCCAAAGCAAGTAGAATTATGGGCACCCTGATATGTAAAGGTTTGCATAACCATTGCTATTCTGGAAAGATGACAGTTGTTAAAAAAATTCTGATTAAGGTTCCTGACCATGAAATATCTGTGATTAGGGAGATAATGGCTAGGAAGTTAGGTAGGTGGCAGGTGCAGTGATTCTGTGCGTCCAGGCTAGCCCATTAGCGGTGTTTTGAAAGGATTACACTGCTGCCTGCTGCCTCTCTTCGTATTCCTAATGTACAACTTGGCACCAGGGAGATCAGAACCTAATAATGTCCCGGCCTCTGGAGTACCATTAGCAGCCTGTGGAGAGGGGTCTTTATTTGAGGACAGCCCAGAGGTTTTCTTTTGGGAATGCTGAACTTTGTGCAGACTTTCTCTCCATCTGGCTGCTGAACAGATAGAGAATTCTAATCTGCAAATTATTTGGATTAGTTTGGGTTATCTTCAGGCAAATAGAGTGAAATCAAAAACTGACGTGAGGGTGGTTCTCTACAGGCAGCTTGTGAGCACAGTCATCTGTTCTTAATGGGTCTGATGCAGGACCTTGGTCCTAACTAAAATGATAAGCCCGGCAAATAGTGGGAGTGGTTTTTGTGGCCCATGACATCAGACAACAATAATGAAAGTGACAGGGTTCCCACCCTAAAAAATTGTACAGAATCAGAGCAAATAAACAGAATATAGTGTTTGTTCAATAATATACATGCATAAGTATAGAAGGAATACAAATTAAAGTCACAATTCTGTCTAGTAGAATAGGAAAGATTTTATAAAGATGAAACCTAAGCAAAATTAGTATAATATTCATGCCTGCATGTTATAAAAGTTATTACAGCTGACAGCACAGGAACTTTTTATTGTAAAATATACATGAAATTTACCAGTTTAACCATTGTTAAGTGTTCAGCAACGTTGAACATGTTCCCTTTGTTCTGCAACCATCACCACTATGGTCTGAATGTCTGTGTCCCTCCGCAAATTCCTGTGTTGAAATCCTAATCCCCGAGGTGATGGTGTTAGGATGTGGGACTGCTAGGAGGTAATTAGGTCGTGAGGGTGGAGCCCTCATGAATGGAATTAGTGCCCTTATAGAAGAGACTTAAGAGATATCCCTGTCCCTTTCCATCATATGAGGACACAGCAACTAGATGGCCATCTGTGAACCAGAGGCAGGTCATCACCAGGCACTGAATCTGCTGGTGCCATGACCCTGGACTTCCCAGGCCCTAGGACTGTGAGAAATTAATGCTCATTGTTTATAAAGCACACAGCCTGTGGGGTTTCATTCCAGCAGCCAAATGGACTAAGACAGCTGCCTTCCATCTCCAGAACTTTTTCACCTTCCAAACCAAAACTCTGTGCCCAGTACACATTAACTCTGCATTCCTTCCCGCTCACGGACCCTGACAACCACCCTTCCACTTCCTGCCTCTATCAATTTGACCATTCTGGGTACTTCAGATAAGTAGAATCATATAATACTTTTGTGTCTGGCTTATTTCACCAAGCATAACATATTCATGGTTCCTCCATGTTGTACCATATGTCAGAATTTCCATACTTTTTAAGTAATATCTCATTGTATGAATATAACACATTTTGCTTCTCCGTTTATCCATTCATGGACACGTGGGTTGTTTTCACCTTTTGGCTATTATAAATAATGCTTCTATGGCTATGCGTGTACAGATATCTGTTCTCATCTCCACATTCAGTTCTTTTTGGTAATTACCCAGCACTGGAATTATGGAATCATATGGTAATTCCATTTTTAATTTCTTGAGAAACTTCCATACCATTTTCAATAGCAGTTACCATTTTATATCCCCACCAGCAATCTAATACGGTAATTCAGGAACATTTTTAACCTCAGCCATTTCGTCTGATTCAGCCAGTCCTTCAGCATACCTCAACTCAGTACAGAAGCTGTTGTTTTGATAGCAAATTGCTCTAGAGGGTGTGTGCTGTTGGTGCCCCAGTAAAGGTTCACACACACTCAACATGGAACTGTGAATTGTTATTGAAGGTCATGAAGCAGAGGCAAGATCTTTTGGTATTTCCCACTGCTGCTAACTCTTTGCGCTCTGCTGACAGTCAGTACCCATTAGCAGTCACGGGAACCATATTCCCCAACGTTATTTTTCCTGTTAAAATGTGAATTATGACATTGCCAAAGCTTCCTTTCAAAGCATGTCAGCTAGGGTCAGAAACAAAGTGATGGATGAAAGGGGGCTGGCAAATCTTAGGAAATTAGGACTGGTAAAATTATTCGGTGATGGTATTAGAATGGCCTTGTCAAGAATCCATGGCAGAGGCTCCCTTCAAAATCAAATGTCCTGTGATCCCATTATATTAAATATGTTGTACAGCTTTTATGCCCGTGGATTTTTTTGAACCTATACTGTTAATCATTTTAGAAATATAAACTCACAAGAATATCTTTTTTTAAAAAAATTTTTATTTATTTATTTTTAGACAGAGAGGAAGGGAGGGAGAAAGAGAGACAGAAACATCAATGTGTGGTTGCCTCTCACTGACCCCCACCAGGGACCTGGCCCACAACCCAGGCATGTGCCCTGAGTAGGAATTGAACTGGCGACCCTTTGGTTTGCAGCCTGTGCTCAATCCACTGAGCCACACCAGCCAGGGCCACAAGGATATCTTTTGATAATGTGATGAAAGCTATTGAATATCTCCCTAAGAAAATATAATGCATGCATATCCAACACTTTCCATATTTCTGGGGTTCAAAAAATGTACTGAACCTGTTCGTGTACCCCAGCGCAAGAAGCTCTGTAAATTAGTATTGTATGCCATCAGTAACATACCATATTCAAAAAAATTGGATTTGTTGCTTAGTTTTTTCATTAATTTATCAGTAAATCAAGGGTAAAGTATAGTGAAAGAATTTGCCACAGGGGCTTTGATGTTGAATAGACTTAACAAGCTTTCTCATCCCTCCTTTCCCTACCTGTGCACTGAATAATGGGAGAGTTACTGGGCGTGGATGGGAAGTGCCTGGTGCATAGAAGGAACCTGCCATGTTTATCAGTATTTTCTCCCTGACAGGCTAGGGAATGCTGGGAAGGAGGTTATGGTAATCTCTTCTTGGGACTTTAACCTCAACTAATATTTTTGATGTGCTGTTTTAATACTCTATAATTTTTTGAAAGGCCATTTATGCTTTGTTAATTATACAATTAATAGATGTCCAGAGAAGAAGAATTACATGGGGAAATAGTATAAGTGATAGTTTGATTGTTCAGGATGAGAAGTATTCCCTAATCTATTTCTGAAAACAATTTTTTGAAGACTCAGTTCTGAGAACAATTCATTGTATAATGCCCACTGACCAACAAACCTGAAGCAGGAGGAGAGAGCTGGAATTAAAGTACAAAACCATACCAAATACAAAATTAAAACTAGATTGGAAAGTATATATAATCACTAAATCAAGGGCCCAATGTCTTCATTAGAAAATACATCAGTTCAAATTATAGTTTTCAAATACTGACATTGTCACATTATAACTCTACAGAGATCAGTGTGGTATTTGAAAACGACTGATTTAAGCTGAGTTTCAGGACACTTCCATATGAAGTTGCCAATAGGTAAGTTGAACAATTCTTAAATTATTGAAGAAAACTAGAAGCAATGTGACCTAAGGGAAGTGAAAACCTTCGGTGTTACAGGACGGTTACTTATACCTGAAATGTAAATGTCTAAAGTATAGTAAGGAACTATTTTTCCCTCTTCAGCCAAGTCACATCTTTGGCATAGTTTTATGTAATTTGGACAGCAAGAAGTGATTTCCCCACATATCATTTGAATTGAAGAAATACATAATTAACATTGTCTCTTTATTGTCATTTTAAAGACATGGCTGTTACTTAATAGTTTATGAAACTCATATCTCTCTTTTGTATGTTTTGTCCATGGCTTTGCTTTCCGTGGTTTCAGTCACCTGGGGTCAACAGCAGTCTGAAAATATTAAATAGAAGTCCCAGAAACGAATAATCCAGAAGCTTATACTGCACGCTGTTTTACAAGTAGATGGTGACACTTCAGCTAAAAGTATGAAGGGCAACTTTTTCTTGCCCTTTTTTCTGTTTGCAAGGTAATCTCAATTTTATCTTTCTGATGTGTATATGACTAGATTTTTCTGCAGAATCATTCTGTGCTTCACTAATATCATTTTCATTACTGCTCTTAAATTCGGCATCATTATTTGTTTCCTGAGTTTCTTACCTATGCTAGTTGCCATTGTATCTGAGCCTGTCTTACCTCTTGTATGAAGACTCTGTTTTTTAATGAACATGTTGTGAACATGTAAACCACTTGTGTGCTCCAAAGCTACCTCTGTCTTTTACTAGAATTAACATGACAAGCCCTCTCTCTATCTCTTGCACATAATAGTTTTCTCTCCTTTAGGGGGATAATCTTTCATTGTGTTTTATAGACATATTTGTTTAAACATTCTTCTTTATGTGAGATCTGGTGTTTGTCAAAAGATTATCTGTGCCAATTACCCTTGACACCCTTTGTATTACTTGGTTAACATTCAAATCCTCCTCTTATACTTCACCTTGGAGGGCTGGATGAGGCAGGATACAGGTTTGTCTACTTCATTTACTTAGTAAAGGGCCTTAGGAGACTGGGAGAATTAGAATCTTGGTCAGTCACAGTCAGAGAACTTGTCTCTTTGTATACTTTTTCCCTTCTTAGCTTTGTAAGTGTCTGTACCGGAAGGCAGCCTGGGGAGGGGAGACCTAACTGGGGGTGCACTGGGATCTGTCCCTGATACTCTTTCGGACCCAAGACTGGGGAAAGCAGCAAAGGGCAAGGCAGGGCTGTGTTCTTGCTGCGCTTCGATGGCCTCAGAAAGCTCTTCAAGTGTGGGGATCCTTTCCCTGTGCCTCGTCCCTTTGGAGGAAGCTGATGGAGCTTGCGGGATTCTCCTCCTATAACATCACTTCACTGTCTTGAAATGGGGAGTCCTGTGTTGGTTTCATACATCGTCTTTTGGTCCCTGAGTGAAATTGTCTGGATTTTGTGACAGGTGGTGGTCACTATTCCCTAGTTTAAGTACTAATGGTCTTTTTTCAATCCTCTTAGTCATTTTGTATGAAAATGCTTATCAGATCTTACACTGATTCGTAGTGTTTATCTTCTTGAAGTTACTCCTTGATTTTCTTTTTCTTACCCATGAGTTGATGACCTTAGAAATACAACAGATTGCCTACCCTTTCTCTTTTAGGAAAAAGAAAAACATTAATGTATAATGGCAATGTAATGACCACAATATATAATGACAATAGGCATTCATTGCTCTGATCCTGATCTTGATGGGAAACTAATATATTCCACCCAGCGGGTGCGGTGACATTTGCATTGATAAGATCAATCAATAGGAATGCCCTGCCCTGGGTGGCTAGGCGTGGGGTCAGCTAATGCGGCTCCTCCTAATACTCTGTAAATAGTCAGGCAAATATTGAAAAAGATAAGCCATTAATAACCCAAACACTTAACTCAAAATAGAATCTGATATCAAAACTATAGAGAATTATACCCTAATTTTATGAAGGCTATATTCCAAATTGAGGGAAATCTTGATCGAGCCAGGACTTGTGACAAAGGTCAGCTGTACTTGCAGAAAAGGAGGCTCTTGAGAAAGGGCAGAAAAGGCTTTGCTTTTGTTACGCTGTCTTCTCACACTTGGAGACCCTGGTCGGTCCAACCAGGAAAAGTGGTGTCAGCTCCTCGGCATTGCTCTAGAATCCTAAATGTAATTCTCTAAGGCTCCAGATTAAATCACCAAGGTTGAAAAGAGGACTTGGAGCAGAATATTTTTTTTTTGTGGAGGGGGTTGGTGAGCGGTGTTAGGTGGGTGAGGGAGACTCAAAAGATACCATTTTACTCTTGCCTTAGTCACTTACACACTGATGGTTCCAGAATGACTTAGAGAAACTTAAAGGGAAACAGAACTTTAAAAGGGAAATTGTATCTTTCAAATTAATGGCAAATGTAAAGGTCAGTTAAAACCATATAAAAATCAGTATTGGAAGGAAAAGCAGATTATTTTTTTTTAAAGTCATCAAGCATTAAAGGAAACAGAGAAGAACCCAAAAGTAGAAAATGTCAAATGATAGGGAGAGGTCAACTATTAGTTGTAACATTAAATGGAAATGGGAAAAACTTCATTAAAATTACATTTTTTAAAAAACAACCCTACGTGATCAATATGAAATGCTACAGAAAGTTTAAATGTAAAATTATGGACAGATTTCATTTATCACTTGCAAATGGAAAAAGCAGATGATATCAGATAAAGCAAAAAGGTATTGAAATCCACAAAGAAAGTCATTTTTACAATAATAACACATGAATATAGAATTATTATAAACTCTTCCATGGTAAGTCTCATTGTTTCAGAATATACTGAATACAACCTAAATGTCCCAGCACAAGAATGGTTAAATGTATTGTGGTATATCGTGTGGTAGCCTTATATGTAGTGATTAAGAGTGGTGATGTCCAAGTGTCTTTGTTCACAAGAAAGACTTTCACCAATACATTGTCGATTAAAGAAACCATATTGTAGAGAGTATGGACATTATTCTCCTACTTTGGTTAAAGCAGAACCAAAATGTTAACCATTGTTACTACTAGGTGATGAAACTAGAGACAGTTAAAATATTTTCATCCATACCTTTAATCTTTTTAAGGTAAATACAGTAGATTATATTATTATTTGCTACTATCCACTGCCTCACCCTCTGGGTGGGATATACTGTCATGCATAGTTGACCTCAGTTTGGCCATGTGACTTTCTTTGGCCAATAAAATGTGAGTGAAAGGAGCTAAGACATGCCACCTCCAAGCAAAAGCGTTGTGAACTATCTCGTGGTTCAGCCATGGCTCTGTTCCTTCTTCACATGGGGGCTGCGTCACGGGCCTGGATGAGTAGGACCTGGAGTGGGGCAGCAGCTGACCTCTAAAGGACACGCAAATGAGTAAGACATAAACCTTTCTTGTAGGAGCTTGAGATTTTGTGGTTGTGTTACCACATCATAACTTAGCTCAGGCTAGGTAGTCCCCAGTTTCAAATGTTTTTTCTGAACACATACCAGTTATGATGCCTTTGAACATCAAGTTCTAGAAGTCTTCCCTGCTACCTTTTGCTTTAGTTAGGTCCCTGGGTCATAAATCTGAATTTTATGTCACTCGGTGTAAATGCAACTGTTACAGTGCTTAATATCAATAAGTAGGAGGAATGAGATGGGAAAATTGGATGTTCATCTTTCATGTTGCTGTTATTTCTAGCCACAATACTTTTCTCATTGAATGTAAAAATTATGTTAGCGTTGACTAAATCGGTGGTATTTTTTTTGGTGTAGAATTTCGTTTAGCCAGTTTCTGAAAATGTGCTTTGATATAGATGAAATTAGTATATATATGTTGTAATGTCACAACCATTCTTACACTCCAGGAATAAAAAATAAGTAGGCGCAACCTACTAACAGAGTTCATAGTTCCTTTTGTAGTGCATTCAGCATTTAGCAGTGGAGCAGATGACCAAACACTTGACTTATTATCAAGTCGGAGTGATCTCATTCAACCTTTTATCAGGTCCTTGAAACCTTTTTGTTAAAAATAAATAAAAAAATTAATGAAACAACAATAACCTCAAAAACCGTTCTTAGAACAAATTTAATTCTCTCACCTTTTCTTCATCCTTTATATTCATAATTGTGATTCAACCAAAATGTCTCTCTATCATCATAAACAAGTTATCCTGAAAATGTCATTTTAAGTTAAAACAAAAATAAAGGTGTTAGCGTTGGTCTTAACCAGGAAAAGTGAAGTTGGATGTGGTTAAGGGGGGGAAGAAAGGGCAACAGAGGAAACGTTGGCCTTTGATACAGCTTGGATTGAATTGACTTCCACATGGATGATAGTTAAATGCGTTTGGTTTTCTCAGCCTCATCCTTGAGGGCTCTTGAGCTCATCAAGGAAGCTCCACACTTTCAGCTCAAGTGTCAGCATCTGAGATCTCGGACCAGAAAGTAGAGGACTTCACATTAAGGATCTGAGTGGTGTTCTCACTTTCTGTTGGCTGACATCACAGCTTGGCTTGAGAAATTTTACTCATGCTTATCAAACTGCTTTCATAAAACAAAAGGGTTAGATGATTATTTAGGTGTTGATTTAGGTTACTTGCTGATACCAAGTGGAACCTTGTCTGAGCTCAGGAATGAGCTCTATAGCTCGTTGCATTTCTATTGGCCCAAAAACTAGTTTTGAAGCAAGAGAAAGTTTTCCAGTTTCTGGAGTAAGTAGCTTTTGTTTTTCCTGCAGCGGCAATGAAGATAAATCTTAAGAAAGGATAACAAGTTTTATTCACTAGATTGTCCATCTTTTTTCTCATTTACAATAATTTTCCTTTTAGTTATGGGGATTGTTCCTTTGAATGTTCTTTATAACCTGGTAACTATTAAAATCCTGCTTAACATAATCTGTTAACATAACATTGCAGATTTTACATAGCCCTGCATAAAATTTAATTTATTTGCAAGTGCAGAGTTACATGATTTATACACAAATCACTCAATACGTTTGTGTCATTGACATAATCTATTAAACATTGTCTTCAGCCTAAATTTCTCTGATCCCTGACCGAGCTTTCCAGATGTTTGTCTCCATTTCAGGCCTCAGTTGTACCTCACAGCCACGCATCTGAAACCATACTCATGACCTTCTGTCAATTCTAGGTTTTCCTTGGCCAGCCCTCACTCCCAAAGCTGAAAATCTGGGGATTATCCTCCCAATTTCTCACCACCTCTCTGGTCCATCATCTCTCGCTTCCTTAATGGACCTTCTTCATCTTCATTTCCCTAATTTGGTTCTCCTACTGGCTGCCAAAGTATCCTTTTAAACATACACGTCTTGTTAAACCACACCCCTTTGTGGCTTCTTATGCTTAAGGTCAAAATGCTGAACTTGGCCCATAGACCCTGATAGTACCTGACTTCTGCCTTTCTTTGACCGTGGCGGTCAGGACCGCTTCCTGGATCACACCACGCTGGCTGCCCAGCCTCTGGTTAACTCCTACCTATCCTTCAATTCTCAGCCCATACCCTGTTGCTCAGGGGCACCTCTGACCTCCAGATCCGGTTGGCTCTCCTTGCCCTGTGTCCTCATAATACTCCGAGGGGACTGTTTTTTGCAGGGGTATCTAACCTGCGGCCCATGGGCTGCACATGGCTCATGATGACTATGAATGCGGCCCAACACAAAATTGTAAATTTACTTAAAACATTATGAGGTATTTTTGTTATTGCGTGTCACAATGTATTTAATGTGTGGCCCAAGACACTTCTTCTTCCAGTGTGACCCAGGTGCCAAAAAGTGGGACATCCCCTGTTCATCAACAGAAGCTTTCCCTCACAATCTGTGCTAAAGTACTTACCCAAGTGTACTGCACTCCTTTCAAGGAGTATTAGCATTAAGATGGGGCCTAGAACTTGGCCTTCTGTCCTCATAGAAGGGGATGAGGTTCACTTTAGTGGTCAGTCTTTTTGGTCACAGATTGGCGTGTAAGCATTTCACTTCACACTAGTATGCTTTAAAAAGATTTGTTTTTTAGCAACCTCTGTTGCCAATTGAACAACGCTTCTCTCAGGCACAGGTTTTTAGCCCTAGTACTACACTGCAGACTTTCGTTATATGAATCCAAGTGAAAAAAGCAGCGGCCCTTGGCTGTGGGTCAGTGAAGCAACTCCAAGTATTGCCCCAGTGTCAGGGCCTGCCTGTCAGTCTGTGGGTGCTTTCCAGCATGTTGGATGCTGGTGTGGAGGCAGTCATATGTAGGGGGGCTGTAGTCCTGCGGTGCAAATAACCACGGATGTACATATTCCTTGATCCTTCCGAAAGGCTAGATCAAAGGATACATAAACAGCATGAGCCCTTCTGCCTTTTGTGGCTACAGGCTACTTTGTGTTGGATTTAACCGTCACATACAACATGGCTGAACTTAACTGGACACAAGTATGGACTGAGCTCTTACTATAATCCATTGGACAGGGGAAATTAAACTTCATAAGAAGAAACTGTGTACTTTGACATGAGGGGCCAGAACATAGCACTGCAAACGGCAGAGAAACACTTTCTCTTTAAAACACAGAGAACGTGAGGGAAGCATGTGACCTGAGCACATGGTCTCTTCCCACTTTGCTTGGTGACAGACTTTTGGTGTATATTCCTGCTTTTAGCCTCCCCCTTGGAGATCCAGAGGAAGAAATGCTTCCTAATGTGTCGGAGTTCTTCCCCTCACTAACATTTTTCCTGAATATAATTTTTAATTTTTTAAAATTATTTACATGAGTTGTAGTTTGTTTTGCTTTGAGATGTTTTGGACCCCTTGACCATTTGCCTTCTCTTTTCTAGTCAAGCCGGATTTGTGAAATGGACTGAGGCTGAAAGTTTATCTACTTCTTTGTCCGAATTTGAGACCATTGGGATGATCGTAAGTGCACGCAACTAGACTCTAACTGCAGCTATGAGTTCAGACGAGAAGGGCATATCCCCTGCCCATAAAACGTCCACTCCCACCCATAGAAGTGCCTCCTCTTCAACGTCCTCCCAAAGGGACAGCAGACAGGTAAGAGAAGAGTATAAAGTGCATTTCGTTATCTTATGCAAATGCAGTACTGTTAGAATGTGGTGGGATTGCTAATTAATTCTGAAATTTTGTTGTGAAGATATTTTATTCCACAGGAAAACTCACTAATTTCTGTAGATCTACCCGGCAGTGTCATGGGGATCCAGTTCTTGCCTTTCTGTTATTTAGGATTTTTTTTTTTTTAGAGCACAGAGCACAGAAGGGTGGCCAGAAGCCCTGGAGTGTGCTCCTCACTGTCTGCCCCTGGCGGCGGGAGCCAGCCTGTGGGCCTGGAACCGTTTGCTCCCCCTGTTCATCCCTGGAGGTAGAAAGGGGCCTCAGCCTGCACAGGTCTTCTTTCAATTAGTCTCTCACTCGTCTGGAAAGCACTAAGTCCTCTTTGCTGTTTCATGGAATCTAGCAACACATTCAGGAATTAGATTATAAGTAAAATTGTAGTATCAGGGGATGAAGGGCAGTAAGAACCCAGGCAATGTTTAAAGTCAGTAGAAGAAGTGAATTACTGTTGCTTAATTCTTCCGTTGAGCCAACTCTAAATTACTTTTGTTTACAGAGTTAATTCCTTGCTACTGCAGTCTGAGTCATGTGGGGATTGGTTGTAGGAATTGTCTAAATTGTCAAAACAGATGATCGTTTTGCCCAGTACTTGTCTCAGTATTACTGTGTATCATTATAATATTATCTGTGATAAGATTTTTGTTGTGTAACTGGAATTTCACAGTAAGCAAGTGTAGTTCTTTTTATAAAAACTTTTCTTTAGGAGGACATTCACTTAGCAAACATTTTTGCAAGGTTCTTTCCCCTGTATTTTGCGTCTTCAAAGTATATTGCCCGGTTTCTAGAAGTACAGCCATCCATTATTCAGTTGTCCATAGTGTAGGCCTGGGTTTGAGGCAGCCGTTTCCAGATGTGAATTTATTCTTTAGGTGGTGAGAATGCAGGGAACATTCAGTGTACAAACCCTCCCAGCTCTCCCTCTCTCGTTTCTAGCAAGAGGTTCCAGGGAATCTGTAAGAATCAGCGATTCCTGATGTGTGTATGTTTTGCAGATTCTACACAGATGTTTCTGCTATGGGTCTTGGGGAGTTTTTGATATTGTCCTTTGTTATAGAGTTCAATGAGGACATTTATGTTCTGTTCATTAAGAGCAGTTATACTATTGACTAAATGTGTGATTACACACAGTGATAATGTTTAGAGCATTGCATTTGTAGAGTAAAACAAAGTAAGAGTACCGTGAATGAAAACACATTATATTATAAGTAACTACTGCATGCTGAGAATATACTTTCTAAGTTTGCCATTTTAGTCTACCCTTCACCCGCTCCTCCATCCTTTCTTACGGCTTTTTCCTCTTCCCTTGCCCTGGGTGTTTGAATGGAGAGACACTTTAACCAGCATGGCCTTTCTGGCGGCTGAGGGAAGGAAGGGATGGACTCAGCTCACCCTGGAGAACTGTGACAAATGGAAAAGACTAATGATGGCCATTTAAACACCCGCCACCACTGTCGATGTGCCTGTGGGCCTGAGCTCCAGTGCCAGCAAAACTGACAGAGACCCTGGCCTGCCAGAGGGAGTGCGAAGCTGGAATGTGTGGCTCCTAGGTGGCTTGCGAATGGAAAGGTGCATGATGGGAATTGGATAACGTGTTTGTAAATTGATAATGAATTCTAGAAAACTAGGGAGACACTGTTCAAATGTTTATTATTATTTAAGGAACAAGTTTGCTTTCATTCCTCTTTATCTCAGCAAGTGGAAACTCTCCCAAATTACTTTCTCCCCTCATTTCTTCCTGCCTCCTGTTTTTTGTCATTTCATTTTTCTCAAGGGAAAGAAGGAAAAAAAAAACTGTTACAGTTGTGTTTTTTCTTCCCTATCCCTGTCACTTCCTAGAATCCAGTATTAACTTCCGGAAACCAGAATTTTGAGTGATCTTGTGATGTGATAGGATGCAGTGTGTTTTTATGCATCTGTTTTTGTGTGATGACTGTTTTCAAAGGGAAGGGACATAGAGGAATTGTGATAAATTGGTCTTCATTGAATGTCATTATTCTCCTGACCTGACTGACATCTATGCAGATGGCGCCAAACTGCAGAGTCCATCCCTGTTTCTCTCCTAGGTTGATCATGTAGGTAAACGATGTAGCACATAGCTGAGAATACCGTGGTACCTCAGTGTTCATTATGTGTCTTTCTTTCCCAAGTTCTAGTCCTAGATCACTAATTAATTGATTGGACATCTTTCCTCGCGTGTACCAACGTCACCATAAATGAATATGTATAAACCAGTTTGCTATCGGGATAGTCATTATGTTATTGACCCAGGGTCAAAGCCATTCCTTTCTCATTTGCCTCTCTCACATTCAATAGACTAGCAAGTTCTATTCATTATTTCCTCCATAAATATCATAATTTCTTTCTATTCCCACTCTTCGATGTCTAGCCCAGACACTCCTCACCTCAACCCAGGATCCTGCAAAGTCCTCTCGCCTCACCTTCTCCCCACGGAGAAGGTCAAATTTCCTTAATATGGCAGCTTCATGCCCAGAATCCTTCAAAGACTCACAAATCCTTCAACGACCTGCACAATTAAGGCCGTATGTCCTTACGGGGTATTCAGCAACCACCGTGATGTGATCCAGCCTCAGTGTCCCATTCTCCTCCCAACCTATACAGTCCTGTTTACTTACAGTTCCTAGAACTGCCTCTTCTCTCACTGTGCCCTGGCCTTTCCTGCCTGGAATTCCCACCGCCCTGCTCTCGATCTGATACTCTGTGCTTCAAGGACCAGCTCAGGCAGGAATTTCACTGGCCATTCAAACCCACATTGCTGTTTCCCTTCTGTGAACTTTCATAGAACTTTTTGACAATATGTGACATTTTTAAAAAAAGGATCTCCCCCGATGATATGTTTATTGACTTGAGAAAGAAACAGCGATGTGAGAGAGAAACACCAATTAGTTGCCTCCTGTACACCAGACCTGCGACCTTTTGGTGTACGGGACAATGCTCCAACAAAATGAGCCACCTGGCCAGGGCAATATGGGACATTTTTATATTGTTTGTTTTTTAAATGTACCGATCTACCCAACTGTATTGTGAGCTGTTTTATAGACTACGCACTCTAATGCTTCAGACAAGCCCTGCACCTCAAATATTTTAATATATCCTAGAGTATATTTTTAAAGACTTGCAACAATATTAGTCTTGTCTTTTTATTACAAAATTTCCATTCCTGACTTATTTGTCTTTCTCCCTTCTTCCTTCCTTCCAAAACAAAGAATGTCTGCCAAGTGCATAGTAATAACGGACTGTCCTTCCTGTCAGTGAATCATGTAGCCCAACAGGTGGAGGAGGGAGAGAAGCTGGGAAACGAAGTTATTCAGGCAGTGTTCCTGTGATTCCACTCAGTGTTTCTTCGCCAGTAAGAAGGTCAAGACTCCACTCAGTATTTAGCAGTTTGGAAGGCTCTAATAAATACTTCGTTTACGTTCGGACCAAGTCTGATATTAGATGTTAGAACATCTGACAGATTTGGCTGTGGGTCTGTGTGGGTGTGATCAGCTGTGACTCACAAGCTGCAAGAAATATACATACTAAAATATTCAAAAAGGAAATAAAGAAGTTGATTAGACATCTAGGAGATATGTATAAACCAGTACTTCCCAGGCACGCACCAAGGAAGGCTTGTCCCTTGAGGTGTTGCCCCCTGAAGAGAGGATTTGATTGTCAAGCAGGTTAGAAAAATGCTAAACCAACCTCTTTTTGCAATGTATATTAATAAATTAAAGACACCAATAATGTCTGCAGTTAGAACGTTAACTGAGCACTTCTAGGATTTACTATATTGTGGAACTTATTTTATTTCCCTAAGATGTGGATGTTAAAAATTCAGATTCTTCTTCCTGCTAAGAAATGGAAAGGTCTAGGAACACTAGGCCCAGATTCCAAATGACAGCACTGGACTGGGCTCAGAAGCAGCTTCCCCCTCAAGTGGGACATTTACCCTGTGACCAGCTATAGTCCCTGCCTCTTCTTATTGTGTTTCTTTGGTAAATATCAATAGGTTTAAATTAATTTTAATTATAGTTGACATGCAGTATTATATTAGTTTCAGGTATACAATGTAGTGATTCAGCATTTATATACCTTACGAAGTGGTCACCACAATAAGTCTGGTAACCATCTGTCACTGTGGGTAGTTATTACAATATTGTCAACAATAGACAATATTATTGAACATAGCAACAGTTCCCACCTCTCCTTATTATATTTCAGTACTTATTTATGTTTCCTGCCTGGTCCCAAAAGCATTTGAATTTTCCAGCTGTGATCTTGGCTATCAAGTCAAGTGACTAAGGGTAGTTTCCACTCAGACGTTAAAAAGGCATTTCAACTAAGCATGTTCAAAACTGAACTCCTAATTTTCCTCTCAAATCCATGTGTTCCCACACTCCTTATCTCAGTGAACAGAACTCTGTCCTTTCATTTGGTAAGCCCAAGAACCTCTCCAGGAGCCATCCTGGACTCCTCTCCTCCTCTCACACCCCGCCGCCAAACCCTCAGTGAATCCATTGGTTCTGTCTTCGGGATGCACTTGACATTTGACCACTGCTGACCCTCTTTACCCTGGCCTGAGCCACCATCGTTTCTGACCCAGGCTGGGTTCCCTGCTTCCAACCTCACATGTCGGTCATTTTTTACAGAGTAATCAGGGTGATCCTGTCAAAACCTAAGCTGCTTCTCTGCTCCAATCCATCCCTGTGCTTTCCTGTCTCTCTCCAAATAATGTTTGAATGGCTGATTGCTGTCTATAAGGTCATTTATAATGTGGATCTGGCTACGTCTCTGGTCCCATCTACCAGGTTCCACTTCACTTAATTCTCCAGCATTTTCCCTCTGATGTGCCAAGCATGCCCCTACCTCAGGGCCTCTGCATTTTTAGCTCCCTGAGTCTAGCTTTATTTCCAGGCCTCCCCAGGTTTGCTCACACACTTGACTAATACTCCAAAAGTACCCTTTCTGGGTAGCCCTCTTTTCTCATCCATGCATATCCTCACCACTCACTGTCCACTTATTTTATTTGTTTACAGAGCATTAAGCACCACCAGACATGTTACATATTTATCTGTTATATTTGTATCCCTTTCTTCTATTCCCTATCACTGAAATGTAAGATCCTTGAAAACAGGGGCTTTATTTTGCTCAGTCATGTACCCTTAGCACCTCATAGTATGTGGCCCAGGAGAGATTTGAGCTAAATGCAAGAGGAGCTGGCACACAGAGGAAGATTGTGAACCAGGCTTCAGAGGCCTTGGTTAGCTGCGAAGGAACAATCATGAGGTTGGGAGATGACAGCAAGGAGAGGAAGTAGTATAATCGGAAGTTTTGAGTCTCCCAAGAAGATTGAATTTTGAGAGTACAAGAAGGACATATATGCATAACCCATAGACACAGAAAACTGTGGTGATGACCTGAGGGATGGAGGGGAGAGATCTGGGTGGAGGTGGGCAAAGAGGGGAAATGGGGACAACTATAATAATGCAATTGTAAACAATAGAAATAAAGTTAAAAAAAAAAGAAAAGAAGGATGGTCCAAAGGTGCAGGGGGCAGTTGTAACAACACAGACCTTTGACTTTCTTCCGCCAGTCCTCGTGTGGTGGGACAAATGACTTGTGGCTTAATGAAGGATGTGATGTCAGTCAAAAGTAAAACATTTGAACATTTAACACAGATGTTAAAGATATTGGTGGGAGTGAAAGTAACTATTTAAAACAGGTTATTGTTTCTCAATCTCTCATAGAATAATTTTGTGGGAACAATATATAACAGGCTAAGTATATGATCAGCTGACCAGATTTTGTTTGTGCATTTTGATACTCACCCATTTATTTACATATTTTAGAGCCTTTTTCACAGTTTGCAAGACCTAGACCACCCATAGAGATAGTTTCAGTATTTCTGGGATCAGGCCCAAGGATCTGCACTTTTTAAAAGCAAGACCCCTATTTGGAGTCATCAATTCTTTTTATTTGTATCATAAGTGAGTCATAAAAAAATCAGACACTATTGCTCTAAGAGCTTAGTATTTGGAATGCGTAATCACCAGGCAATAATGTCTGTCACTAGAGCGAGTTATAGCTCTCCTGGGTTAGATGTTCTAAATGCTTAAATGGGTCATCTTTTTTGTTCAATGAGAAATCAAAGAAAAAAAATACAGGCCATTCCTTATAATGATTGAAAGTTTGCTGAAGCTCAGAGATCATAAAATAAAGGACTTTTCAAGGAAAAATTATATTATGAATAAGGCATAAGAGTCTGCTAGTTAATCTTCTTGCTAGTTTTTATAAAATAAAATCCTGTGTCATGGTCAGTCTGTAACAACTAATAGAATATTTCTATTCCATGGGTATCTACAAAAATGTTCCCTACATACTATCAACAGCAATGCATTTCAAAACAGCCTCAGCTAATGTCCGTGATGACACGTGAAGGCTGTCCCCAACGGGGATCCAGTGGCACTCGTAGAACCATGGGAGGAGGTCCTAACCACCAGTTTTGATACTGGCAGCATCTGCTCTGCATGCAGCTTTCATTATCTGTGAAGACTGTGCCTAGAAAACCACAAAGTAAAAGCGTTCCTCATCAGTGTCTATACTTTCTGTACAGGGTTTTCACAACAAGTTTTCTTCTTGGACAAATAGGCTGGTAAAAATCTCCCCCAGCGTACATGAACTGACTAGGAAATTTGTCTGTCTGCTTGGACCCCTGAAGCATATTCTTCAAAGAGCTTTGTTAAATGAAATCATCAGTTTGAAATATAATGTCTCTGTCTTTCAAATATAAGAACTCTTTCCACCTTTGAGTTATGAAAAATATAGTAGTGTAACCTCAAACAAAAATGTTCTACTCTTGGGGAAAAAAATCCAAGCATTCCTAATTTAATAACTAACCACCAATTTAAATCATCTCTAATGTTATCGGTAAGGAGGAATATAATTTGAAATCTACCAGTATTGGAATAGAAAATTTTTAGCATTATGGAGAATTCAGTGGATCGGGATTTGCAAGATGATCTGGAACCCAACTTTAAGTTTGGAGAGAAATACTAACCTGATATGAAAATCTGCAGAGTATCCTCACTAGAGTGATGCAGGCAAATAAAGCCCTCGGTGCTGGGTACATTTAAACTCTTCAGTTGCTGGCCCTGGCTAGGCAGCTTGGTTAGAGCATCGTCCTGATACGCCAAGATTGCAGGTTTGATCTCCAGTCAGAGCACACACAAGAATCAACTAATGAATGCATGAATAAGTGGAACAACAAATTGATGTTTCTCTCTCACTCCCTTTGTCTCTTTCTCTCTCTCTCAAATAAATAAATAAATAAATATGTATAAACTCTTGAGTTGCTTCCAATTTAGCCTTTTTGAGATTATACCCATCTCATCGAAATCTTTAGGACTTAGGGCCAATGTCAATGGGAAAATTATATTTGCTTGCAAAAACTCACACAATGACCAGCTGTTATGATTTAAATGCATTTTGTAAATTGGGTGTTATGAAAAATCTAAATATTAGGCAAAGCTCATACATGAATTAATCGACCAACACCAGCAACGTCTAATATTTCATGAGTTATCACTGTGGAAGGTTGAAACTATTAGCACCTTTTTCAGAGAACTGAACTCTGGCATGAAGTGGTAAAATATCTTGGCCACAGCTAGTGAGCAGTTAAGACAGTGTTGGCCAACTCACTATTTGTTTTGTTGTAAGTCTTGACGAGCTGAATGTGCAGGAGAACAGCCCTCTGTCCCTTTGTAAGTGAACTTGGTAAGGCAGTGTTGGTCAGTTATTTTTGAGTTATGTATTGCCTTGTTTTCTTCCCTTGGCAATAATAGTGATTTTTCAATCCTCATTGGCCTGGGGAACAATGGACCAAATGGCACATAGATGAAAATATTATTTTCATGAAGTACTTGAATCAAAGATGAATTCTACATTCCTTGTGTTTTTTTCTGAATTTTTTGTATTTTCACTACATGTGTTGCCTTTGAAATCAAAGTTTTGATCATTTGTTTGTTTATTGAAAATTCTGATTAGCCTTTTTAAAAATGATTTTAGAGAGAGAGAAACACCTGTTTGTTGTTCCATCTATTTATGCATTCATTGGTTGCTTTTTGTACGTGTCCTGACCAGGATCGAACCTGTAACCTCGGGGTATTACAATAACACTCTAACCAACTGAGCTGCCTGGCCAGGGCCTGATTAGCCTTTTGCATGAAATGAAATGAGCAGCCCCACAGATTTCTTGCTGTTCCCACGTGGCATTTGGAGATGGCTGTCACTGCTGCTTGGTATTACAGTGTTGCGTTCAGCCCGTGTAAAACATGCTGAAATTGAGACCACTGGAAAGAAATTTGCCACCTGACTCTCAGATGCTTATTTTCCACGAGTGATTTAGAGCTCATGAGAGAAAACCTGTTTGCTTTTTTCTCTGGTACGTTTGCCAGAACCTTTTGGTCCTCTAAACCTTAGTTTCTCCTCCCGGGAGACAGTCATTCACCCAGGTTTGGAGAGCATCCCTCTTGCAGAACACATGTTTAGGTGTGTCATCAGGACTATAAAAACATCATCCTGAATGACTTTCAGTCTACAAACCTGCTTTATTTTATTTTCAACTTGAACAAATAGAAAATTTTACCCTCCCCCTGTCCCGTGTCCACTGTAACTTTCCTAGGCTGCAAGTAAAATACTGTTCCAAACTTGAAGAGCAGCCCTGTGTGTATTGTGTACTTGCAAGTGCCAGACTTTTTGACCTCAAATCCTACTTAAGAACTGATTTTATGATAATGATCATGGCCAGTGCTAGTGAGGTTTCAGGGGGATGGACACTCTCGTGCACTCCAGCTGAGCATGCTTTGGCTCCACCAAAATTTCTGCAGTGAATGTGCCCAGATTGCCTCTACAGTAAAAACTGTATATTTTTTAAAGGTCATACTTTGTGATAATGTATGCCTGTGTATTTAGCCTAAAACTGTATTTAGAGTATAGTAAATATGATTCAAATATCAGGTATTTTAATAATAAAATTGTAAACCCTAACTCTATACGTATAAGCTTTAAAATTTAACAAATGTGAAGGATATCCTAGGAACAAGTTTTTAAAACCATCCTTGAGGCTCTGAGGCAGGAGCTGGACCACTGTTTGTCCTCTCTCTAAGCTGCCTATATTTGTCTCATGATAATTAAGCAGTTTGTGGGAGAGTGGGAACTTACACACTGTGTGTATATTACAACAAATATTTACTCTTTCACTCAGCAAATGCTTGTGAGTACATATATATGGGCAAATTGTAGACATAATCTGCTCAGAGTTTATAAGGGTAATCAAAACAAACCAACTTTGCCTCAAATATATATACGTAAATGTTTAATAGATATAAGAGGTCTGTCCAGAAGGTATCCAGCCATGTAAATATGAAAAATAGAGACATTTGATGAAGAAGATGCAAGAAACAATGTCAACAGGACAATGACACCTCAGTCCCCTTCAAAGTAGGCACCTTGGAACCTCACACAGTCGCCATCAGCTGCCCTATTTTTCCTAAATCTCATTAACAGCCTGAAATCTCTTCCCTTTCAAAGGTGATTTTAGTTTTGGGAAAAGCTGGAAGTCACAGGGCACCAAATCTGGGCTTTAGGGGGCTGAGTCACCTGGGTGATTTGATGTTTCCCTCCAAAACTCTGCATGAGACGTGATGCATGAGCTGGCATGTTCTCATGATGAAGCTGCCAATCACCAGTTGCCGTGGCCTTCTGAATCATCTAAATAGTTTCCACTGAGGAATGTTAAAGCTTCATGAAAAATTTGATGGAGAGTCATTGTTCTACTCACTCAGTCATTTTGAATGTGATGGCCACACAGTACACATGCTCACTCAACAGTGTCTACCGCCCCCACTGACTAGTACAGGGAAGTCATTGTTCACACATGTGCATTCTGGTCCACTCTCCTTGGCTGCCAGGTTACATTGATGTCAGACAAAGCGTTCTTGTTATATTAACAATGGCTGGACTTTTTCCGGACAGACTTTGTATACCGTATAGGATTATTTGGGGAGTTTTTCTGCTAGTTTCGTTAGTGAAATTATGTGAGTGGCTCTCATACTGAAAACCTTTGTTCTGGTCATTTTAATAGTCTTGTACAAAATTACAAATTAACTTGACTGTAGTGATCTTTTCAAGTCACACAGAACTGTTCTCTTTCCTTTTAAATCAACTCTACATGTTCTAGAGGCTTCGCTCTTGAAACGGCTTAGTATTTGTTCCCAGTATTTGTCATCCATTGACAGTGGCTGGAAAGGAGTATGATGACCGTTGCTGGGGTTTCCTGAGAGTCCCTTCTGTGTGAGTGTTGAGAGCACAGGTGAGGAGCATGTCACTAGTAAAGTCTGGTTCTTGTTCTCAAAGGCAGCCATGGGCTTTAAAAAGCTGTCTGTCCATATGCCTTTTACCACATCATAGTCAAGATCACTGAACTACTCTCAGCCTCCAAATGGACCACTTGAGGGGTCTCAGTGATATTTCTTACAATGCAAGGTTTCCAACAACAGGCCAGCTCAGTGTGGGCCTTGGCTATTGGTTCTTAATGAGCTGCATGTTTCTGTCCAGGAAAAGTCAATACTCTGATGACCTTCCTCCCATTCAGGGATTTCCAGTTGTGCTTTACAGAATTATTCCCAGCAACTATTTCTAAAAAATTCTACTTCCATTCATTTTAGTGGTACTTTATCTATAGATTTATTATTAATACAATTCTGCCATTTTTCAGTGAGGGCAAGATAATTGTTACTGTGAGAAAGTAGTGGAATTACTATTTCAGTCATAGCCTTTTGGCTTTGGTAATTTAAATATTTTATGCTGTTAAAAATATTAATTCCTTGAAGAAAATTATTCAGAAGACAGCAGGCAAGACTGTGCACATCTTTGCTGTGGGAATTCAGAAGGACGCATTGCCATCCACTGCTGGTGCTTTTCCCTGGCGAGGATCTAGGGCATCTGTCTCCACTCACTTCATCAGCTTTCTCAGTACATGCTGATGCTCCGGTCATGAGGTGTGCTGACTGTGGATACCGGGTTATCCGGGAAACATGATGGCCATGTCCTTATGCATCCTTCACTTCCAAAAATGCACCCAGGTGTCACGTGCCTGCGGGATGTTTGGACATAGCTTTCTATGGCAATAAAAATGCACACGGTTCCTGCACATTTACTCTTGTAGCAGTTACAACTAAGATGTTAGCTACCATTTATTGAGTGCCTGCTGTGTGCCAGCCCCTGGGCAGCACTGTGCATGCACTGGGCGCCAACTTCGTGACTTGCTGTGTCGTCTAAGGTAGACATCACCATCCCCACTTTGCAAACAGAGAACACTGAGGCTGAGGGAGTTTCATGATTGCCAAGTCGGGTGATAAGTAGCAGCCTGCAGGTTGGCGTACTTGTCTGTATGACTGCAAAACTCACGTTCTTTTCCCTGCATAGGACACTGCTTCCCTGAAGTGGACGCTCACTGGCTTGCCCTTAATTCTCAAAACTTGGAAATGAACCTTGAAGCTGTACCATATTTAAGAGTGTTATAATCTTTTTTCTTTTGCTCATTTCTGCCTCTCTGTTTTCACAGAAGGTTGTGGTAGAGGATGCCTTTTGATGTGTTCAGTTAGCCTTAGGGAATACACTTACTTGAGATTGCTGTAATTTTTATCACGTAACATTAGCTTTAACTTCAGTAGAAGGCAGTATTTAAAAGCGTGGGCTCTACAATAAATCTGGATTTACATTCCAGCTCCAACACTTACTGAATCTATGCCATTAATTTAACCTCACTGTGCCTCTCTCTACTGAGATATAAAATAAATTTAAGTCATTACTCAAAGGCTTTTGAGTGAAGAGAGAATGAAATAACCCACATAAAGCATAGAGACAAGGATGTAGAAAGCTACTGAATATTAACTGCTATCATCATCAATACTATCATCTGAAGGTTACTAGTCTCACTGAAAGAGTGTTGCTATGTTAACATTAGCTATAACTAGAAGAGAGACAAGCCCATCAGCCAAAAAGCTTGGAGAACATAAAAATACAACTACCACACAACCCACCAGTTCCACTTCTGGGCATTTGTTTGAAGTAAACAAAACACTAAGTCGAAAAGATAAAGCACCCTGTGTTCATTGCAGCATTATCTACAATCGCCAAGACATGGATGCAGCCCAGGTGTCCGTCAGCAGGTGGGTGGATAAAGACGAAGTGGTACATAGAGGGTGAGGCAAAAGTAGATTTACAGTTGTTTGTAGGGAAAACAATACAATGTTAATGAATAATAATACAAGAATCAACTCTACGTCGTGCATACTCACAGCTGTGAACCTACTTTTGCCTCACCCTGTATATACAAACAGAATAGTATTTAGCAAGTAAAAAAAATGAAATCCTGCCCCTAGTGACATGTATGGATCTAGAGGGTATTATGCTAATGAAGTAAATTAGACAGAGAAAGACATGCTATATTATTTCACTTACATGTAGAATGTAAAACAACAGAGTAAGTGAATAAACAAAACTAAACTGCAACAAACCCATGGAAACAAAACAGACAGTTGCCAGAGGAGAGAGAGGTGGGAATGTGTGAAAAAGGTGAAGGGGAGCAGTAGGTACAAACTTGCAATTACAAAATAAATAAGTCACGGGGATGTAATACACAGCATAAGAAATATAGTCAATCATATGACAGCTTTGTACAGTGGCAGGCCCTAGGCATATTATGGTGACCACGTCATCAGGTATATACTTGTAGAATCACTATTTTGTACACCTGAAACTAAAGTAATATTTATGTCAACCGTACTTTAATTTAAAAATTACTTTGGAAGTTTCTAAGTTATTTTGGATATTTTTAAAAGACATTTTGTGTAATTCATGAATATAAAAATAGCTTAGATGAAATAACCGGATGAAAAGTTTCGATGAAGTTAACTTAAGTGAAGTTAAAGTAAGTGACAAGCTGAGCAAACCAAGAGACCTGTTCAGCAGATCACGTGGACTCTCAGTTTGAGAGTCCTGTTCCGTTCTGTGGGAGTTGTACAAAGCCATGCAGCTCTTATTAAATGTCTCATTGTCTGTGTGTTTACCCACATCTTTGGTACGGAGCAAACCAGTCTGTAGTCGTGTTGGCAGATTTCCACTTGCTGCCCAGGAGATACTAAGCTCAGTGAATGCTAGCCGGGAACAAACTTGCACCAGATTGAAGAGCTGCAGTGAAATGTGTTCTAGACTCCTGGTTTTACGTTAAACATGCATCAAGTCTATCTGAACAGGGGGAACAACGGGTGGGTAAGTACTCCCACCTTCTCTGTGTGCTCTGAGTTTCTTAAACAGCTGAACTGGAATGAACCCAGGTCCATCAGTTGTCACAAATGTACCACTCTGATGGGGGACACAGAGATTGGGGGAGGCTACACATGTGTGGGGGCAGGGGGTGTGTTGGAAATCTCTATACTTGCTGTGATGCTAAAGCTACTCTAAAACACAAAGTTTTTTAAAAAATGCAAAGCATTAGCCTGGATATTAAATTGTAATTTTAGTATTTGAGGAGAAACTTGATTTTAAAAGAATAATTAACAGGTTTATGTAACTCTTTATTTAACCTGCTTATATAATACATGTAACACCTTGAAGGTATACGGCATCTATTTACAAGTCATTGTGAAAAAATATGAAAATAGCCAGCTTGTGAAGAACAAGTACAAAAAGTTTTAGCACAAATTATCTTAAAGGAAACCTTATGAAAAGAATTTTTGTTACTGAAGATGTTGCCAAATTAAGTTTGACGTGTTGCCCACTGACCAGTCATAGCTTCACATCTAATAAATAAGAGCTCTCTGTTTAATCCATTTGATGTTTCTAGTTTAAAAGTTGAGTAGTTTAAATATTTTCAAAAGTTTTATCCTGTTGGAGTTGTGATTTTTTTTATAATTCAAAGATGAAGCCGAAGGCAGAGTGCTGCCTACCCCTGTGTGAATGGTTGCCAAAGGACTGTTCTTGACAAGTTAATCAGAGAGAGCACTGAAAAATTCCAGAAAAGTTTTTTAATATTTATTTATTTTTTTTAGAGAGAGGGAAAGGCGAGGAGAAAAAGATGGAGAGAAACATCAGTGTGAGAGAGAAACATTGATCTGTTCGTTGCCTCTAACACGCACCCCCAACTGGGGACTGAACCTGCAGCCTAGGCACATGCCCTGACCAGAATGCAACAGGCGACCTTTTGCTTTGCGGGACGCTGCCCAACCCAACTGAGCCACCCTGGTCAGGGCTGCAGAAAATTTTGACTGGCTATAATGTTCAGCATCTTGTGCTAGGATGGAGAGGGCTGAGGGTAGAAGGGGTGAAAACAGAGTGAAGATGAGCTGGTCCCCACCTTCAAGGAGCACCCAGTCTAACTGGACTCTAAGACTAGATATGGGACTAAGTATGGTAAGTTTGAAAACGGTCTTCCTTATATCTGCCAGTATTAAAAATATGGCATTGAAGGGCTTAGATGTTTCATTAAAAGTAATGAATGTTTGCATGTGTGGTTCTACAACTTCAGAAAATAATACAATAATTAATAAATAACAATACAAGAATAAGCTGTGTTTTGCATACTCACAACTGAAAGCCACCTTTGCCCCACCCTGTATAAGACTACTCAAGTTTGTAGGAAAAAAAAGCATTTGACTTCTTCGTTATCATTCTGGAGGTTAAATGATAATAGATCATTTTTTGAAGCTAGTTATATTTATAATAATGTATATCAACTGGTAGTTTAATAAATTATGCTAAAATTTGAAAAATATGTACATATATTTGTGATAATAAAAATATTCATTTACTTACTATTTCTCAGTAGTTGTTTTTTATTTTCTTTTTTTTATCGTTGTTTAAGTACAGTTGTCTCCATTTACCTCCCACCATTCCCCCCCACCTCCCTTCCCTGATTCCACCACCCTTGGTTTTGTCCTTGGGTCCTTTATGTTCCTGGAAACCCTTCACCCTTTTCCCCCCATTTTCCCTCCCACCTCCCCTCTGGCTACTGTCAGTTTGTTCTTAGTTTTAATATCTCTGGTTATATTTCTCAGTAACTGTTCTTATGACTCTCTGTGCTTTGGCAAATCAACAAACTTTGGGGTTTGTATTTTTTACTTAGCTTGAATGTGTACTATGTTGTACTATGTTTGAAATGATTAAGCTTCTAACTTTGCTTCCATAATATAAACTGTATTGTAAAATCAAGTGGAGAAGAAACTAATCTTATGTTGTTTGGACAGGTACAGGGGTATGTAATTTATAGATTTCGTTCTGGTTTGTTTGGTCTCTAACCCTTCTAATCCACAAAATTGTAGCAACATTTTAAGTACCCCTGGTAACTATAGAAACGAAACTCTTTTTATCACACTTTAAATGTCCTAATTGATTTCCATGTCTGTGGCTTGGTTCGGAAACTAGGGGATTTAGTTTCCTTCCCCTGGCTAAGTTCCTGCATTAATCATTTATTTTCTGCTTACATAGTTGTTGATGTCAAATTCCTTTTCAAGTTCTGCTTTTCTTACCATATTTATTCTTTGGGGACGGGGTGGGGGTGGGGTGAGGAGGCAATGTATGTATATTTTATTGCCTGGCAACCTAGAAGTATAAGGATAAGGTAAGGTCCTTAAAGAGAAACTCAGACCAAAGATATTTCACTTGGAAAATTAAAGTAAAAACAGTAGCCACATGGAACAATATTAATGCTTGTGTTTACAATTTTTGTTCAGCCTCATTTGGTCTTTTGTATAACACGGCCTCTCTCTAGGATGTGAGCACCATAGGAGGAAATCTCTTGTCTATTTTGTTCTCTGACACCCTGTGATCAGCACCTGGCACAGTACAGATGCCTAGCAATGATTTGTTGGTTAGCTGAACCAGCGTGTGAATGAATGAACGAACAAATGAATGAATGACACATTTCACTGGCAGTTTCTGGTCTTCTATATTTTATTTACTTTACTGAACCTTTTGGTTGATACTCTGTTAAAAAGTGAGGGAAGAACTGATACTAAAATGTGTAGTTTCTAAATGATTCTAATTCTTGCTATTTAAAAATGCTATCATGGAAACTTTTTTTCCCTGTAGAAATTTGTCTCAAATTATGAAGTTATCTATCTGTTATGGGCAAGGTGAAAGCATTTCTATCTCTATAGTAGAGTGATACCTGGATATCTTGACCTGCTCATAGTTCAACTTATGCATTTGAAAAATACTTTTATGTTTTTTTTAGTTTCATCGGATGTACATTTAGGGAAGTTTTGCTCAGATATATTTGAAGAGTATATGAGACAAGCTTTGTTTTCCTCTTATAGGTTTGTATAATGTATCAGGATAGTTTGGGGTTACTAATAGGATTATATAACTTAGCTTAAGGTAGATTAAATAGTTTTAAAGAGATTTTAAAATGTGTTAGTTTTTAAACAATACTTTTCCTCAAAAGAAGCATTATGAGAAAGAGAATAACTTACATGCAAGTCAGAATTCTTCATTTTAATAATAAACACAAAATTTTAATAGTAATTCTACTGGAACAGTGGTTCTCAAATTTTTGGTTTCAGGGACCCGTTACACTCTCAAAAATTATTTAGCTTTGTTTATGTAAGTTGTGTGTATCTATATTTACTGTGTTAGAAATTGAAATGGATAGAATTTTAAAATATTTCTTAATTTCTTTAAAAATAGAAATAGACTATCACGTCAGCCTAAATAACATTTTTATTTTAAAGTATATTTCCAAAACAAGTTTTAGTGACAAAAATGGTATTGTTTTTTGCAACTCTCTCTGGTGTCTGGCTTAGTAGATTAAAGTAAACTGGATTCTTACATCCGCTTTTGCTTAATGTGTTTCAATACAGCATGCTGATGTATCCTCTGGAAAACCCCACTGTGTGCTAGTGAGGGAATGTGAGCGAGAAAGGCAAACATCATCCTGGTATTATATGAATGGAGCTTCCATCTCACAGGCCCTGGAACGGGCCTCGGGCCACCTTCGGAGAACCACTGCTCCAGAGCGCGTGGACGGGGGGGGGGGGGGGGGG
>CM052541.1:41470573-41509783 GCA_028533065.1 Trachops cirrhosus | reverse complement strand
CTGTGCATCTTTCTTCATTAAATTTACTGTAGCCTGCATTTTTTCAGCTAGTTTGTGACCAAAATCAGCCAATTCTGTGAGTATCTTGAATAACCAGTGCTTTGAACTGTGCATCTGATAGGTTGGCTATCTCTTGGTCGCTTAAAAGGATGGGTTCTGGGGCTTTCCATTCTTCTTCTGTTTGAGCCATCTTTTTGCTGTTTTTTGTTTTGTTTTGTTTTGTTTTTTGGTCTCGTGGAGCTCCTGTGGTGAGGGGCGGGGCCTTAGGAGTCCACTAGGGCGGGGCACCCCAGTGGCCGGGTTGTGACGCTGTATGTGGGGGCGGGGTCCAAGAAGGAACAATGGCGCCCGCTCCACCCTCTGCAGGACCCCAGACCCCTCTACCACTCTCTGCAAGCCGACCGGGCCCCTCTGGCACCAATTCTGGTTTGGGTGGGCCTGTGCACCCCGTAGGACCTTCCTTCTCAGTCAGTGACCCAAAGCTCTATTTCCCGGTGCTGGGACCTGAGTTGCATGCAGTGCCTTGCTTCACAATGGCTGCCTCGCAGGGTCTGCCCGTCACCACCCCCTGGCCGGGGCCCACCAGCCACCGCTGCTTGTGCACCCAGGGTCTGCCTGCTGCGGACTTGCGCGCTGCCCCGGGTGCTCAGCTCTCCGCTCCCCATCCCTCGCCCGGCCGGACTCCGCCCCTCCTACCGGTCTGGATGAAAGTGTCTATTTTTAAGTCCTTGGTTGTCCGACTTCCATACACTTCAATTTTCTGTCAGTTCTGGTTGTTATTTTGTTTCTATATCTTTGTTGTCCCTATCTTGGTTGTGCGAGGAGGCACAGTGCATCTACCTATGCCTCCATCTTGGCCGGAAGTCGTGAGCAAATATTCTTATGTAAGGCTATGTCTACGTAGTAGATGTACCACTCTCCTGAATTTATGATTTTTCTTTAATTTGTGTGACCTCTGACTCCTTCTCTAAGACTGAGACCAGCATTGCAGGAGCAGTTCGGCTGCAGGTGGGTAAGAGGGGACAGCAAACCCAGTGCTGGCTGAGGTTTTCCTGCCTGTTGCAGCTGCCTGTGTTCTCCTGAGGAGCCCGCCGCCTCCAGCACAGCCCTCTGTTTTTACTGTGATCTGCGCGCCCTCACCCTGCGCCCGTCCATGTGAGAAATGGCGGTCTAACCCAGGTTGTCTTTCCATTTATCCAGAGTATCCACATACTGGAGAGGACTGCTTCTTCCGGCACCGAGCCCTCTGTCAGTCGGCAGTTGCTAGAACCGGAGCCAGTCCCCCTCTCCAAGGTCAGTGATGGAACGTGGTGCTCTCTCAGATGGCATGCGGCCAGCCCTGGGCCAGCTGAACTGTAAATCACTCTTAACACCGGCCTCCCCTAGAGAAGCTGAGGCGCCCCCTGTAGGGCTGCTCCTGCACTTCCTTCTGCCTGCAGTCTGTAGGGTTTCTCTGCCTCCTGTACAGAGGGAAGACGTGAAAGTATATTTGCTGAGATTTTCAGGGTTATATATAGAAGTCCAGCGTTCACTTTATGAAGGAAAAAGGACAAAAGAAACTATTGTTATTCCCTGTTGGAGAGAAGGAAATATTTCTGTACCAAACTGAGTCCAGAAATAACAGTTAACAACAGCTACCATGCTTACCTGTGCGCTGCATACCAGGCACTATGCTCAGTGCTGAAATATATTATCCTATTTAATGTAAGCCTCTGGGCAGCCTTATGCAGTGTAGGTATTTATTACATTTTATAAATATGGGGGGCTGAGAATTCATAACTTGCCCAAAGTCAAATACAGGCTGCTAAGGAGCAGAGCAGGGATGCAGACCGAGACCTGTTGAAGCTGCACCCCACCTGCTGGGGCAGCAGCCGCCGCCCAGTGGGGCTGCTGCGCACACAGCGTTCCAGGCTCCTGACAGCTGGCCTTCCTTGCAGTGAGCCGATGGGAACACTGCAGATTGTTAAGACTTTTTCCATCTCTTGGAAGCCAGTGTTCCCACTCCATCAGCCTTCTCTTCTCATCCTATGACCAGGCAAATATCTGAGTTCGTTTTTGTCCAAAATGCAAAAGTCAAAAAGAAAAGTCAAGGAAACATCATCCTGCTCATCCCCACCCGTAGCCTGACTGCCTGAGATTTTCAGTGGGCTGGCTCCCCTAGGGAGAAACTCAGAAAACAGAATGCCTGGGGATTTTGCAGTCAAATATAAAAATACCCCTTTATTTGCAAAACAGTTTAATTTCCAAGGGTGTATAACTGATCCGTCCACTTTCCTTATCCTTGATTAAACAAAATCCTTGAAGAAAAGAACTCTGTACTACCCCACTAGCATGGAATATGTGCACTACCTTTTTATATTTTGAAGCAATTACAAGCTATTAGGTTTATTCTATCAGATAGGAATAGACTGCTCACCTAAGGAAAGGGGGAGTTATTAAATTATAAAAAATTTAAAAGTGATCTGATTTCTATTTGAATGCCAAATAAAGAATGTCTGCTTGGTAAATATAGTTAGTGAAACATCAGTTTTTTCTTGTAGGCGGCTAGAGGAAAGAGAAGAGAAGAAATAAATACAGGGGCAACACAAAGGGCAGCTAACATTGGTTGGACACCCCCCTCGATGAGCCAGGCACTGGGTTAGTTCATATATTCCCTCACTTGGGCAGCTTTCAACTCCATGGAGTGAGTACTGATAATGCCCTCATTTTATTGATAAGGAAACAGAGAGACCTGGAGTAGTTGTCCAGCATCAGATAGCTGGGACTTGTGTGAGAGAGCAGAGGGTAAAGAGACCGTGATAGCGAGAGATACTCCGAGAAAGAAGGCTTGGAGAATAATACACAGAAACAGATAGGAGAGGTGCTGGTAGTAAAACAAGAAATAGGGAACGTTACGCACACGAGATTTGCTCTAGCCCCTTCCCTCCCGCCAGCTGCGTCTCCAGCTCCTTTGGCATCTCACTTGGTAGCCCAGCTACATCCACCTGCACACAGTTCCCTGCAGTGGCCATGCACCTTCCTCCACAGCTGGGTGTCTGCTCCCTGCTCCCGTCCCCTTCCTTTACCCACGGAAACCGCCAACTCTCCTTTCAAGTTAGGCTCGCAGGAACCCTTTTTCAAATGCTGATCCCCTCCTTACCCAATCCACCCTCATCCCCAGAGCATCCGATGCAGCCTGTGCTGTAGTTAACACATTAATTTACTTGTTTCACATTCTTTCTCACGTCAGGTTCTCTAGAAGGACTTCCTGACACTGTACAGAAGGTGCTTGTGATTTGCCCAGGGAGAGTGCTCAGGGTCATGGGGTGAGGGGAGCTGGGCAGGTGTGGTGCTAAGTGAGAAGGGCTTTCAGCTGGAGTCCAGGGGCAGGCAGCCTGGTCCTGGGGAGCTCAGAGGCATGAATTGTACCACAGAGTTGGTCTCACCCTGAAGCAAGGAGGACTTTCTGTTCCCTCAGCTCTTTGTACTCTTGTGTTCTTCAGTCACTGAGAGCCACGGGGAGAGGCTGCAGCATAATTTCCCAGGTAGGGGGCCCCAGCTTGGCAAAAACACAATTGCCCGTTAGCCTTAGCAGTTCCCAGTGCTCACAGCCGCTGGGGCCTCTGGCCTGACCCAGGATCTGGGTAGGACACCAACAGCATCCACTTCCATTACTCCTCCATGGATCTTGCTATAGGACTAATACCCTTTGTGTTTTTGTGTTAATAGATATCACATCTTTGGGAGTCCCCGTGAAATCATAGGATCCCATCTAATCCAGATACCATAGTATCTCACCACCTCTAGACTCTTTGAGAGAAGTTGGGTGTCCTGGGCACTGGTTGATGGTGAAAGAACATTGTTAGAAATGCACATTGTCCTGTGTCAGGATTTGTGCGGATGCTTTGGTACTTTCACTTCCTAAAGCATTTTCCCACATGCCCACCCACCCACACATGCATGCACAAAGACCATACCCTCAAGAAAGGAAAAGTCTCTGTTTTTTTTTCATATGAACAGACTAGGGTTGTTATTAGGTTGCTTCCTGTGTTTAGTTGCTATTATTAGATCAAAAGTAGTACTGAAACCTCTATATAGCAAAAATATTTCTATATCTGACTAGAGTCAGGTACAGACATGATCCCATTAGGCTTTTGGCTCTGTTTCTATTGTAAGTAAACCAATGAAAATTGAAGAGTTTTAAGCAGAAAATTAATATCAATTGAAATCATGAAAAAAATTCTTCAATTTTCAGAAAGTAATTTTAGCTTTCTTAAGATAGACCTGGTCTATCTTAGAGACAGGTTGTGCAAAATTCTGAGCTGGGAAGCGTCATTTCTTACAGACCGTGTTTGTATCATTGCCATCAGCATTTATAGTTGAAATAGGGAGAATGCTGTTTGCTCTGGCTTTATCTTCGCCTCTTTGTCAGTTTGACAGCTTACTAAACTGCAGGAACTTTGCGAGGATTCTTCTCAATTTCTTTTGCCATGTTTAGTAATTCTGCATCAGAGCAATGGAATTACTTGTTCAGAGCTACATCCCTTACAATTAAATACAATTTTCCTTTTTGCCTCTTCTGTCTTATTCCTCGTTTCCTCTTTAGTTAAACTCCAAGAGAAGGAAAAAATGACAAGCCGTTATTGCAGTCTGAGCTTAATTAGAAAAATGTCAAAACACATTTGTACTTATTAAATGTTTCCACTTTCACAAGAAATTCAGAATATTCATCATATACACACACAGACAAGGGAAAAATCAGAGATGAACACTAGCCTTGAAATAAGGTAAGATCCAGCCCGTGATAAAAATGCTGTCCTTCCAGAGATGCTGTCCCCAGCTGGGACGACCAGAAACAGAGCTGTCACTGAGCACAGCTGACATCTAACAGCAGAGGGGACTCCAGTGAATATACTTACACATTTATGGAGAGTTAGTCTTGATTATATCAAACTTTTAAAAGAAGTCCATCATCTTAATGGAATCAAAATCCATCATTTTTATTTACCTTTTTAGTGAGAGTAGAAAGCGAAAGATGCCGTACTTTGTATAAAACCTGTTTTCCTCTATTATTTTAATATTACTCATAAACTGTGTTCACTTGTTGAGTTGCAGCTCACTATTAAAATGGGAGGCCGCTAAAGCACTCCCCTTTGTGTTCTAGACGATCACGTGACCTGCAGGGGTACTGTCCAAAAGTCTGGTCTACAGCCTGAAATTGTCTCATCAGAAACACTTTTTAATTACTTTATCTAATTAACAGCTTTGAACAGATCTGTCGCAGTTTCCAACAACATTATCAAGTAGAAAATCACTTTTGGGGGGTTGTTTTCCTATATGAGGGGAAATTTACAGACCTTTCTTCTCTTTGTTTAAAAGATCAGTTTTAGTAATACATAATTTTACAGATCTTTTAAGGGTTTTTAATGTTGCCAAATAAAAACTGGTAGATGGGTCTCTGTGAGGTATGTAGTTCATTTGCTCAGTACCCCTCAGATGACAAAGAAGATGAAACAGTGACCTTGGTCTCGGGTTAATTTCCGTGGGGACAGGGGGTATGTGTGTATTGTCAGGCTGGGCTCAGGTAAGACAGAAGCACGGGGCTGACTTTAGCCAGCTTTTCAGAAGTCAGGAGTGTCTCATGGCCTTCATTCATCAAGCAGTGTTCAGCCACATCTTCTGGAAACAATTTTCTGTGAAAATTCTACCCCATTTACACATATTTGAACTTGAACATAGATTTAGTGTGGCCACAGAACAGGCAGTTTCTGGGATGAAAAGAGAAGAAAGGGAAAAGAGCCGTGAGTAGCAAATGCACAGCCGAGATCGGTAACCGATTGTGGCACTTTTTTTTTTCCTGCTTTTTTATTATATTTTATTGATTATGCTGTTACAATTTTCTCAGTTTTTCCCCCTTTGTCCCTTTCCACCCAGCTGCTGCCACTAACTCAAGTAATCCCCACATCTTTGTTAATGTCATGGGTCATGTGTGTAAGATCTTTGGCTACTCCATTTCCTATACTGTACTTTACATCCCCATGGCTATTCTGTAACTGCCTATTTGTACTTCTTTTTTAAAAAATATATTTTATTGATTATGCTATTACAGTTGTCCCATTTTCCCCCCTTGACTTCCCTCCACCCTGTACACCCCCTCTCACCCACATTCCCCCCGTCTAGTTCATGTCCATGTGTCATATTTGTAAGTTCTTGGCTTCTACATTTCGCATACTATTCTTACCCTCCCCCTGTCTATTTTCTACCTACCATCTATGCTACTCATTCTCTGTACCTTTTCCCCCTCTCTCCCCCTCCCACTCCCCTGTTGATAACCCTCCATGTGATATCCATTTCTGTGGTTCTGTTCCTGTTCTAGTTGCTTGCTTAGCTTGTTTTTGTTTTTGTTTTAGGTGTGGTTGTTAATTATTATGAGTTTGCTGTCATTTTACTATACAGTTTTTTATCTTCTTTTTCCCAGATAAGTCCTTTTACCATTTCATATAATAAGGGCTTGGTGAGGATGAACTCCTTTAACTTGACCTTATCTGAGAAGCTCTTTATCTGCCCTTTCATTCTAAATGAAAGTTTTGCCGATTGTGGCACTTTTGCCCCGGGGCCTCCTCAGAGCCTCACTGACAACAATGCAGGAATGGACTTGGGGCGGGGGAGTGGGTGGGTCTGGATAGAGGTAGAGAAAGGGAAAAAAAAATCAAGAACTGTAACAGCCTAAACAATAAAAAAAATTTTTTAAAGAAGTACAAATTTCTAATTTCAAAATAGTCACAGGGATATAAAATACAGTGTAGAAAATATAGTCAAGAATTTGCAATAACTATGTTGGTGCCAGGTGGGCACTGGAAATATCAGGGGAACACTTGTAAAGCACGTGATTGTCTACCCACTCTGCGGTACACCTGAAACTCACACGAAATAATATTGAATGTAAAAAAAATCATTTCAGAAATATGCTGCGCATGATTACTTTAATCCCACAATTTTTTCTCAAATTAAATTTTTATGAAGATTATCAAATAAACAAGGCCTGTTTTATTTACAAAAAATACGTAAAATTACAGGATGATTGCTGAGGTCTAGAGCAGGAGTGCCAGGCCACCGGGGAGTTTAGAGCTGGGCCCCTAGAAATCACCCGGCCCAGAGGTGGTAAAACCCAGACGTTCCCGAGGGCCAGGCAGCTACCGCGGGCATCCTTCTCTCGGGGCAGGTGCAGTGCTGCCAGATCTCACAGGCTTTCCCGAAACACTAGAAACCTGGACTTTCAAAGTCCGAAAGCTTCTGATTTATAATGTTGACAACTCATTAAAAAATTGTAAACACCGCAAACAAAATATGTCTTCTGGAAGAGGAAATCATGATTTAGTCCATGTTTTTAACAGAGGAAGATGACAGTGTGAGCTCCAGCATCCCAGATACCTGGCCTTGCCGTCTGGTGCTTTTCCCACGGGCTGCCATGGGGGGTGCGTCTCAGGAGGAGTGTCTTCGAGAGCATGGACTTCTTGCAGTGTGTCTGGACAGCAGGAGGTTTTATGTGCGCTCTGAAATGCACACAGTCTCGCTGCGGAGAAGCAGATGCCCACAGAGCCGCTCTTCAATTTAATAGGTTATGAAGCACTCAGACCACTGCGGCCTTTCCATTTCTACACAGAAAGCGAGGTCCATGCACTAATTGAACATCTGCCGTCAAAACAGTCTTATTTCAAACTTGAAAGTGCCTCTGTGCCCACAGATTAACTGTCTGGAAACATGCATTTTAAACCTTCTGAGTACAGGCACTTGAAATTTCATTCTACCCCCACTTCCACGTCCATCTCGTGTCTGATGGACACACGGACTTCCAAGTCTACCTGGAAGCTCTGACTTCAGATATAAGTGCTTAGTCTGATATAAGCTGAGTCTGATGTTAGAATTTGCTTCAGAGTGTTCTTCATACTTCTGGTGGGTCCAAGTGCTGCTTCAAGTGCAACTTCTGCTTAAGAATCTATTTTAAGTACGTCATCAAGCACCGAGAAAGTGATTGGTTTTTCGTCTTTTTTTGCAGGAAGCTGACAGTTGGGAAATTATAGAAGGGCTGAAAATAGGTCAAACCAATGTCCAGAGACCAGACAAACATGAAGGCTTTATGCTGAAGAAAAGAAAATGGCCTTTAAAAGGCTGGCACAAGGTAACATTTTCATCATACCCATCTTCAGATCACCTTTGTAAATGGAGAATCTTATTTGGTGTCATTAGGTGGGACGCCAAGGGTACAGTTGTACGTGGGAAGCTAATTTTCAAGGCCTTATTTTAATCATTTAGGCTGCACTCAACCTGTGATACCTGTTTAAGTTAGGTCTATAATATCGGTATGCAGTGGGGAAATTTTATTTTTAAAATATTTTAAAATAAATTATTTTTATATTTAAAATCCAGCTTGTACATATTATTGTCTACTCTGCTTTTTTACTTGAACTAATATGAATGTGTTCTTACTAAATATTCTTCTACATGGGAAATTTTTAAAAATTCATGCATGTATTCCACTGGATGGATTTTCGTAATGAATCCTCCGCCATTATGAACCCGTTCCTGTTGCTGGACATGTAGGATATGTCTAATTTATGCTGTCATGATGTTGTGATGGACATCCATATACATGAATTTGTGTTTAATTCATTGGGACAAATTTCTAGAATTACTGGTACCAGTGAAAGCTAAAGGTGGAAATTCACTGATCTTGGAAGTTTGGTTATTGCTCTGTAAACTGTATGGTCTGTTCTTCTCTTCCCTACCCCACGTGCTTTTCCCATCTTCCAGTTTTAGTTATGGAGAAAATATTTGGCACTTCCTTGTTGCAGTGACCCGAGCAGCAGGAGGTCTGTGATGCTGAGGAGGAAGCTGTCCTCCATCTTCAGTGTCACAGACACTGACCGCCTTTGACAGACCGCCAGCACCTGCTCTGAAATCACCCGGAGAACGGGCTCATCTACTTGCCACATCTGCCGATGGATCTCCTCTCAGGGCAGATGGATTTATTGGCCCAAGTGGCTGAGTGGTGGCTGCCCATTGGCCCACAGTAGGGAGGTTATGGATTGTAACATCCTTGAGGAAATGTATTTTTTGCACTTTAAGGGAAAGACTTAAAAATTAACCGGTGGGAATGTTGCCCAATCCTCTGTCTCTGAAGGTGGAATAAAAGCATGTCAGAGGGGTTCCAATTCCTTTTCCTTCTCATTTGCCAAAAACCTTGATGGTCTCCCCTGAACCCCTGTTATTATCCCAGCACCAGGAGCATCTCTCCACCCTCACTCTTCCATGGATTTTGGCCATCCGGCCATACCTTCCTAGTATCACTTTTTGCCTTTCGTTCTGGCCTCACCACTGTGCAATTCCTCGTGTCAATGGCCTTGCTAATCTCTTTCCTCATGAGCACCCTATAGGTTATCTGTGCTAAAATTCTTTGATAGAAATGGAAAAACAGGGAAAAAAGTCAAAGATAAATTTGATTTGAATTACAAACTTTGGTTTAGCGCTCTCGGTACATGTTTCAGCAAAACTGGCTGTGGCTCAGCAGCACCTCTCTCTGGACCTTGCCTTAGAACATTTTGCAGTCAAATGCTCTTCCACTGAGCTAGCTATACCCGCTGCCTTAGAACATTTTGCTACATACATTCTAGGTTTTTCCCTTGCATTACCTTTCTCCTGGTCTCTAGTGCCCTCAGATGTTTATTCAAGTATCAACCCATTTGATTGACCAAGTTACAGGAATTGAGTAATCAAGCTGTTTTCAGCTGTACAAATTCTTTCCTCCGGTGCTTACTTGTTGCCCCCCAGAACTTAAAATGAAGGGGGTGTCAGTGGCCTTCTGTGAGTTCTGTGCAGGGTGTTCCCGGGCCCTACTCCTTGCAGCCTCAGCATTTAAGAGTTCCCGTAGTCCCTTAAAACTTCCAGCAGAGTCATTGTCCAGCAACAGAAAGACTCCCTGCATCTCTAGAGACCAGAGGAAGGCACTGGACCCATTGTTTGGTTGGGTCCCGGGAGGTGTTTGTTCTTTTGTCAAGTGCCCATGGAAAGGAAATCAACAGCAGAGCGTTCCTGAGTGTTTGTGGAGCAAAAATGGCTCCATTTATTTGAACTGGACCAGGAGTATCCTGAAGAAGACAAAAGTTGCCCTCAATCTATCTCTCTCATTTTAAACCCTCAATGTTGTTCAGAAATGATTTTCTATCTCTTTTGCTAATAGTAAAATGCAGGAATTTTGCTCATTGGAAATGCATGCATATTGCTACGGCTACTTTTTAAACTTCCTGGATCATTCATTACTCATCGATCCAGGCCATTGGCTCCTTAACAGACGTGAGCATTTCAGGAACTACCTGTGGTACCCAGGGAAATACAGTTTACCTCCAAGGTGAAAACTTCCCAAGGTCCTCACAAAATCCCTGCGACCTAACTCAGGTTACTCTTACTCCTCGCTTTCCAAAAAATCCCAGTGTGATTCATTCAGAAAGTCTTAGCTGCAGATCCTGAGATTCACCAGCCCCCACAATCACCACCATTAACAAAAACCATGGTGAAAAGATTGCATCTTCATTGGATTGTATGTAAAAGAACCCAAGTGGGTTAATAGTACAGAACTCAAGGACAGACCTTTTGACCATTTAAGGTGTCCGACAGTGGCCAGGTGCGCCGAGTCCACAAACGTTGAAGTGATATGTGTATTGATTACTGAATGCCAAGTGACATTAACCCACACTTGTGAATGTTTTATAGAATTCAGAATACAGTAACTGGGGGTTGTTTGGTTCTTGCAGCGTTTTTTTGTCCTGGATAATGGAATGTTAAAGTATTCAAAGGCACCACTTGATGTAAGTAGCACGCAAGGCATGTTTCGAAGATTGATGTAGATTTTGCTTGAAGTGAGTACACAGCACAGCTGCACGAGGCTTGTGCCATAGCTACCAACTTTGTTCATTTCTGTGCCTGTAAATTTAACAAGTTACCAAACTTCCATGCTGCATGGAAGGTATGTTTTATGCTTCAGCTCAAGCTAGCATAACATCTCAAACTAGTGCATGAAGATTTAACTATTGCAATGTCTGTTGTTCGAAACAAGTTTAAACCTAAGAGTGACATGCTAATAAAAACCTATCTTGGAGAGAAAACCCAAATAGGTTTTTCCTGTGCCTTAACAAACTATGCTTTATGTGCTTTTTTGAGATTTAAAGCAACCTTTGTTCTTGTTGATGTCCTTTTAATATCTATCTTAAGAACTTCATTTCATGTCGTATTTCATCTCCTATATCATTTTATCTTGGGAATCCCAACTCACTAAAATTATTCCAATTTATTTTTCTTTAATGTAAAAAGCAGTTGTTTGCATGTAAAACTGGAAAATGCCCTCCTTGTCTTTGTGGTGTAGGGGGAATAGCAGATTTCAGCTTTGTTCTCATCTCTTCCGTTGAATCAGCTGTGTGTCCTTGTCAGCCGGAAGGACGAGGGCAGCCGGAAGGGCAAGCGGGCTGCTCAGTGCTCTCTGGTCCCAGCTGCCCGGTTCTGCCCCAGCAGCTGTCTTCTAGATGATTACTTGGTCATGTTCTGGGTTGTAGGTCAAAGATTGACCATAGTTATTTTAGGAACCATTAAAGTTATCTTTTTGGGGATATAAATCGTGCAATCTAGAACTATGACAAATGACACTATAGGATATGCCTCAAACAGAAGTAAGAGATGAATAGTCTTATTGAAATTGGTGTGAAGTCACAGCAACTGCAGTTGTCCTCTGAGTAAGTAACCTCAGAACCTTGCCCCCATTGCCTTTGTAAAGGAGATGGGGTGTTCCCTTTCCCGTAGATAAGTGAAAGACTGCATTAAGCTCACTTCAGTACAAAAACACATAAAATCCCATACCTTCCAGCCTGTTTACTAGTCTCTTGATTTCAGATTCAAAAAGGGAAGGTCCACGGAAGCATCGATGTCGGACTCTCGGTCATGTCCATTAAAAAGAAAGCTCGGAGAATAGACCTTGATACAGAAGAGCACATCTATCATTTGAAGGTAAAGTTACTTTTCAACAGTTTCTCTGCCATTATCAGGGGAAATCACTTGGCCTTCATCAGTGGTAAACAGAATATTGGTTTCACCATTACCTCCTCTTGTTCATTGTTTTAGGTGAAATCCCAGGACTGGTTTGATGCATGGGTCTCCAAACTGCGCCATCATCGACTGTATCGGCAGAATGAAATTGTGAGGTCACCAAGAGATGCTAGTTTTCACATATTTCCTTCAACCTCCACAGCTGAATCCTCACCAGCTGCTAATGTTTCTGTTGTGGATGGGAAGGTATGCCTTTGTTATATAAAAATCAGCCCAGAAATTGCTTAGAAACTTAAGCAGACACATAGCTGAGTCTCATTTGCCCAACCAGAAATAGAAAGTTTTCTTGGTAAACTAGCCCTCAGGAGACAAGAGTGACAGTTGGTATCAAAGTTAATCACAAGTATGGATTTGATGGGTATCTCTCACCAAGAGAATTAACGATTGCATTTCGTTTCTTTGAATGGACCGCATCCTAATTTTACACTGCTTTTGAAGACTATTAGGAAGTAGGGTAAACATTTGATTAATTGGCACCTAGAAATCAATGTCGTCCTGGGTGGTAATAAGATTACAAAGTTTTGAAAATGAAACGTGCTTTTTTGCCTTGATGTGTAATGTATACATGATCCCTGGAGAGACCAGTGAATTTCCCTCAAAGTTAATGCAAGTGCGCTAGAGATGTGCCAATAGCAGAAGCAGTAGCCCATTTGAGTAACCCGCTGGTCACACGTTGTGTTAAGCACTTGGCCTCTATTCATCTCTAATCTTTAGTATAGGTAAAGCTCAGAGACAGTGAAGAATGTTTCCAGAAGTTACGTAGCTATTGAACAGCTGAGCTATTATCTGAATCCTCATCTCCCTGTTTCCAAAATCAGTGCCCTTTCCATTATACAGTACTGGGTACCAGATTAAGGGAGGCTGAGGTTCTCAGGACTGTATTAAGAGTTCATTTTCTATGTTGCTGAAAAACTAGACGTGTTGCCTATTAAAAATCAAGGTTAAGACCACAGGCAGGGAGACAGCTGTTTCTGCCTTTGATTCAATAATTAAGTTTTCTGAACCACAGCCACACTGCCCTGCCCAGGAGTGTTCCAGCTTTGCCCTCGGCACCCGATGTTGGGAGCAGAGGCATCTGTGAATCACTGGCTGCCACAGGAGTTGTGTTCAAGCGAAAATTCCCCTTTTCTCTTTTTTCTTGTATAAGGATATAATATATGTTTTAGATGTATAAAAGTTTTACTTGCAAAGCACTGAAAAGCCTCATGGAGTAATTGCAAGATTAATCAAGTCAGATTAAATGAAATACTACTGTATTCAGTTTTTGCTATTTCAATGGAAATTAACTCAAGTAATTTTTGCTAAATCCCATGAGTTGCACTTCATAAGGCTCTCAGACCTTTCTGGTGCCAAGTAGTGTTTAATTAGTCCTAGGAACAGTGTATTGTGTTAACCCTGATACTAACCAGTTCTGAAATGAAGGGGAATGAACCAGGAGATTAGAAGGTCAGGGAATAAGGCACTTACTGAATGACCCAACACAAGATGCTCAAGATAGTCCCCAGGTTTCTCTGGGCCTCCTGCCTTCCTCCTGCCTTCTCACCACAGAACAGAATGAATCCCAGCGTTAATTCAAATTAAACAAGAAATGTATCCCAGGAAGACATTTTAAAAATACAGATTTTTAATCCTTTGATGGTTCCAGCTCCTGCCTGCATCTTTGGCACAGAGAAATGATAAAAGTTACATTATTTTTATTCCTTTTGTTAGTTATTAAATAACTTGGGTGATATCTGGAATGCAGAGCTAAAAGCAGGTCCTCCCCACTGTTTGCCTTGGAATAAGAAAGCTCTTCAATTCTGATGTTCATGGAGGATCTATTGCTCTAGTTACAAGTGACATACTCTAAGATCCAACTCAGTGAAAAATCCCCAATGCATTTATCAAAATGCAATAAAGTCTGAGAAGAGCCTTTTATCACTTTGTTTGCATTCTAAGTATCACATTAGGAGACTCCTGAGTGTTAATTGGTTTGTAGCCCTGTGTGGGTAATAAATAAGTCTGTCTTTGCTGAGTACGTGCTTCTTTCACTTCATAATGATTTAGAAGTGACACAACCAGTTGTAATTGAATATTAAAGTCAAATACAGAGTTTTAAAGTTGTTTTAGCTTTTTGGGAAAATAAGTTTCTGCTCTTTTTTTTTAACTAAGCGTTTACTGTATTCACTTTAGTAACTGTATAGTTCATACAACCTTATTTCCTGTAAAATATCTTCAAAGGAAAGTCTATCTGCTTTAAATAGTAATTTGCCAAGACTGCCTTTTTATAAACTATAATTTTCAATATGCATTCAAAGCATTTGCAAGATTACTTGCTGGTGGATAACATAGAGTATTTAGGAATCACAGGTGGCTACCAAGACCATGAGGGCACAGAGTTGAGTCCACAGTAGGACACTGTATTCAACTACAACTTCCTGAGTGATTTAAAAGTATTGGGAATTTGAGTTGGCAAGTCCTCGTGCATATGAGATATAATATACTTGAATGTGGTCCCCTTTGTTGTATAATGGTGATAGCAACTTAATGAATGTGTTAGTGTCATGAATTTTGGCCTCACTGAGCACATACATTTAGCGAAGAGGCTTCTTCCATATTTTGATTGTGCCCTTTCTTTTTTAATTTTGCTTTAAAAATAGTCATCACATAGAGTGTTTTTAAGTCACTTAAATATGCCGTTTCTGCTTAACTGCATTTCTGTTTATTGTAGATGCAACCCAACAGCTGTCCATGGCAGTCCCCTTTACCAAGCAGCAGCAGCCTCCCCTCCACCTGCACGACCGGCCAGAGGAAAGTGGCTGCCTGGTTACAGGACTCAGAGGAAATGGACAGGTGTGCAGAAGGTTAGTTCTTGCATGGTGTGGGCTATCAGAATAAGCCAAGAAACAGAAACAAAGGAGGCGAATTGTGGGCACTGTACCTCTCACTCCCCAACCTCCTTGATTGCCTCAACCTTTACTATCTTATTTTTATGCACCAGATCCCTCTTCTTCCCCTGAAACCTGCCAGTTCTGCACCCTCACAACTACTGAATCTGGTTTCATCCTTACCCTGATGTCCCCCCACTTCAGCCTTCTCACCTCAACTCATTACCTGCTCCCTCTGGCTTCCTGAGCCTCCCCTCTCCCTGGGCCCCGGGAGAAGTGCTGCTTCAGGAGCACCCTCCACCCTCACTCCTTACCCCATCTGACTCTCTGCCCTTGACTCTCTGGCCCATCACTCCACCTCACCTGTGCATTGCATTGCATTGCTTCCAATAAATGGCAAAACTGTGTTGTATCTTATATCTGCAGTTACCTGTTAGAAGTGTTCCACTGTGGAGCAGTTACTAAATATTCTGAACTAATACACAATTCCCTCACTCTGCCATCTCTAAGCCTCTTAGTCTCCAGAAACTTTCTCCTTCCTCTAATTAGCCTGAGCATGTAGGTCCAGACTGGATCCACAGACCATTTCCATTCTACAAGACAGTGTTCGTTTGACCTTCAGAAATGAGAAAAACAAGGATCACGTGGGAAATAGGCAATAAGGCTAAGTGGATTTAGTTTTCAAAATTATTTAGAGATAATGTTGGGCCTAACTTCTTTGATATTAAGTTTTCCCTTTTATAAAATTATGGTGAGAGTAGATAGAGTAGATGTTACATTATTTTTATGTCTTCAGAAAAATTGAAACTTGGCAATCTTTGTTGGGCACCAACCAAAAAAAAGTTGTGGGGTTTTTTTTTTTTTTGCTGTGCATGTGTGAACTCAAAGTCTGCAGCATTTTTACTAGTCCTCTAAATATCCCAAATTTACTGTTTCTGTAAGAATAAGATTTTGAGAGGGATGTTGTATTCATAAAGCATGTCTAGCTGACATTCCATTAAAAGGCTTTTACTTGAATACAGTCACAAAGCACACGGGCATTACACTGACGCTGTTAGCTTCCAGTTGGGGAAAGAAGCCGAATCTCACTTGCCTGGAATCCTGCAGGGTCTCCTCAGCAGCAGTTCTAGACATTTCCGCCTCTCCTCTGATTTCTGAAGCCTCGAGTAAGCTTGTGGCATTTAACCTGACCACCTACATTACTGAAAAGATTGAGACCGTCCCCTGGGACAAAGTCTATTCTTCTGTCCAAAATGCATAGACATTGGCCTTGATGTCAAGAAGCCCCTGATTGGTGGGAGGATGCTCTTGTCTCCCTGTGCGCTGCTTCAACGACACGCTGTGGCCCCATCCCCTGTGCCCTCTCCCCAGTCTCCGGGTGAGCCTCCTTCGCCCCATCCTGACTGCTCTACCTGTGTCCTCTGTCCTGCGAGGCTGTTCTCCTTCAGGATTTAGTGCAGTGACTACTTCCTCCTCTCTTGAGAACAGCTTCGGTTTATTCCACCCCACTCCCTCCTGCTCTCTGCCCACGAGCTCTTTGTTCGCTCTCCTAACTTGACTTTTGCCTTTTTTTGCTCTGTGGAAGAAATGTTCTTGGTAGCAAGAGGCCCTCTGATTTCTGCTGGGTTCTCAGGCCTCATCCTCCGACCTGCCCTGCAGGACCCTCTCTAAGGAGCCTCCTCCCTGCAGCCTCATGAAATTCTCTTTTTCTCTGACTGCCCCTCCCTACTTCATTAGGCTTCTCATCTGGCCAGCCTTACTGGTGGGGAAATCAAGGTTCAGTCATCTGCTTTCTACTTCAGTAATAGTAACTACGTTCATTGGGTGCTCACCATGGGCCCAGCACCGAGCTCAGCACTTTGTGTACAGGGATGGGCAAATGTTGGTTTACAGGTGTGAGTACGCAAACAGAGTTTATTCTTGTGTTATTATTGATTTATTAGTTATTACATTGTTTATTATTATTAATAGCCTACTTTGCCCACCCCTATATGTGGTTTCTGTAAATTTTTGCAGTAGTAGGCAGTGAGGATTGTTATCCACAGGGAATCCAAAGCTCAGAGAGGTCAAGTAGCTGGTCTGTATTACACACCAAGGACTTGGAAGGGCTGGAGGGCTAATCCAGGCCAGTTTTGATAATTGTGGTAATTATGCTCAGTGCTTTGAAGATGACAGGTATGCTCATAATTTCACACAAAATCTCTATTTTGATGATGACAGTGGTGGCGGTGGCGGTGGTAGTGGTGGCAGCTGCTGACAGTTATTGGGGACTACCTCTGTGACAGACACTATTCTAGGTGTTTCAGATGCATTAACTCATTTAATCCTCTCAGCTCCAGGATACCAATGAGCACACTTAGGAACAGAGAAGTTAGCTCACTATGCACACCAAGTTGGCACAGCTAGTAAAAGTGGAGGTGGGAGTCAGCCTCAGGCAGCCTGACTCCAGGGAGTAAGCTCTTAATCACTGCACCACAGTCTTCTCAAAAGGGCTGAAAATCTTTAAATCTCAGCCCTCTGTATCAGCCATTGCTCTGTATTCCCATACTATTATCTCCCTTACTATTGGCCATTTCTGTGTACATGCTCTGTCCTGCCTCTTCTCAGCCTGTCGGAAACCAGACTCTGTCTCTGCCCTGAAAATGGTCCCAATTCCTGATCCATCCCTTTTCTGTCAGTGCTGCTGTCATAACCGCCCCTGAAACCTTAGTGTCATCTGTGACCCTCCCACCCATTCATTCAGCTGAGACTGAGTTCTGTTATCTCTTTGAAAGCATCCCCCCATCCTTTCCCCTTCATCTGTACTTCCTCTCAAATTCCATTTCTGCTTTCCTAGCTCAGACCCACGTTTGCCCAGTCTCCAGGCGGTCACACAGCCCCCTGACTGGAACTCCCGCCCTCAGTCTCTTGGTCCGCGCTACTCCATCTCTCTCAAAGGCTCGTGGGAAATGACTTCTTGAACAAGTTTGCAGCTCTGTGCGGCACTTAGCAGGCATTATTCCATTGCACTCAGCCATGAGATATGTAGGTATTGCGACCATCCTCATTTTGCAGATGAGGAAAGTGAAATGCACGGAAGTTCAGAAGTTTGCCCAAGATACACAGCTGCCCTGGCGGGGAGGTTGGGACTCCAGCCAACCCATATTTGACTAACCCCGAAGCTGATTCTTCACCCACTGCATAATGTTCCCTCATGACTGATATTCCTTAAAATAGCTTTTATGCAAAACTCCCTTCAAGTGGTTCTCCATGGACTCTGGGGCTTTAGTCCAAACCACTTAGCCCAGCATTTAATACTCAGCTTTCAGTTTTCTGAGCCTACCTACCCTTTCGATGTTGGCCCAGCTTAACGTACTTGCCACTTGAACACACTTGCATATGCACGCATCTGTGCGTGTACGTGGGTTGTCCTTCCCGCCCTGTAGTGCCCTTCTCCACTTTTGTATTTTGTTGGGTTCTTTTCATTGATCCTTCACACATTTTGTAAAATCTTGAAAGTTTCCACTGTCTTTGAAGTCTGCTCTGATGACTTCAGACCACAGGAACCGCCCCCCCGCCCCCAAGCCACCCCAGCACTTTCTTTTTGGTCTGTACAGATCGTTTCACAGAATCCCCAACATTGAGGGTGGTTGCATTTCAGAAGTTTATCCTGTAACATCTTCCTGAACCCATAACACATTTGACCTGTAGTTGCAATACTTAAAGTGACAAGCTATTCGGAAATCTGGACTTGTAACAATCCAGATCTTCTCTAGTACATGAGGGAATCGCTTGGCTCTTAGAGAACATTATTTCCCATAGAAGCAAAATGTCATATTCATATTCTATATGCCACCTTTATGTACCAGTATATGGCTTTGCTAAAGATGGTACATAATAGTCCAACATAGAGATTGTTTATTGTGTACTTTTTTTTTTTCGAGAATGTAAAATCCATGAATCTTCTTGACTGCTGTGTTTCCTGTGCTTAGGACTATGTGGGGTACACAGTGTCTCCCCAGTCAGTGGTGCCAAAAGGGAATAACAAATGGATAACCTTGGATATTCCTTAATTTATTTAACCATTCCACAGTCTTATGACGTGTTTCTCTCTAGAACAAGGTAGGGCATGATGAGAAAATAAACTGCTTAGAGATTTAAGTGTTTAATTTTTCACTATTATAAACAATCTTAGTAGTCCTTTCTTGGCATAATTTTTACTTTTTTCCCAGATTCTAAATTTAAATTTAATCTCAATTTAATGAAATTCTCAAGATTTTTTAAAGGTATTTTTATTTTCTTGGACAAATCTTTAAAATCTTAATATGCAGCCAGACACTTAAGCAAGCAGTGAAATCCTGCCAAGGATTCCATTCCTTCTGTATTTTAAATGATGGAAGTGCTTCGGGTGGTGCAGCTTCTTCGAAGTTAAGGTCCCAGCGGTATGATTAAACTTAGTGTAATCAATCTCCTTAAAGATCACTTCTGGTTTTCATAGAATTTTCTCTTCTACCATCTCTGTTGCTACTGTAAGTCAGGAAAGTAGGAAAAGTAAATATTACTGTCACCACTTAACAGGTGAGGAAACTGAAACCAAAAATTGTAAAGTAAATCAGGGTCTCTTGAATCAACTGACTTTCGACTCCCAAAGTTTTAAGTCCTTTGACTTGGACTGAGTTCATTACAAAGTTCTTTTTCCATTCTGTTAGGAAGGGTTTTCAGCCCAAGTCTAGATTTCTGTGCATTTTACACACCATTTGTGTAGAGTAATCACCATTACTAAGAAGTGTGAATGCAAAATTTACTGGATAGAGGGCTCAGTCTATGGGCAGCGTCGGATAGTCTCCCACCAGCACCTTGCTAGTGATGTAATTTTGTTATTTAAAAGGCAAGTCAATGTAGGTCCCTTGTGCCCATCTTCTTTCTTTCCCCTCTAACCCGTCCTTCCTTCTTCGCACTACTTTTCTCCCTCATTTTTTCCCTTTCATCTTCTGTATTTCCTACTCTTCAGAGCCACTTTATCTTGTTTTCTACAAAGGGAAGGAGAAGGGGCAGACAAGGGTGCTGCCTCCCTGAAACGGGGAGCGGGTGGGGGCAGTGGAAGGGCCCTGGCCTTCCCAGTATTCCCTTCCTCCCGCCCCCATGGGGTGGTTCCTTCTCTGAAGGAAGTTAGGCCTCGGATGGCCATGGGTTCCCTGGAGGAACAACAGCAGCTCTTGCACAGCCCACATGGGCTCCATCCTGAGGCAGATGCTGCTGAGAGGAGGGACCAAGGTGTGGCCTGGCCTCCGATAAATTGCTCTGCATGAAGAGGATCCGCAGTCCTCTGTAAAGAATAGTAACAAAAAAATGCACCAAACACAACTGCCTATGTTATTTGACCCAGCTAATCTTTAGCCATATTTAACAGCAATATTTTGCTGCCTATACCACAATTGTAACAATTCAGAGATTCAATTTGAGATTGAATGAGGAACCAAGATAATAGAAGTGAAATTTTCACTCACTTCCACAAGAATAAGAACAATCATTTTACAATTTTTCAGTTGCATCTCTTAAATAGCACACATGCAGAAGTCATCATATAAGTGGGAGCCATGTTCTGAATGTTTACTAATTGACTGAATACTAATACCTCAATATTCTTGACTGTATTTAGCCTCACATACTAAAGGTCAGTTTTCTGTGATATTGTAATATGCATCTCTGTTTAAAAAATTGTTTAAATATAACAAAAAATTAAAAATTAAATTAAAAGTCATTTTTTCATCCTGAGCAGTTCAGACAGAATGAGTTTCAGGCCCAAGCAATACGGATCTTGCGGGGCCGGGGAACACACTTTGAGAAACTTCAGTTTTGTTCAATATAACATCTCTACTAGATTTTGAAGAAATCATGCATTGCCACATTGTTAGTGAGCTAAATGATAGATAAACATGTTCATCTGACTCTGCGTTCCGTCTTATTTTTCTGAACGTGACTTTGCACCCAAATTCCAAGGAGCCACCTTGTAAGCTACTTTAGGAGCAGGCAGACAGGTTCTTACCGGTGAAACCGCACAACTGCTGAGGCTCCCATGAGCGTGCTCGTATGTGACAAGGGCCACCTGAGCAGGAAAGTGAGCACGCACAGTCTGACCGAGATTTTAATGGCTCCCTACACTAATAGCTGTTAATTTGCAAGAGTGCACTTTGAAGTCATCCTGTAATAAGGTGTGGTTTAATGGTTCTAAACCAGAGAAGGGTCTGTTTTATTTTTTCATTTTCCAGTGTCACCATTATATGTAAACGTGGGTCTGCTGAATTACATTTGCCATCATTTGGATTGGCTCGCTTCTGACACCACCACCACTCCCTGCCCAGTTCTAACATAATTTTATTTCTGATTTTACTAGACCTTGCACACTGCCAGTCAAACCTCGTGGAACTTAGCAAGCTCCTGCAAAATTTGGAAATACTTCAGAGAACTCAGTCAGCACCTAACTTTACTGACATGCAGGTAAACACATTGCTGCTGCTGGTAAAAGGACCTTCAGGTATTAACTCAGAATTTTTACTGGATTGTGCTATGAATATTTAAGGTAATATTTAAAGGGGAAAAACTACAATACAAATTAGTTTCTATTGTGGGATTAGTCTTAATATTTTTGGACCTTGGTGCCATTGAGTTAAGATGTATAATTCAAAATGTTTTACTTTTAAATACAAACTAGAAGAAAAAAATCTGAATCAATCTTCCATGTTTGTGTTACATTAGAAATAGTAACTTTGAAGACATAACTGAGATGCTCCCAGTATTATTACCATCTTTTCATGAAGGAAAAAAATGCTAAAGATCTCTAATCCTATAGATTTTGTATAGCAGAAAAATATATTATATGATTAAGTTCTTGTCTTTGCTTTTAATGCCCACTGTGCATCCGATAACACCTTTCTCTCCTGGCTGGTGTGCTTAGGTATCTAACCACGAGTCTTGACTAACTTGCTCTCTTTGTGCTGTGTTGTCTGTGTGAACTTAATACTTTGTCGCTTTTAACTATTTGTGTAATGTAGGCTAACTGTGTAGATATTTCAAAGAAAGACAAGCGGGTCACAAGAAGATGGAGAACAAAAAGTGTCAGCAAAGATACAAAAATACAACTGCAGGTACAGACTTTACTTTTCTTTCATTCATAGTTTTGCATATTTTATAGTCTATGTATCAGTTCATTGAAGGGAAAAAGTTTATAGCAGCTTAACTGCTTGAAAGCCAATGCTTTTCAGACTGACTTGCATTATCTAAAATAGAGGGAAATCTGTCCTTTTTATTTTGATCTAAGTAAAAAGAAATTAAAATAAAGGTAAAAATTATTTAATATGGATGCAAAGTAGCATTATTATTCTCAGTTATGGACTTAGAACCATTAAAATAGACTTAAACAAAAAGTCATCTTAAAAATCTCAACTAAAGATCCAGTGGGTTTTATTGAACACTCATTTTTATATACTAGGCCTTAAAAGAGCAGCTTTGTCCAGATTTTCATCTGTCAATAAAAGAGTAAGAGCCGTAATAAATTGGAAATTAACAAGCCCAGGATCTAGCCTAATCACTGTGATTTCCTGGCAGTATCATTTCATGCATTTCTCTGAAATTTTCTGGGCTTCTGTTGCTCCTGGGTAAAGGAGTTAACTTAATGATCTTTGAATTTCCTTTGAATTCTAAAATTTCATGATTCTACACAAATAGTTATTATTTAGCCATCAACAATCACTTTTAAAATCTGAACTGAAGTTTTAATGGCTCATGATAAATTTACTTGAAATTTATTTTCAATAAGTTATTTATTTGAAATGAGTAATTTGAAATGTTTAAATAAGATCCTATTTTGTTATTTTATTGCAATGATACTAAATATGATAAATGCCTAAGACCTCTTATATCATAAATCATATTTTTTAGATCCTTAAACTAGACTCTGTATTTCTCCCATCCTAGCTATGTATTATTCTAAAGGGCTCTTGCCCTGCACAATCAAAATTAGACGTACGACTTTGCTTGTCTTTTTATTGCACTATAAATCAATTTATATTCTAATACAAAGGTAAAGGGAACTGCTTTTCAGAATACTTCAATGTTTTCTGAAAAAGTAACAATAATTCTTCTTTAATTCTGATTGTATTGATAACTTTTTTGTGTAGTAATTCTGAATGTGTAAATAACAAAACTCTTTGTTGCTTTGCTTGCTAATCTGATGTATTTGAAAATATAAGTTTTCATAAGCACCAAAAATCCATGGTCTATTTAGAATTTCCACATTCTATGAACACAGTTTTTTGTGTTCCTTTGTTCAGTATGATTTTGGATGTTTTCCCCTCTATTCAGAAAATTAATTCTATAGAAACAAATGTGCAAATGACTTCACAAGAAAAGTACCTAAAATTGCTTTGGCCAGTTTCATTTGTTTTGAGTACATGATTGTCTACTTTTGTGACTGTTTTATATTTTAAAGCATTGTGTCTATGGTTATTATAACCAGGAAAAACAACCATTATATTAAAAACACCCTTGGAAAAGGCTAGCATTGTAAGAACACACATATACACTTGAGATTAGATATTATTTCAGTCTTGTTTTTATAAGGTTTCTCATTGAACAGATTCCCACCCACAGCTATTGTCCTATCTAGGGGGGGATAGATTGGTTCTCAGGGAGGCCAAATGCAATGTCCCTGGCCAGCTGCTGTGACCACGAGGCCACCATGGTCCCCATATCGCTCAGTTTTTCTGAAGGAAATAGAGTGCAACTCTGAATAACCCACAGAGTCAAGCCTGTGTTTTTCAATGTGCAGAAGGTTTATGTTTTAAGTCATCAGAAGAAATTATTTAAAAAGCAGGAAAATATTCTTCATCCGTACCTGTACAACATTTTTGGGTGGCTTATTAGGTTTTAAGTTTTTATTTATGCTGTTTTGCTGTGTTTTTCTTTTGCCAAAGAGTAACAAAATGGCCCTTGTGATTCTGGTTTAACCATGTTTGAGGGAGATTGAAATCAGCTCATACCCACACTCAAAGGAAAATTTAAACTTTCAGAAGAGATTTAGTTGTACCTCCACGTGGAAATAAATAGACTTGGGGCAAGCAATAAGCTATGAATCATCCCCAGAGAAACCCCAGCCCCACATGGACTGGCTGGTAAAACAAAAGGCTTGGTCAGGAATGCTGCAGAATTTGGTACTATCCCTGGGCCTTTTCTGCTCAGCCAAACCAACAGGCCTTCCAGGATCCCTTAGGCTGGGGAACCACACACTCAGCCAGGAATAACTATAGCTGATATAAATGCCATTACTCATCAGTATTTTACCTGCAGGTACAATCCCTGTTTTCAGTGTTTCTTGACCATGAGAATTCCATCTGATGGTGCCATGTACTTGTTTCGAGCCCATAATCATCTCACTACTTGAACCACTTTCTGTGCTGCTCATTGTTGCAGCCAGCTTGGGAAGTTTTGTAGTGAGTGGCTCGTTTTTCATCCCTGCTGTTGTTTGTAACTTTCAGTACACCAGCCATTTTCGACTGAACCTAGACTGTCTGGTGGTGGCGTTGGTGGTTACTGTTACTACTGTTGTTATTGGTGCTTTCACTGAATTTTGTATTCAGCCTTCTGTAGCAGTTTTAGTTTTGAAATAATTATAAAACAGATCATTTAAAAAGTTGACCCCAGGAAAGTAAAGATGAACGTGTTGTACTGGGTGTTCCATTGCTTATTCTTACACAGGTTGTTAGATTGTGCTGTTGATTTGAATGGGAAGGTTATGGCCATGCTCCCACTAGACGCCAGTGGGAAGCTAGCCTCAGGAATCCATTGTGTAACTCAGTGAAGGCAACGTTTGTCCCAGGAGTCTCTGTGGAGATTACCTTTTAGAAAAAGGACTTCTTGTCTTCCAAACTTCCAATTTTGTGGTTCTAATAAAAATCTCAATATGATCATTGTACAGTAACAGTTGGGCTGTATTTTAAATGCAGCAGAGGAAGGCAAGAACAAATGATTTTGGAAGGGTTGCTGTAGAAGAGAGAGCTGCTAATTTCCTGTGTTGCTGATAGCATGAATTAAATACTAGATCCCTAGTTGCTGGAGAGAATGAGGAATAGTAGGAAGTATGGAGTAGCCGATAAATGACCTGATGTTATTCATGTGTAGCTATCCTAGATATCACAGATACTCAAATTACAATGTAGGCTCAAAATAAGTTCTTGTTTACTACATTAAATAGACAGGGATTGTGTATAGGAAAAATTTTTGGTGGAAAGCAGGTGATGTATGTATGTGTATATACCATAAACACATCATACACATATGCAGAAGATTCAAGAAGGTGGAAGAGAAATGTGATTGCAATTTGGCAAATATAAAGAGAATTAGAGATATAAGAATGTAAAATATTTGTCTGTTGTTCCAAAAAGACTAAAGCACCCTTGCTACTTTTTTCTCGATCTGTACTGTTTGGTGACTTACACACATCTCAGTTCATTGGGACTGAAGTTAGTGCTCACAATGTTGAAGAGTCGAGATCTGTCAAACGGAGGCAGGGTTGCCTGGCTAGAAGGAAATGTCGTTATTCTTATTCTTGTCCACCAAGAAGAGAAGAGAGAGGAAGCGAGCTCAGGAATTCTTCCCCTGGCTTATGCACAGGTGCACATCACTGAGTGAAGCCTGTGCTCTCAGGTTTCATAGGTGGTTTTTGTAGGACTTTTTTCTTACACTATGGGGATCCTCTTGGAAAATTCTTCAACCTGAAAACCCCAGCACCATTCCTACTGTTGAATGCTGGAGAGCTTCATAGGAAGGGAATGAAAGGGGAGTTGAAGATTCCTGCTATCCCTTTCCCTTACTTTTTCCTCTCACCAAGAAATAAAAAAATTCTGCCTGGCCATCAGGAAGCCCCCATTAAAACCTGTTCACTTTAACGTGACTCATTTTTTTATTTGCTTCCATTTATTGAGGGCCTTTTGACTTGCTATAACATGACACTGCATGAATAAAGCAGTATGCAAATGTATTTTACCTTGAAATCCCAAGCTATTTATCAGTTCATACCTTTCTATCCCTGTCTGGGTAGGGGTGTTGTTTCGCAAATAGGCGGGTGTGTTTGGGTGTTCTGCAGTGAGAGGGATGAACTTTTCTCACTGCCTGAATGCCCCTTAGCACTCTTTTCAATGCGAAGATTTAGGAAAAGTCAACCACAGTTAAAAACTCTCCCTCTCCCCTGTCTGATGATCTTTCGCCCTCCCATATCCTGTCCTCTCTCTGCCTCATCCCGTGTTTTTTCCTCCCTCCTCTTCTCTCATTCACTGTCAGGAAGGGCCATCTGTGAAGGGGCAGTTCAGCACCACTCGGCGCCGGCAGAGGCTAGCGGCAGCAGTGGCTACAACAGTGAGTGGATTTCAATCTCAAGTGGACGTTTAATAACAATGAGAAACTGTGTACGAGTGTCAGTCCCCCTGTTCCCATGGTGCCACTTGCGTGTGACCATGTCAACTGTGGCCCGCTCCTGGGTTGGCATAGCTTTCGCATGTTTTCTGGCTGCCTTTGCATGGCAGGAGTGGACCCGGATATCGGTGTTTGCGATGGAGAACTATTATGGAATCCAATTCCCTACTTCTACTGTCAGTGTAAGAAATCATTTTGATTCAAGGTTGCGGAACAGCACAGCCCCTTGTGGTGTGGGATTTCCTTAAATAATGTTTTTTGTTCATTTTTTGTTCGTTTGTTTCTTTGTTTGCCATACTGATACTCGAACCTTTGCTAACTGATTTCTGTTTTTCTAAGAAAAGTCATGTTACTACAGACATAAATTGTGCTTTTTTTTGTAGCAATGTGACTATTTGAACAGGATGTGAGAATAAAGAAATAAGAGGGTAAGAAAAGGTGAATTTTGATGTCATATCTAAATGGCTACACAAGTTACACTTAGCAAGAGAAAAATGTTTTCTGGAGTGAATATTGAGCTGGAAATCAGAAACTATAATGTGGCAAAGCAGAAAAACCACAAAGTTAAATGATGTTTAGTTCATATCCACAGGTTTGTTTGGGTTTTCTTTCAAAGAAAATAGAGAGGACAGAGAAAATAGAATGGACATTAGGAGGATAGAGGAAGTATTGAGGTAGATAAAGCAAATGACAAAGTTAAAATTGAGTGGGTGTTCAGAGTAGTGAATTGTCCATGTGGAACATGAAGTAGAACATGTCAGTACCAGTGCCCTGTGCTGCATAAAAGGAAACCGTAATATTTGTTTATTCATGACATCCTATCAATTTTTTAAAATAGAGTACCGAGTTCATAACAATCTAGGTGTTTGTTTTTTGATTATTAGGTAGTATCTCTTGGATTAATAATAGTTTTACTCTTGCTAGTGGTGGAGTATATTAATATTAGAATTGCTAAAAAATATGAAAAGGTTTTGGTTGTGTTACAGGAGAACGGATACTGGTGCAGGGATTGGTTTTCTACTAGTGATTGGCCACTAGTCTTGCATTTTATCTAGATGTTTAGCTGGACGGTTTGAGAAACAAAATTGATTTTGATTATGAAATGAACCAGTGACTTGGAATTTATTAGGGGACTGACTCTTAAACTCACATTTTCCGACTATTAGAACAAACAAATTATTGAAATAGATGTCATGGTTAATGTGTATCTTATGCCCGTGCTCGAATGCAGATGAACAAAGTGTACAGTACCTACATGGTAACAGATTCTAGCAATAGATACATGTATAATTGATTAAAGAATTCTTAAATGTAATCTTTTATTTATAAAATTAAGAAGTCCAGTGATGACTAGAGAACACCATCTCAGCGTGGAAAGGCAAATACTAATACTGTTTCCCTAAATAACATACTTCTAAGATGGCACGTGGGGAAGTGAATGTTTCTACTGCGTTCATTTTTTAATTCCAGATACATAGAGTGAATACAATAAGACTGGGATGAGAACCTATTTGAATCGAATGAGTTTATATTTTAAAAGTTGAGGCTAGAAGAGAAAAACCTTTTAAAAGAGGAAAGTGTTAATGCCTACCTCCCAGGGTAGCTGTGACTGTAGAAGTTGAGAATAACTTAGATGCACCTAGTGAGAAGAGGTACTGGCAACACTTGGCAATGAATTCAGGAATAGCCAGGGACAAAAGTTTCCCTGCACCCTCTAGGATTTATAGCTTGAGCCCCAGAGCATAGCAACCCTCAGCTGGCCCCCTCGGCCCCTCCATCCATATCTCAGGGACCTGACGCTGGTGACTCAGCCCCCTATTTCTTTTACTGCGGTGGTTCTCCTTAATTCCCAGTCCTTCCTCTTCCCCACACTAAAGTTACCCCACATATTTTGAGCCCATCCTATCCTGCTGATATCTTTTATCCAGAATTCTTCCATGTGACTGACTCCTAGTCACTGGTTTTCCTTGCCCACTCAGGTGTGGGACAGCTGAGACTGGCTCCCAAAGAAAAGTGCACCCAAGGAGATGTTTCAGGGGTTTATTATTGTCGATCCTGAGCACTAACACCCACGTGGTCCATTTGCAACATCAGCCAGACCCAACAGAATAGGGGGTGGAAAAAGAGAAATACTGGCCCCTCGGCATGGATGGACTCTGAGCGCCCCGGTGCGACCTGCACTCCGTTCAAGGGTCCCTGTACACGTGCTGCAGAATTACAGCCACGGACCTTTCACCCTGGCTCCACGAGTCATCTGCGCTTAGCCCTGCTCTTGCGTCTTCTCTTTTTCAATCGTGCTTATTGCCATTGCTAAATGTCAGTGCCAGTACCTCCACTATCAATCCATTTGTCTTTTAAGTTCTTTCTAGACAGGTGTTAAGAGCATCTCCTGCCCAGGCCAGTGTGGCTCAGTTGGGTGGAGCATCGTCCCATAAACCGAAAGGTTGTGGGCTCAATTCCCGGGCAGGACACATTCCTGGGTTGCAGATTCAGTCCCCTGTTAGGGCATATATGGAAGGCAGCCAATCAATGTTTCTCACATTGATGTTTCTGTCTCTCTCTCTTGCTCTCGCTCTCTCTCTCTCTCTCTCTCTCTCTCCCTCTCTCCCTCCCTCTCCCCCCTCCCTACCCCTCCCTACCCCTCCCTTACCTTCTCTCCAAAATCTGTGAGCATGTCCTTGGGTGAGAATTAAAAAAAACAAAAACAAAAACCATCATCTAACATCCCCATTCTAAACTGTAGTTACTAGCACCAGAATAGTCCAGTTTCAGACTTCCTCCCAGTCACCGAATTTCCAGGAAGCCTTGCGTTTCTTTCCTGACCAGGGTGTAAAGGCCACATCCAGGGCTGAGGGTCTGAGCACAGACACCGAGAGCTGCGGACAACTCCCATTCCAGCCATCACCCACAGAGAACCTGTTACCCCTTACATTGTGTAATCCCACAAAGCTAAGTCCCCAGACTGAAGAGATACCCAGTCAGGGTGAGATTAATACATCTCACTTTGTATTCTCAACTTCATTTCATGAATTCTTCTGTTCAAATGGCCCGTCCATATACTTCTTTTAACAAACAAATGAAGAAGATACCAATACAAACATTTTCAGTAGGCAGCACACACAATTACTTTTCAGGGTCCCAGGAGTCTATGTGATTGCAGTTTGAAGGGAGCATTCCAAGTCTCTTTCCCTGTGGGTTATATCCAAACCCACTTTTACTAGTCTAATTTGCCCATTTAAACTTCCATTATGTTCAAAATATAAATTTGTAACTTATGTTTTTGTTCTGAGCATCTGATTCCAAATTTTCGTACAGAGGCCATTATCTGAGGGACAAGTCTGGGTCCTTCGTGGATCCTCGGGGCCCCCAATGCACCATGGCCTCCCCCAGCTGTCACAGCCCCCTCCCTGCCACTGAGGGGAGAGACCCCTCTCCAGCACCTTGCCGGTCCTTAGAGTGCTGAAGGCACCCGAGTGCAGATAGCCCCCCTTTCCTTCATCATCGATGTTGCATTCCCCGTCACCAAACACCCACATTCCCTTTTCTTAATGCTCTTCTGGTTCTTTGTACTGGGAAACCATATCCCTAAATCTGAAACTTCCTGACCTACGCCTCTCCTCATGTGACAGTCTCCCCCGTGGCCTCCAAATCTCCACCACCCTCTCCACGGATTTTCTGCATCCCTCATAGAGGGCCAAGGGCTGGCTGCTCTTTCTGGTTTAGCATCACCACAGTTACGGTCAGAAATTTTCTTTATCTGCCTTCCCATATTCTTCCATATAAATGCCATTCCTTTATAAGCATCCCCAGAAGACCTCAGTTGTTGTTCTCACAAGGTTGCCTGGACAGGATTCCAGCAAAGCATTAAACCCAAGGACTCCATTTTCTCAAAGGGCTTACCTGCCAGTGTGTGTGTATGTGTGTGCGCATATGCGCCTTTTCTGCGGAAGCCAGAAACTCTGAACTTGATGAGATAAATGAGCTGTTGACATCTCCCAGCCTGGAGCAGCAAGGTCCACATGGAGGGTGAGATGGAGTTACTTTGATAACTCCAGATACCAAATGATTCAGATCATATATATTAGCATGCTTAGAGTAGCTGAATTTAGGGCAAAGCTTCATGCTTACATCCTGCCCCAGGGAGCCTTGGGTATCTTTTTAGATATATAACTTCCTGCCTTGGCAAAGTGACCTTCAGAGGACTCTTTCCCGGGTGCACAAACCACAGCCTGGGTCAGATTTTTGGTTCTCTCCGCCTGCTCTGTACAGCGTCTGTGTCCTCCGTGCATGAGCACTAGTTCAAGTTCATTCTCTCTCTCTCTCCACCCCCCCCCCTCTTTTTTTTCCCCCTGTCAGGAAGTTTAAAGCAAATTTTTAAAAAATGAAAAAAAAGGGCCCTAGCTGGTGTGGCTCAGTGGATTGAGCGCCAGCCTGTGAACCATAGGGTCACTGGTTTGATTCCCAGTTGTTTGTAGGCCAGGTCCCCAGTAGGGGCCACATGAGAGGCAACCACACACTGATGTTTCTCTCCCTCTCTCCTTCCCCCTCTGTCTAAAAATAAATAAATAAAATCTTTTTTAAAAAATGAAAATAAAAAAGAACATTGTTCTGACATACATATACACCAGACAAGATATTGTTTGCCTCCTCCCACAGCATATTTCTTGTTCACTAGAAGATGTGAATTACGCTGTAATTTATATAAAATTCAGCTTGCGAAGGAGTCTAAAAGTCTGATTCTTGAAGATAATTGAATGAACATCTGTGCAGTAAGAATTAGGGGAGGGCACTTGTAATCTGATTTACAAAAGGAATTGGTATTCTCATTTTCTAAGAATGTTTGGCTGACAGCATTTGTAATGGTCAGGTAGAATGATCTAGAAGGAAAGGGCAAGGAGCTTTGCCTCCACTCATCACAAGCCCAGCCCAGATCCAGCCTGGGCAGGGAAGTGCCTCTAACCATTTGGAAAGATCTATAGTAATATGACTTTTTTTACTTTATGCTTTTCCGTATTGACGAGTTAATAAGCCATGTCCATTTATGTAACAGAGTTGTGTATAACGTACAAGGGTAAATCGTAGTAATTTATATAATATGTGTTTCATTTACAGGTTTATTTTGATAAGTGATTTCAAATTTAAGCCATTATATTTACTGTTAAACTTTTTTATGTTTTATCTAATGGCTATAGAGCCAGTGACTTTTGCTGTATATGCACCTCTTGAGTTTTTACCTGTTCGGTAAGCTCAGAAAGAACTGAGCGTAAAAAGTCCTCTGACAAGAGTACCCAGACTTTGTAAGGGAAGGACAGCCACATCACAGTTTAGTGTTTCTGCCAGTAATTTTTTTAGATAAAACTGTGGGGTCAGAGCTGAAGCTTATCTGGGCATTCGCCTCTTCTCCCTGCCTTCCTGTCATCCTCTCACCCTGGACCTGTGAAAAGCCAGTGAGTCAGTAGGAGCCCCAAAACCACTGGGGGAAATGAGGCTTCTTCCCACCCCAGCCACCTGCAAAATAGCACCGAGTGTCCCGGGCGTGTCGGCAGAGGGGATGTACTATTTTGAAGAAGGGAAGAGACCTTCTGTGTGGAAGAGAATGCGGCAGAGTGCACTGTTGCTCGTTAACAGTTTGTGCCTTTCCTTTCAGGTTCCTTTCAGTGCCACCATGTCACCCGTCCGCTTGCATTCCTCCAACCCCAACCTGTGCGCAGATATTGAATTTCAGACACCCCCCAGCCACCTCACTGACCCTCTGGAAAGTTCAACAGATTACACAAAGCTTCAAGAAGAATTTTGCCTAATCGCACAGAAAGGTACCAACACATCTAGCGTGCCCTTTCGAGGAGCACTCTGCTTTGGTGAGAGGGTGCCATTTACTCTGCTGTCCTCGTCTAGGCGGTCATGGGCAAAGACTGAATGGTTCGTGTGCTGGCTGGAGCTCTATACACAGGGTGCAGTAGGGCATGATGCCTGCTTCTTGGGACAGCGCAGGCTGTGGGTTTAGTGTTCTGACTGAATGAAGGCAGTGTCGTTGTGGGGAGGGAGATGGAAGAAGGAAAACAAAGAGTTATCCCAGCCAGGCCAGCAAACACCACCATTCAACATTTTCTTAGTTATCATTTAATACATAATTGGAGGCTATCCTTAGCAAGGCAAAAAAAGAAATAGACTTTGTTTGGGTCTCTGCCTTTTTTTATTAAACAACACATTGATCGTACTTCACAGTTTGTGAGTCTAAAGCAGTTCTGTGGTTTGGACTGAGCTCACTCATCGCCCTTCTGCTGGAGGCTGGGTGGCAAGGTCCACGGGGCTTCTTCCACGTGCCCGGCACATCGGTGGGACGGATGGAAGGCCGCACACAGCTGTGTCCCTCTCCCTCCTCCTCGTGGCAGCTCAGGGCTCCGCGAATGGAGTGGGCTGGAATGGAAACTTCTGGTCCTGTTCAAGGCCAGCTACTCCGATTGGTCAGAGCTTCGTAAACCAGCGCAGACTTGAGGGGAGGAGAAACAGACCCCACCTTGGAGTCTCTTTTTTAACATTAAAATTCAATAAGTCATGTTGCATAAGTTCAACTGTCATCAGCCACCATGAGTAGGAAATAATAAATAAAAGGCAGGGTGGTGGAGTGTAGGTGGACGGGTTCTGTATGTGTTTACCAAGAAGAACCTCCATTCTCAAATTACTCCTCTCCTTACTGCTATGTTATTTAAATTTTAGCCACTGGAATAAATAAATAAATAAATAAATAAATAAATAAATAAATAAAAATACATTTCGGCCACTGAATTTACTAGTGACTTAAGTTAGTACCTTCAAAGACATTTTTTTAAATGCATAATCTCTTGGGGATAGATATACATTATGTTGTTTTCAGTGACTATCACTAACATCTTACTGTGAATTAATCACATTTATTTCCCTGGAGCTGCTGGTAATGGGTCATAAAATATTATTGAAAATGTGTGTTAAAAGGAACATCTCAGCCACCCCCCTCTCCCCACACTCAGTACTCGAGAAAATGGTGGCTCAGGAAAACAGGGAGCGTGCTGAGGGCGCCCCTGGGAATGTGGGAGTCAACAAAAATTCATACTCTCAAACCATCAGCACACATGTGCTGTCGGATAGCTCTTTAATTCCATAATCCTAAAATAATTAAGCTAAATTACCCCCTCCCCCCCTTTTTTTTCTCAGTTGAGATTCTGGAAGTCTAACTTTCTTTCACGGGCTATTTTACTCCTAGTACATTTTTATTACATTGCTTAGCTGGATGCTAATTATGTCATTAGACTGGAGCAATGTTATTTTGTTTATATAATGGCACAGATTTACGGCCAATAAACCCAGTAACTATTACTCATTGTGGGTTGGGAGGTGTAGGAGCAGGTAAACTGAGACAGCAAACACGTGTGATTTAAGTACAGTGTAGCTGCTAAAGGAGATGGATACATTTGACAGTAGCCCCAGGAAAGCTTCGTACATTCAGTTTGTAATCCTGAGGCTTTCAGGAAATCCAAGGTTCAACAGAATTTTAAAGCCTCTGTTGAAACAACATATTTTCTTTTCACCTATGCTAGGAGAAAAGGGCTTTTTTCTGACTGTTGAGTGAACTCTTTAGAAAGTATTATGGATTTTGAGTTGACTAAGAGTCTACTTTTAGAGCTGCCAGTGGATTAATGCATTCCAGCTATCAAGTTATTATCTCTAAATTGATGATGGAGAGAATGTAGCACATAAATCAATAGATCAGGAGTCCCTTGTGATCCTGCCACTTTACCCCTTTAGTTCAGGCCACTGTTTTATGCTAAAATTTTGTACTTCCTTTAAAAATAAGCTTTCTCAAATAAGGAAATTCCTCTTTTTAGAAGACTTTGCATGTAACCGAAAGTCTGTTACTATGAAGATAGGAGTTGGAAATTCAAGCTTTTGTAATTTAAAATCAAAGACTGCCTCGGAGTATACCAGCGTATGGTGTTATCCTGCAGGAATGGGAAGGGAGCACCCCTCACGGCAGGATGTTCCTGGCCAAGAAAGTAACTCGAGTGCCGTTCCTCAGACCAAATCAGTTCCTGACTCAAAGGGAACTAGTGAGAACTTTCTAGATCAGCTGCCTGTTTTATGTTGACAGGACTCATAAAATGCTTTTTTTATTGCGTGCACACTTTTGGGAAATAATTTTGGATAGTTCTAAATGATTTGCATGTGTCTTTATGGTGCGCAGAACTGCTCAAACATTCTCATCAACCATAGCAGAGTGAAACTTGTCCCCTTTTCCTTCCAGGACTTATGGATTAATTTATAAATATTGACATTTAGAATTGATATACTGTTTCCAAGTCTTCAGTGGCTTGCCTGGTTGGAAATGCTGAAACTTTCACCCTGATCAGTTACCATTACTGTGTTTGTTTTGAGTATAGACACTGTGACAGATTATGTGTAACCTTTCCAGAAAACGTCTGTGCGTGAGTTCAAATGCCAAAATGTTCACAGTTTTCGATATTCTTCCTGGACTCATTTGATCTTTGTTTCTCACCTTTCTCCCTATGCAGTGCATTCTCTGTTGAAGTCTGCATTTAATAGCATAGCTATAGAGAAGGAGAAGCTTAAGCAGATGGTTTCTGAGCAGGATCACAATAAAGGCCACAGCACGCAGATGGCACGGCTCCGACAGTCACTGTCTCAGGTAAACGACAGCGTGTGTTTCTTGCTCGTAACACACCTCCACCCCATGCCACACCGGATTGGGGTGGAGGCAGTCGGTCACAGGCGTGGCACAGTCATCTGTAACTCTCCCAAGACCTTGAGTGTCAGTATTAAATTTTGTTACTTTTCTTCCATAGAAGGTCCAGGTTAAGGGCAAAATGAACCAAACTTACTTGCAAATATATACTTATTTTGGCTGATTGAATACTTTTAATGCCTCTCCATGGTTGTTTATAAGGCAGTCCCTGGTTTTAAAGTAAAAGAATCATGCACTTACACATGGTTTACACCTCTGAAATGTGGTCAGGAATATACTCCATCCAGTGTTAGAACAAAATCTGTTAGGCCTTCCATACTTAATGTTTTTCCCACTTACAGTGCATTTCAACCTGTTGAAATACTGATTACTATTTTCCTTTTTTTTTTCTGATTTTCACTCTTAGGATTTTCTTCTTATTTAAGTATGTTCCCTGAAGCTAGACTGTCATTTTTCCATATGTATTATATGTATAGTATATATTATTCAATATATATTCATTATATGGTATTCCATATATATTCATTATATGGTATTCCATATATATTATATTTCTCTTATGAATATTAAATCCCTATGTATATCAAAATTGAAATTTCTGATAAAAATCCTTTAAAGCTATGCGTATGCTCTTCTACACTAAGTACTTGCTCTGAAATAAATATTTGCTTTAGTCTGTAAATGCACTTTAAAAACTTTCTTTGAGAATTCAGTGTTGTTATATGATTTTTGTGTGAGAACTCAGTGTTCATATAAAATATCGTTCACTTCCTGGTGCCTTGGATCAGAGTGAAGGAGCAAGCAAACCCTGGGTAAGTGGTTTCCGTGCGGATCAGCTCCTGCTTGAACACTTTCCCTCAGTCCCGAAAAATCGGACTTCAGCTGTCTCGCCATGTTTTATGTACCTGAACTGTCAGCTTATTTTCAATGTGACATTTCATGTTCTTGAACGCTGTTACCTGGGCCACGCTGTCTGCATTCAGCTCGGATGAAACACAGTCAGTTAGGGTGCCTGTGCCGCTTCCCGTGTGACACCAGGGACTCGGGGGCATGAGCGTTAAAACAGCAACTGTCGGCCAGTCTGCAAAGGTTGCATTCATAAGCACGTTAATGGCTTTCCCTGGACTAGTCTTATGCCATGTATTTGTTAACACAAACAGATAATACGAGTCGACGTTAATTGTCCTTCTAGATCATTATTCTGAAAGTATCATGAATCAGAAGATGAAAATAATGGTGAGACAAACATGTGAATGCCATCTTACAAACATAAAGTGCACTCTTACCCCCCTATATGCTACAATGTTTCCTTCAGATGCATTTATCGACGGAGGCTTAGTACTATAAGATTAAGCTTGTACTAAAAAAAAACAAGATAAGCTTGTACTAAGAAAAAAAAAGTTTTTGTTTCTTGCTTGCTTGGTTTTATTTACTTTTTGGTAAGATAGAGGATGGTAAAGAGAGATCTGGTTTGAGGCATCAACTGAGATTAGAAATGATGCTGAAGAGAATTTTAAAAGTTACTTCTTTATTCCTTTATTCATTGTGTTGCATTCACCTGACTGTATTTGAGGTGTGTAAGCTGTGCAAGGTGTGCAACAGCAGTGTAGAAGTAGCCCTGGCCATGTTCCCAGGAAGCTCATGGTCTGATTCGTGAGATAAGCAGTGTTTATCAGGAAACAGTTACACGGACCTCGCTGTGGTCCGTTCAGATGGGCACATGGGTGGTGCAGATTTCCAGGGCTGTGGTCAGTCGGGAACAGAAGAGCTCTGAGCAGTGAGTGGAGCCACAGGTCAGGAGGCATCGAACCTCGAAGCAGGCGTGAGTAGGCAGCAGCAGCTCACAGGGAAGGACCTGATGTGAACATGTCAAAAGTAAAATAAAGCAAAATTTTATCAGCTTTGCATCCTCTGGGTCAAATATTTTCTTCTCTTGTCAAAACATATTTATTTATATCTAGACCTAGAGCCTCGATAAATTTTTGTTGTTTTTTTGTTATATTTATTTTTTTAATCAAAAAGCTCCACTTTATCCTCAGAAGATGTAAAAATAATTTGGTACTATAAAGATGGTTAATTATACTCCGCTAGAGAATTCAGTGCTTCCGGTCATGGATTAGCACAGCGTTCAGCTATGTTCCCACTCTCGAGTCTGTCTGTACCTTCCCCTCGGGCCAGCCTTACTGTTCCTGTTCCGGGCCATCTGCTTGCATCACCGCTGAGGCTGGCCTCTTTCTGCAGCTCACCATAGCCTTCCCTCGAGCAGTTAAGTTTACTGTCAGCTCACTCTTTAAAGAATCACTGCCTGGGGTTAGACCACTGGAGAGGTACCCGCAGACCGGCAGTTAATTCAGTGGCTAAAACATGGGGTGAACAGGAAGAATCAGTCTAGGAGCCTCAAGTAATATAGCTACAAATCAGCTCACCAAGGACAACATGAAAGGGTGTAGATTTATCAGTGCTGGGAGGCCTTAGGTGAACTGATGAGTGATAATTTCAGAAACGGGAAGTATTACTACTTATTTCTGTACATTAGAAAGATTAGTTCGGTACAGTATGGAGTATGGATGAAACGAAGATGGAACTAAGATATTTGAGGTAATGCAGACCTGAACTAAGGAAGTGAGGGTTTGGTACAAGGAGGGGATGGGTTTCAAAGACACTGAGAGGAGAAGGCAGCACAGCTTGGAGAGCAACAGAATATTAGAGAGGGACAAGGAGACAGACTTGAGATTACTTTTTTACGTTGTTCACTGGGATGACTGAGTAGATGGCAGTTCTTTCCCCAGCAGAGGAACTACCAGAGGAACTGGTTTGGCAAGGGTACAGAGTGAGCGGCTTCTGTGGAGAGCCGGTGTGACCGTGGACATCCGACAGGCAATGAGATACGTGGGTCAGGGCTCAGGAGAGGTGGGGCTGGAGAGAGGATGTGGATACGCAGGATGTTGCTGAAGTCGCAGGTGTTGATAAATTGCGTTTTCAGTCAGAATAAAAGAGGGTCAGTGGTGCTGCCATAGAAAACATTAATAGTTAGAGGACAGGCTGAACAAAAGTAGGCTCCTTTGATGGAGACCCAGGGGAGGCCGCTGAAGAATCTAGATAGTGATGGCCATTGAGATCAAGGGTAAAGAGCTTGAGAGTGTCAAGAAGGAAATGATGAACAGAATCTGATTTAGCAGCAAATAGGGTAAGGACTGAAAGTGAATATGGGAACATTGATGGTGGGAAACAGTGAACTGATGGAGCCATCCATTGGCCGGCCAGCTCTCTTTCATTGCCCCTCTTTTAATACAGCACTTAGAGTTGAACAAGATATTAAATAGCTTGAGGACACTGCAACAGTTTTTTCTGAATATGTTTTGATATTAATATTAATGTAACTTCACACTATAGTGTGATTTTTGATAGCCTAAAGATATCTTTGTTCTTATCCAAGTGTCATCAGTTCAACCCCCAGATATTCATTTTATGACCAGTTATCAAGCCACATCTCCTCATTGAGAGGGAAGGAAAGAGGGGCTGTGTTTAAGTAACTAATCTAACATTCTTAAAGCATATTTTTATTTGATGTAAGTCCTGTTTGATACATGTCTAATGGTTAAAATGCTTCTTTTCAGTAAAGCTTATAAGTATACCCACTTGGCACATTCTATCACCCGTTTTAGAAGGCACATAGCACATAAGATACATGAAACATTAGCATTCATCACTGCATGTTCAGCATAAATTGTTGCCTGCCTTGGGCTTGTAATAAGTTACAAGGCTGAACAGTATGACGAATCCCTCTTCCTAAGTGATTGTTTCTTCCCTGATCCATATGTACACAAAGACATGCATAATCCTGTTATTTTGCCTCCACGAGACTTTAAAAGTAACCTCCACACCTGAGAGCTGTATGGATGCTGGACTCCAGTCAGTAGGACAGAGCCCTTCATGTAACATCTATCTCTTCATAAGTGACTTTATTTCACAACGATTACAAGCTCATGTTTCATTGGATGTAAAACCCTGAACACCAAAATTAAGAGTATT
>CM052541.1:41433967-41470073 GCA_028533065.1 Trachops cirrhosus | reverse complement strand
GGGTTGTCAGAGTTGGAGTCATTTCCGCGCGTTTTTGTGCTGTGTAACAACTTCTTTCTACCACTGCATATGTATTACTAATAAAATATTCCTTTTAAAATTGTAGCTTATTCTCTATGGCTTATGATGATTCCAAAAGTTACAACTAAAAACATCATAGTCTTTGTTGTCTAAAATGTACCTGTGTTCTTGTTCTGTTTTATGCTTGCTTATTAACTTGAAGTTACATGTGCGGTTTTTGTTATTTTAAGGCACTCAACCAGAATGCTGAACTAAGGAGTCGGTTGAGCAGAATACATTCAGAATCTATTATTTGTGATCAGGTTGTCAGTGTAAATATTATTCCTAGCCCTGATGAGGTAAGACTCATTTTTAATAGATGTAGACTACTTATTTTATAGCATCTAAATCTACTGCATATTTTTGTTTATTTTTATATTTTTGTTCCTTTGCTGTTAATAAGATTCCCGATATAAATATTTGTGTTGCAGACCACTCATTGTTCTTTGGAGTAAAGGATATACATGAGCTTGATATCATTTCTTCTTGGTGATCAGGGTCTATTTTTATCTTTCCTGTGATCACCAGATGCTACTGAATATTTAGTTTACATATACACCAGCTTGTGAATTTTCTGTCTCTCTGTGTCTTCACTTCAAATGTTCATATGAACATTTAGCTGAGAAAATGCTAAATGAAAGTTTTCTTAAAGTTTATTTTACAAGTCCTGCCCAACTGGTATGGCTCGGTGGATTGAGTGTGGGCCTACAAACCAAAGGCTTGCCAGTTCAATTCCCAGTCAGGGCACATGCCTCAGTTGCAAGCCAGATCAGGTCTCCAGTAGGGGGCGCGCCAGAGGCAACCACACAGTGATGTTTCTCTCCCTCTCTTTCTCCTGCCCTTCCCCTCTGTTTCAAATAAATAAATAAAAATCTAAAAAAATAAAAGTCCTATGTAAGGAGTCATCTGACCTTTCTAAGATGATAATAATAATGGTGAGGCTACAGTTACCACTGATGATGATAATAATGAATAGCTAACATGTGTCATGTGAATGCTTATTATGTGCTGGGTGTTGTGCTAACTCCCTTAAATGTGGTTATCTCATCTGACACTCCTAGCAACCCTCTGAGGTTGGTGCTATTGTTTTTCCATTTTTCAGAAGAATTTTTGAAGAAGTAGTAAGAGGATAGGAGAACATTCCATATTTGGGTTGAAGTTAAGTGTATAATTTGTTCTGTAACCCTTTATAAAATTATTATTTTATCACCATGAGAATTAACACTTTTCAACAGTAATATTAGGGCTTTAAATAGAGTGCTACATATAGCAAGGTGATAGTTTTAAGTAATACTAAGGTCATATTTGCACCAAAAACACGTTTTACTAGAAACCTACAGGTGCAACTGTTCTACCATCTAACTGCTTAGATCGACTGTCCAAGGCAGCTTCCCCATGATTCGAGCTGCCCACCATCTGTCCATTCCCCTGCCTGTGTGGGTCCCTTGATCTCTGATGATGGACAGTAATGCTCACTCAGCTGCCCGGGATCTAGAAGTATTTCTAAAACTTTGTCATTCAAATATTAGTTAACAGTCTTGGCCTGAGTCTTTTTTCAACCTGAAATGTGTACTAGAATGTATATATAGAATATATGTATTGTAGTTCTCTTACATATTTTTCATACTAAAACTGAAATAGCTTCCTGGAGACCTATGTTTATCACTTACTAGACAAAAAATAGAGTTTGAAACAAGCCTTTTAGATGCTTTAGATGCATCAGAAGAAAATTTGTGCAGTTGTTATTACTGAGTTGCAAGTGAATGTTGCTTGTGGTCACAACTCTTTTAACATCTGGTGTGAAATTCTCTAGAAATCTGGCTAGCACGTCATGGTCTAATTTGAACAAATAGCTATTCTTCGCACCAACAATGACCATGCCATATGTTCATGCTTCTCTCTCCTGTAGGCTGGTGAGCAAATCCACGTCAGTCTCCCCCTGTCACAGCAAGTGGCAAATGAGAGCCGCCTCTCCATGTCAGAGTCCGTCTCTGAGTTCTTTGATGCCCAAGAGGTGCTCCTCTCTGCAAGCTCATCCGAGAACGAGGTAAGCTTCCTTGATGTGTCAACCCCAGCTGCTTCTGACTGTGAGTCGGGTTTAAGGGAAGTAAGACTATGGAACTTTTTACAACGTCAGCATCAGATAGCCAAATTGTCACAAAGCCAAAAACATGCAAACTGTGTTGGTTCCCATTTACTGAGCACCTAGCACTTTTGAACATCAACTGATGACTTTTCAATTTGATGAATAATAGGGAAAAAATCAAGCATTTATTCTGATTCTCCTGTGCAATTCATATTTCAGGGTAACGAAATAGTGGATGCCAGAGTCTTTTGTAGAAGGAGACTAGCTAATAAATGTAGAAAGAATGAGAGAATTTGAAAGTCATCATTCATGCTTGGGAGTGTGTGTGTGTGTGTGTGTATCTGTGTCAGAGACATAAATTTTAAGGGTAATTAATGTCTAGCATATCTAGTTGGGTAATTACAATTTTTAGGTTACCATTGCCTGTCATAAAAGTTTTATTTGATTACTTTTCATGCTCATGAGCCTTGGCAAGGTCTTGGAAACAAGGAATCTCTTATTTGGTCAGGTTGCAAAAATGTATTCGTTTACTGAAATTCAGTAAAAAAAAAAGTAGGCTTTTTTTTTTTTTAATGAAAGAAGCTAACAGAATTCTTCCTACACAGTTGATTAGGAATTTTGTCATTTGAGATTGCAAATCTGTACCACATTTTGACAAAAAGGAAACAAAATAGTCACTAAATGTTATTTTTATATGCACAGAAAATAGGTTGGAAGGAAACATCCTGACAGTCGGTGTAGTTGTATCTGGATGTTTGGAATTATGAGTGATTTTAGAAACATAAGTGGAAAAGAGAAGGAAATAATAAACACATATGTCACTTTCATAATAGAGAAAAGGTAAAATAGAATTCCTGTATCAGGCACTAAATTTGTTACCACACCAAGCCATGCACCTGACTCTCAGATCCCTAGTGATGCATTAACAGAGTCACAGGCTCCCATTCACAAGCCAAAGTACTCATTTAATTATTCATAATGATAATTGATGCTATCAGATAGACAAAATAATCATGCTTGGTAATTAGTGTCTCTTTCCCTGAAGGCAAACCTGCATGGGAAGCCTAATTGTAGTCAGGAGGTGGTTTGGCGAGCAAGGAAAGAATGGGAGCAGGAGAAATGAGCTGAGGAAACTCGAGGGCGGGGGCGGGGGACAGGATATAATAGCTTCAGCCTTTCGTCTCCATTATCGGATGCTCTGCCTCGTGGGTGGGGTATTTGTGTCTGTGAGCCAGTCTCTGCACCCCAGGACCACCATGCTGGAGACATGCTCCCAGCATTTTCTTTTCTGATTCTTCCTTTTCTGAGCTCCCATTGCTAACCAATCCTTCATCCTTCTTCAGTCAGGCTTGACTCTGCATTATCTGGGCCACCATGTGGTGGCTATAGCTCATCTCTTAGAAAGCAACCTTATTTTCATTTCCAAGTTCTGGGGCATACCCAACTGGGAGTCCAGTTGCCACTTGCACCAGACTCTGGCGATGCAAAAATGAAGAGGACATGGAGCAGGTTATTGCTCAAAGTCTAAGCATTTTGGTGGTGCCACCCCCAGGGGAAGAGTGAATCTAGTGACCGAGGGAGGGACAAAGAAGTAGAGGAGAGATGGACATGGAGATGATGTGTTCACTTTGAGACATGAGTTTACCAGATTTCTCAGTGGCATTATCTGGCCAGCAGATGGCTGTCCAAGCCTAAAGCTCAAACAGAGAGCAGTTGTGAAGAGAGAGCAAGAGTGGGCCCAGGACCCACATAACCAGATGGCGGAGAGACACTACCACCTGGGTGCTCTACAGAACCTGTAATTCAGCGTGTTGAAAAAGATGAATCAATAAACCCCTTACACAGGCGCACACACACTAAGGGGAAACACAGATGTACCCGTACTTCTCATATTTCTTATCTAAGTGCTCTTCTCCCCAAGTGTTCACATCACATACCTGGGTATTTTGCTCCACTCCTCTGCCTACATTGAGTCATCATCATGTTCTGTAACTTGACAGCTACATCCTCTCAGAGACGTACATTTTCCTGCAACCACACTGCCGCTACTCCGGTTCAGCCCTCCATCATCTCCCCACTTAGGTTGCCCTGTCAATCCCCATAGCTGGTTTCCCTGCCTCCCTTCTTGCCCCTCTAATCCATTTTTCACTGGGCAACACCGTTAATCTTTCTAAAATGCAAATCTGGTCATGTTCCTAGTCCCCAGTATCCTTAGAGTAACACCCTAAACCCCTTAGCTGTCATACAAAGTCCCATTCACACAGATCTCCGCTCTCAGTGGCAGCCTCCTGCAACCTCTGTGCTTGCAGAGGCCTCCAGCAGCCAAAGCAGTGATTCCTGGCATTGTCGATTCGCCAGGTCCTCCAACCACACTGGAAAAAACTGCACCCTCTTACATGTTTTCGTAAAATAGCCTTTTACTTGAAACTCCCTTATCACAGCACTCAGTCTTAAGTGTTTGAAGAGGCTAGACCAGGGGATAAACTCCACTGACAGGCACCAAGAGGGTCTCAGAGTCATCCCTCCCCTGGGCTAAGGCTTTGACTGAGTCAACCCCACCTGCTGAGTCTCTGAGTTCCCTTGTGATGAGATCCCCCTAGAAGGCTCCTCAAGGCTTCACACCAGCAAACTTGGCAAGCCCACCTGGCTAGCTTACTTCCAGGTGGGACTCCTAGTGGCAGCTGCAGAGTAGGACCAAGCTGCGTGTTCTCAGTACAGCTGCCAAAGGAGGTCGGGCCTCTGCACTTGCCTCCCACCCCGGCTGAAACGTCTCCCAGAGAGCCGGGTGTTCAAATCCCTCACTCGCTTCAGTCCTCTACTCAAAAGTCACTGTCAGAGGAGCCCATTCGGCTGCCCTCCTTGCAGTTCAGAGCCACCATTTCTTCCTCTCCCTGACCTTCTATATCCCTCTTCTTGCCTTATTTTGTTTCCTTGATGCTTACTGCTGTTTAACAAAATGTACGTTTCAGATATTTCACTTGTTTGCTGTGTGCCTGCCCCCGCACTGGAATGTAACTTTCACGAGGAGCAGTGTCCCCACTGTGTCCCCAGCCCTAGAGCAGTCTGGTGAGCCCAGAGCAGGTAGTCCACAAGCATTTCCTAACTGAATGAAGGAAGGGATGCTTCAAGCGCCCTAACACATGATTCATCTGGGAAGCATCTGACCATTAGCTGTGTTACATTGACATTTTCCATAGCTGAGAGAGAAGTTTATGTGCTATCTTACCCCAGGGCACCTCACTTAATGAGTGTTGGGCTTCTTTTCTTAAAAAATGCTCTTGATTCCAGAAAAATCTACTCCTTGCCTCTGCCTTCACTGAGTTTTGCAATGCTACATGCCTGGTTGCATTTAGAAAGAAATATTTCCTGAACTCTTTTGAATCTCTAACCCCCTAAAGAGAAGTATTTGGACCCAGGACTTTTTGACTATGAGGAAGAAAATGAGTATATATTTACAGTTCTATATTATAATACTACAAAGCCTTGACTTGATAGATAGATACATAGATACATAGCTACAGAGAGAGAGAGAGAAAATGGGAGTGGACCAGACTGCCACCAACCTGAGCTACTGCTCACACATGTCATAGCATAGATCTTGCCGGGGACCCACTGTCGTGGTAGAATTCTTTTACAGTCTACATGAACCGTTCTTCATGGATGTGGATATTCGACCATTTCCATCACTTACTAGTTTGAGGGAGATTAGGAATTGAAGAGGAATAGACTCCTTATTAGCTTTTTGTGAGAAAAACATGTTTCCTCAACAAACACTCAACCAATAAATGTGTGTGCAGCATGAATTTGGTGTGGGCATTCATTTGTCTCCTCTCATATAATTGTGTGCCATTAGCTTTTTTTCAGGGAAACCACGTGGAAGAGTTTCATTTGCTGTTTTTCTATCAGGCGTAAGAAGGTGGTTTTCATGAGCCTGGTGGTGGGAGCTTCATCTCTGTTGCCATCAGTGGGAACGGAGCTGAAGCCAGCTGCGGTGGGAAACCATGAGTCAGAAAAAGACTGCATTCTCAGTGGGCTGTCTTCATAGACTTGCCCAGTGTGCAGAGGCAAAACCACCATTACTCATTTGTGCATGCAGTTATTCTGTCCATCACTCTGTTCTTCCTCAGTGGTGAGCTTTTCCCAACTCTGATTTTTAAAATAGCAGCAATAAATCCAGAAACCTTAAGGGCGAAGACTTACTGTTTTCATTACATACAAATTTAAAACTTTTACGTGGCAAACAGATTGGCACAAATAATGTTAAAAAGTAAGTTGCAAACTGATAAAAAATACAAGCTATATGACAAACTGAAAAATGTGTGAAATATAAGAAAAATTAACAAAAGATGAAATTCAAACTTTAAAAAGAGATCTTTTATTTATGGTAGGTACACAGATGCTAAAGAGGTTGCTAATGTACACTGTTGGCCTGGGTGGGCGTGGAGAGGTGGCGCTCTCATGCACTGCCGGTGGGAACAAATGCACTCAGTCTTTCAGGAGAACAATTTGGCAACAGAGGACTAAAGCCTAGAAGTGACCCATTTGACCCAGCAATTTCACCTCCAGAAATAATAACTGTTCAAGAAATTGCCGACAGACTCACAGAAATGTATTACAGGGATGTTCATCCAAGTATTATCTATAGTAATAAAAATTTGGAAGCAGCTTAAATGCTGCTTCAATTCCTTGTGTCATAACTATCTGATGAGGTGCATTGTCAATGCCAAATAAAGATGCTGGGCTGTATTTATTAGAAAATATTCAGAGCATTATCAAATAATATGTAAACTGACTCTTTTTTCATGTATCAATACGTTTGTATTGGCATTTTGAAATTGGAGGTAACACTCACCAAATGTTAAAAGTGGTTTCTTTTAGGTGCTGGGATTATGGCTGATTTTCATGAAATCTGTTTACTCTCATGTAATTTCTAATATTTTACAGTAAGAATATTTTTCCGCTTCAGCACCCCCCTCCACCCAGCCCACCCCCCTCACTTTCATAATCATTCCCCCACCATTGTCCGTGTCCATCTTAGTTTAAAAGAACAAATGCAGAAATGTACTACTTTGGCCGAAACTCAAGCTCCTTGCTAAGTGGTCATGCTGGTGATGCAGGACCTGTGTCTGCTTTTGTGGCTTCTGCAGCTCACTCTAAGTAGTGCAGCGACTACCAGCTGATTAAAAATAAGTAACCGGAACGTCTTTGTCTCCATGGGAGAGTCTGGGCCATGGTCCCCCCGGGTACCACTTTCTCTCACAGGATCAGTTGCTCGTACCCCAGGAGGGGCCCCAGAGGAGCTGTGATGTGTGTGTTGTGATTATGAAATGCTTAAATGTAAGATTAGAAGATGTCCAGGGTGTGCAAGAAATAAATCTTCTCAAAAACAGGCATGTAAACTAACAAAAAGAAAATCAATACTTTATTTAATATTTACAATTTTAAAAAATCAAGCATGAGAATCAGGTAATGCATAGAAATTCTAAATATTATTTTTGCATTGTTTATTTCAGTTGTCCCAATTTTTTCCCTTTGCCCCCACTCCACCCAGCCCACCTCTTTTGCCCACAGTCAGTCCCCTCTCTGTTGTCCAGGTCTGTGGGTTATTCATACATGATTTTAGACCAGTCCTTTCCCCTTCCTTCCACCATTCCCTGTCTCCCTCATCTCCTCCTACAGATATCAGTCTGCTCCATTTTTCCAAGTCTCTGGTTATATTTCTCTCATTAGTTTATTTTGTTCATTAGTTTCCAGTTATAAATGAAGTCATATGGTATTTGTCTTTCACTGACTGGCTTATTTCACTTAGCATAATAGTCTCCAAATCCATCCAAGTTAGGAGCTCCTTCTTTCTTCCTGCTGTGTAGTATTCCAATGTGTAAACGTGCCACAGTTTTTTGATCCACTCATCTAGTGATGAGCACTTGAGCTATTTCCGACACTTGACTATTGTAAATTGTGCTGCTATGAACATTGGAATGTACAGGTTTTTTTGAATTGGTGTTTCAGGATTCTTAGGGTTTTTTCCCAGCAGTGGAATTGCTGGGTCATAAGGCAGTTCCATTTTTAGTTTTCTGAGGAAACTCCATACTGTTTCCACAGTGGCTGCACCAGTCTGCATTCCCACCAGCAGTGCACTGGAGTTCCATGTTCTCCACATCCTCTCCAACACTTGTTCTTTGTTTTGGGTTGTTGTGTGTTTATGTTCATTTGTGTCCAGATACATTTTTTATTTCTTTCTTGATCTTATTGTTAACGCATTCATTATTTAATAATGTTATGCAGTCTCCAAGTATCTGAATGTTTTTGAGTTTTTTCCTTGAGGATGGTTTCCAGTTTCTAGCCATTGTATTTTGAGAAGATGCTCAATATGATTTCAGTTTTCTTGAATTTGCTAAGGCTTGTGTTGTGTCCTACCATGTGGTCTATCTTTGAAAATAATCCATGTGCATTTGAAAAGAATATATACTTCTTTGGGGTGAAATTTTCTCTAAATATCAGTTAAGGCCATATAATATACAGTGTTGTTCAATGCCACCTTATCCTTGTTGTATGTTGGTTTGGAAGATCTACCCATTGTTGACAGTGGGTTGTTAAAATCCCCTGTGATGACTGTATTGCTGTCAGTCTCCTTCTTAAAGTCCTTCAAGATTTTCCTTGAGTGCATATATATTGACAATGGTTATATACTCTTGTTAGACCACTCCTTAAAGTATTATGTAGTGACCTCCTTTGTCTCTTGTTATGGCCTTTGTTTTGAAGCCTATTTTGTCTGATGGAAGTATTGCTACCCCCTTTTTTCCATGTCCATTTGCTTGGAATATATTTTCCACCCCTTCACTTTTAGCCTATGTAGATCTTTTGTTCTGAGGTGGGTCTCTTGTAGACAGCATATATGCAGATCATGTTTTCTTATCCACCCAGCTACCCTATGCCTTTTATGTGGAGCATTAAATTCATTTACATTCAAGGTTATTATTGATACATATTTGTTCATTGCCATTTTTTCCTTTGTACCTGTGTGTCTGTCTGTCTGTCTGTCTGTCTCTCTCTCTCTCTCTCTCTCTCTCTCTTTCTCCCCTTCTCTAACTTCTTTTGTCTGGGAAGTTATTTATTTCACCTTCCATTTTAAATGAGACCCTTGATGGATACAGTTATCTTGGTTGCAGATCCTTGCTTTTCATTACTTGGAATATGTCATGCCAGTCCCTTCTGGTTTGTACTATTTCTGTTGAGAAAACAGCCGATAGTCTTATCGGAGCTCCCTTGTATGTTACTAGCTGTTTCTCCCTTGCTGCCTTTAAGATTCTCTTTATCTTTAAATATTGTCATTTTAATTATGATGTGTCTTAGAGTGGGCCTCTTTGGGTTCATCTTGATTGGGCCCCTCTGTGCTTCCTGAACTTGTAAACTGTTTTCCTCACCAAGTTAGGAAAGTTTTCTGTCATTATATTTTCAAACAAGTTTTCTATCCCTTTCTCCTATTCCTCTCCTTCTGGAATCCCTATGATATGAATGTTGTTATGTTTCATGTTGTTCTGAACTTCCCTTGAACTGTCCTCATTCTTTTAGATAGAGTCTTATTTTTGTCTTGTTTTGTGGCTCTGAGTGGGTGTTTTTTCTACTTTGTCTTGCATCTCACTGACTCAGTCCTCTGCTTCTTCTAGCCTGCTTTTAATTCTTTCTAGTATATTCTTCACTTCCCTCTGGTTCTTATTCGTAGTTTCTATGTTCTTTTTTATGCTACTGTGGTTCCCACTAAGTTCTGTGTAGCTGCCATAAAGTTAGTTGCAGTTCTCACTGAGTTCTTTGAGCATCCTTATAACCATTATTTTGAACTCTGTCTCTGATGGAGTGCTTGCCTCAGTTTTCATTTAGCTCTTTATCTGGGGATTCCTCCTTTCCTTTCGATTGGAGGTTGTTTCTTTGTCTCCCCATTTTAGGTGACTCTTTTGTTTGTTTCTGCATCTCAGTTTGCTCTGCTTTGACTGCTGGTCTTTGTGGGGTGGCTTTTTGTGGTAGGAGTTCTGTGGGACTCAGTGGTGCCATCTCTTTGATTTCCTGATCTGGATGCTCTAGGGATGCCTTTATTCAGTTTATGTGGGCTCTCTTGTTGCACTTGGGCTTTGATTATTGATTGCTCATTCATGGTGGGGTCTCCCCTCTGGCTGGCTGACTGAGAGTCACAACCCCCACCACGTCTTGTATGCTGTTGTACAGGTGCTGGCAGAACACAGCAAAACTACCCATAAAACCCAACCCACACCAGCAAAAATACCCCTTATCATATCAGCAATGTCAATGGCAAATGAGCAAAGATTAATAAAGGTGGAAAGAGATTAAGAATACTATAAGATAGGAAAAAAGAATATGAGATGACTAAAGGAGAAAAAAATGATTCTGAGATGGCTAAGGGAAGAGAAATAATAAGAGTAGAGAATAGAATCAAGATGAAGAAAGGGAGAAAATAAAATTTAAAACATAAGTAAAAATAGGAAGGGTGATGGCAAAATGGAGTAAGAAAAGGGAAGAGTATAATATGAGGCATGTAATAAAATTTAAAAAAATAGTGAACCAATAGGAGCACAATCGAAGAAAAACAACAGGATCAATAACGACAGATGAGCAAAGATTAATAAAGGTGGAAAGAGAATAAGGATATTAACAGAAAGAGAAAAGAGACTATGAGATGTCTGTAGTAAATAAAAATGATTTTGTGAAGATAGAGGGAGGAGAAATAATAAGGGTAAGGAATAGAATCCAGGCTAAGAAAGAGAAAAAAATAAAATTCCAAACTGAAATAAGCAAGGGAAGGGGGAAGGCAAAATGGAGTACGACAAGGGGAGAGTAACCTGTGAGATTTGAATTAAAAAAATAGTGAACAGATAGGAATAAAATTGAAGAAAAACAGCAATAACTACAGTATCCATACCAAACAAGCAGTGATTAATAAAGGCAGAAAGAAAATAAGGATATTATAAGAAAGGGAAAAAGAATGTGAGTTGATATAAAGGGAAGAAATGATTTTGAGAGGATAGAGGGAGGAGAAATAGTAAGAGTAAGGAATAGGAACAAGGCATTGAAAGGGGGAAAATAAAATTTAAAGTGAAAATAAGAAAGGGCAGGAAGAAGGCAAAATGAAGTAAAACGAGGAGGATGCCATGTGAGATTTAAAATAAAAATACAATTAAAAATATAGATAAAAGACAAAATTGTGAATTAGTTGGAATACAATTGAAGAAAAAGAAAAATGTGAAAAAGCTATGCAAGAAAAAAAATAAAAAAAACAAATTCCGAAGAAGAAAGAGGTGGAATTCCTCTCAGCAGAGTTTGGCATCTGCCTTCTGTCTTCTCCTTCTGGCGCTGCCTCTGGCTTTTTATTAGCTCAGGCCCCAGGGGTGGGCCATTCAACTTCTGGCAGCACCTCCACCTGCCTCTAGAGGGGGCTTCTATTGTGATCAGGAGGGTGGGACCCCTGGGTCTCCCCTGGGAGGCACTGTTCAGTCTTCTGGGAAAATTGTGTGTGTGTTCCCCTGCCCCAGCACCACCCGTCTTGGCCTGTACCAGCTAATTTCCAATAATGTATAGTTTCTCCTGAACCTGCTGTCCATTTCAAGGGAGGGGCCAATCTGTGTAAGAGGGTTAGCTCTTTCCTGCTTGAGGCTAATGGCAGCTCTGTGTGCCAGCCAAGGCTGGACCCTCATTCCCTCTTGCTGCACCGATCTCGGATCTCCCTGCCTTGCTGCCTCTGTGGGATGGGGCCCTAGGGAACCAGTGTATTTTGTGTCCCTGAGAGAAGGACTGAGAATGTTTTGGTTTTACATGCAGAAATAATACAGCAGTGTTCCTATTTTGAAGAAAGTAAATAAGTAGCAACAGCTTTCCTGCCTGCAGTGGTTTTTCCCATTCCTCTGAATGGCTCTACTGTCCTCCTCCGTTTCCTTATCTGCTCCACTTCTAATTCCCCTGAACACATATATTGCCCCTTAGTTTTTTCTTATACAAAATTTGGTTTCATTTTAGTGTCATGTTTTTCTCATGTAGAGCGGCTTAATTCTTGATTTCTTCTTGTCTCTAAATCTTCCTCCCCCACTGCTAAATACCTGACAAATTTTATTCATTACACTTCAAACGTGGCTCCCAGAGCAGCCTTATCTCCAGACCCTCATGGTGGCCACGTTAATCTAAGCTGTCCGTATTTTTCCTAGATCTAAGCAGTGTCCTGCTCTCTGGCCTCCTTAGGGAAAGCTGTCAAGCTTCTTCCTGAAACTAAATATGTCTCTCTTATTCCCTGGCATTGAATAACTCATAAGACTATATGTGAACCTTTGTGTTCTCCTTCCCAGTTGGACCCTCTTCTTGTTGTCCCACCTGTCACAGCCACTCAAACTCTGCATGCCTACAATAAATGTTTCTCCCATGGTCCTTGCCTTACCACCCTCTCTCTACTTCCTGTGCTTTGCCCCCTTCCAGCAACTTTTCCAACGCTCACTTCAAATACTGTTTCCTCTGGGCAGCCTCTTCTGAGTCCTCTAGGGAGAGCCACAGCGCCTCCACTTTTGTGCATTCTTTCTGCATGGTACTGAAACAGTTCCAGCCTGCCACCCCACCTAAGACAGGGGGCTACTTACATTGAGCAATGCTATATTCTGGCCCATTGAAGACCCTCAGGTGTTCATGGCACATGTGTCAGATGCGTTTCCCACTATGCCCTCTGCTGTTCATTTGAGCAGCATCTTGTGTTTAATCAATTTCTGAACTTTTAATGTGGAATAAGAATTTTGATCCTTTCTATGTTCTTTCCTCCTTAGGCTTCAGACGATGAGTCTTACATCAGTGATGTGAGTGATAATATCTCTGAAGACAACACCAGTGTTGCAGACAACATTTCTCGGCAAAGTATGCATCCTTTGGGCTTCCAGGTTGTTCTCTTTCCACGCCAAATTACAAAGCTGGTGTTTCAACGAACAGTCCCTTCCCCCTTCACTGATTGTTCCTTCTGCAGCTGATTGTTCAGTGGATTTTGCATTTGTATAATCTGTTGAAGTAAATGCTTGTGAAAGGTTTTATTTCTTGCTTAAACCAAAAGTTTGGGTCCTTACTGAAAATATTTAATTTTTAAAATATGACTTGTGTTTTCTCTTTTTTCTTTTTTTGCTTCCTCCCCAAACTCATTTTGTTTTTTCTTGGAATTTCAGTATATAGAACACCCCGTTTGAAAAACTCTACTATTTTGTGCATTTAATAGCAACCTTGTAATGAAATAATTCCACTCATTCTTGAGGGAGTATAATAAAGGTTGAAGAAATGTATCACGATCACAATTATTTGAAAGGGTAATTTCTCTCCTGGGTTTTATGAATTCAGAGAAGCAAAGTATCTTTCGTTGTGATTCTCGTCTTTCTGCTGCTTTCAGTCTTGAATGGGGAGCTGACAGGAGGAGCCTTCCGAAACGGACGTCGAACATGCCTGCCAGCCCCCTGTCCTGACACCAGTAACATTAACCTGTGGAATATCTTGAGGAACAACATTGGTAAAGACCTGTCTAAAGTCTCTATGCCTGTGGAGCTGAACGAGCCACTCAACACTCTGCAGCATCTCTGCGAGGAAATGGAATACAGTGAGCTTCTGGACAAGGCTTCGGAAACCGATGACCCCTACGAGCGCATGGTAATCCATAACAGAGCAGTGCTCTGTGGGGATTTGTCAACCCTAGGCCCGAGCTGAGGCAAAATTCATTATGATGGCACAACTGGTTTTTGCATAACATTTTCCCTGCATAGGTAAGGGAAGAATTGGTCCTTCTGCATAAAGTCCACTAGAAAATACACACTTTATGACTTATGCTTGGTTCAGAGTGTTTCTGCAGTTAGGATATAAAGGTATCACTCTTCTTAGAGGTTGAAGACATGCCTAGCCTTGCTTTATTAACTTTTCCTGAAGGCTAAGAGAGCCCATTTGCTCAGGAACATAGGTCTGACAGCATGACCTCCGGGTTGTGCTCTGCCCTGGCCTCTATTCCACATGCCTGTTGAAAACTTGACTTTCCCTCAGGAAAGCACCAGCAGCCACAACCCTTCTGCACACGGCACTGAGATTGTGCCAACGACATAACCTGTAACTGGGTTTCAGAAACTGAACTTGTGATATTCAGGAAATTGAGTGGGTAAATGAATGAAAAATACCTGGCCTCGATTGCCTGCTGGTTTCTGTGAGAGGAGTTTAACCTCATTTTCACTTACCTTTATCCCCCCGTGAGTTTATGAAGAGTCTCTGCAAATAATAGAAAGTGCAAATGCTATTCAGTCAGCACCCCTTGACAGGGATATGTAAAATCTAGGGGAACAAGGGACGAGCAGATCTGGAAGTAGTCTCTCCTATATTATTTTCCTTTCTTAAATGTTTTAACAGGTTCTTATTGCTGCATTTGCAGTTTCAGGATATTGCTCCACCTATTTTAGAGCAGGAAGTAAGCCATTCAACCCTGTCCTTGGGGAGACTTATGAATGCATTAGAGAGGACAAGGGATTCCGCTTTTTCTCAGAGCAGGTAAGTCCCGCTGTACTCAGTGAGGTTACTGTGCAGGCACCTGGGCCGTCTTCCTGATGAAAATAGATTTGTAAAACTCTGTTTGGGGCGGGTCATGATACCAGTTAACAAACAACTCAGTTTATCTATATAATTGCCCCCTACAAATATACATAAGTTCTCTGTGTTTAAACATGAAGTCTTACAACCTAAGATTCATTAATCTACTTGTACATGTTGAGAATAATTCACTAATAGAGATAGATGTGCTGAATGCTTTTTATTTGGTGGTAGCCAGTGTAAGTTGTTTATTGTTTATTGAAATTTTAACACTGATGTCATTGCTTTCTTTCTATTTTGTCTTTAATTACCAGGTTAGCCATCATCCACCCATTTCTGCCTGTCACTGTGAATCCAAGAATTTTGTGTTTTGGCAAGGTTTGTTTTTCAATTACTACCTAAAAATCCAATGGATTATCTTATGAAACAGTTTCTAGTTTCCAGAAGTACATTGTACTCAGTTTACATTTCTGCCCTTGGAACTTAGAGAACTTTTATAATTGGCACAGAGTTCAGTTTGAGAAATTAGGTTTCCTGGTTTAAATATTAAACCATGTTATCTAGGAGGGGAGGAGATGGTTTAGGAAGCAGGCCCTATGGAACAGCAGGGCTCCCTGCTGACTGTGCCCTCTCGGGGCTATCACTCCGCCTCATTGTGCCTCCTTGTCTGTATCTATAAGGTGGAGATTTTACCTGCTGCCCTCTTGCTTCCCGAGGGTGTGCAAGTACCTCTTACTCCTGAAGGAAGGCTCCACGGCACATCATCCGTGGTCACGTCTGTTAAACATATAAATATTTCAGTGGTTTCTGGTCTTTAACTCATTGAGGGGTTTGGATTGAAGTCTGTTTTATCAATGCCCATTGTTCAGTCAGAATATTACAAACTTGCCTAGAATAAAATACTTCCAAATCCCTTTAGAAAACACATGTAATATTAAGTATGAATAGTGTCTTTATGTCTGGAAGGATGCTTATCTTCTCATATACACTTCCTAAACCTGAAAATAGAGTGATAGAGCACTATAACTGCACTTTATTACAAAATAAGGAAATAAATCATGTCTTGGTCAGAAACTTTGTGGAGGCAACAAACACTAAGCTCCCTTTAGTTCATTAAAATGGGTCCAGGTGGTTTTTACGAATGCACGGATAAACCCGGGTTTCCGCAAGGGAAGCACAGGTGAGGTGCAGCGCTGGCCTGAGTGGCCTCTGAGCCAGCGTGACAACTTGTCCATTAAGTCTGTCTCACTTCCTCGTAGTCTTACCTATTTGTATTTAGAGATTTTATTTTTGTACTGTTCTCCCAAATTACATAGCTGTTTAAATAAATATGCATATAAATCCATGGTGCAATTATTTTTGCTATACAACTCATTTATATATATAAACTATTTGCACTGTCTAGCTAAAGTTTATGACATTTACCTAGACATTGAAGCGTAGTAAAGTATATAGGAGTCGGCAAAGGTAGGTTACATTACCAACCATCATTACCTAAAAGATGAATCATAAGCAAAGCCATGAAATAGTAACAATAAGAAGAAGACAAATAATATAAATCAGTAATGCAAGAATAAACTGTGTTTTGCGTACTCACAGCTATAAACCCACTTTTGCGCACCCTGGTGTGTGTGTGTGCACATGCACACGTGTTATGGTATGTGTGTGTGCACATGCACACGTGTTACTCCCAGCTTCTCCCCTGTCTTACTTGTTGACAACAGCCTCTGCTATGCAGACATACAGATAGTAGCTTTTTTTGGTTCGTGGTTTATCTTTTCACTTTCGGCCATCCTCAGGAACCAGTCATGTTAAATCAACAATATGGAATCAGTTGTAATGACAGAGCTCTTTGTCAAATGTAAAGTGTAATATAAATGTCAGTTTTTACAGAATAAATCGCTAGCTATGGTGTATATGTTTCTTATCCGCTGCCTGTGCCATTTAGATATCAGATGGAAAAACAAGTTCTGGGGGAAGTCGATGGAAATTCTGCCTGTGGGAACCCTGAATGTCATGCTTCCGAAGTAGGTTTCTCTCTTCATGCTTTTGGTCTCTTAACTGCCTTTCAAAATCAGAAATGGGCATTTGAAACCCTAACAGGGGTGTCTAACCTTTTGGCGTCTCTGGGCCACACTGGAAGAAGGGTTGTCTTGGTCCACACGTTAAATACACAAACACTACTGAAAACCGATGAGCATAAATAGGGTTTTAAGTACATTTACAATGCTGTGTTGGGCCGCATTCATAGCCATCCTGAGCTGCATGCAGCCTGCAGGCCGTGGTTGGACACCCCTGATAGGAGGTACCGAGGGTCTGTTTCCCTGTCAACTTTACCAAGGTGCTGAGAATGTTCTCCCACAAAAGCAAATGAGAACTTCACCATATGTATTAAACCTTACTGTTTATCTCTTCACATCCTCCATTCATCAGTCAATACCAGCTGCTTACCTGTCCCAGTCACCATGTTAGTTTGCATTTTATATGAAAGATTCTTTTCTTACCCATTTTTTCTATACAGTTTATAATTTTACTTTGAGTTAATCTTAGATCCACGGACTATTTTTAATTTCTAAGTTATGACTGTTTTCAAATTAATTGAAGCCAAAGTCTTGATTGATTTTGTTTCTGTCTTCCTTTGGTTGGTTTGGTCTGGTTTGGTTTTTGTCTATTTGAATGACAGAATTTGCCGATGGATTGGAATGGAAGAGGGTGGAGAGGGAGAAGAATTCCCAGAACCACAAAACAAACTTTCAATATTTGTAGACTCTTAAGGAAGAAAGAATTTTCCCAGTGGTATATGTAGTGCCTATATCATACCAATTCATAATCATTTTAGAAATTTAGAAGCATTTTTTTATTTTGAAGTAACATTTTATTTGAAAATAGACATAACATGTGAATGTGATTTAAAGCTATGCCATCTCGTTTCTTGGCAGAAATTCTGTAACCTTACTCCCTGGAATTTGCATTGCGTATGTACTGCCTTAGTTATGCACATCAGTCTTTTCCCAAAAAATTATTCACAACTTTGGTTTTAACTTAGAAAATGAAACAGCCCAGGCTAGTGTGACTCAGTTGGAGCATTGTCCTGTAACCGAAAGGCTGTGGGTTCGATTCCCAGTCAGGGCACGTACTTGGTTGCAGGTTCGATCCTTGGTCCAGGTGCATACAGGGAGGCAACCAACTGATGCTTCTCACTCTTTCTTCCACTTTCTCTAAAAGCAATTTAAAAAAACTCCTTGGATGAGGATTAAAAAAAGGAGAAGAAAACGAAACAATGTCCTCTGAGTAATCTTTCTTAAATGCATGCCCCATCTGCCTCCCTGTTACCTGGAATCCTTCCACAAAGGCCTCTTGCCTGCAGGGTGAATCCAGATTCACTGGTGTGTCTCCAGGACTTCCCTGCTCTGCCCCGTCACACCTTTCCACCTTGCCACCTGCCACTCCCACACACCTGGAGCACACCACTCCCAGGTCCCCAGGTGTGCCCTGCTCTTTTGGCTTCTGGTGCTTCTCCCCAGCCTCCTGTAGCAAGTCTTTCATGGCACTCAACCTGAATTGCAGGCAGAACCCCCTTCTGTGTTCTCATGAGGCTTCCTCATCCTATCTTTATGTAAGTATTTGTTGCCAAGTCCATCAACCCCTATCATACTGTTGGCTCCAGGAGAGCAAGAAACAAGCCCTATTCAACTTCATAGCTTTAGCACCTAGCCCATAAAAAGCACTGACTTGTCCCTTAAATTACTGAATCATGTCATAAATGTCCTTGAGTCCATAGAAACTTTCAACAAAGAAATGAGAAGGAAATGAGGGAAAAGGAAGCTTTGGCCAAGAATACTTTCTTTCGCGGAAATAGTAATAGACATGTGTGACTTTCATTGTTTTTAATTGGTGCTGTGTCTTCCCTAGGTATGGAGATTGCTACGTGTGGAATAAAGTCACCACATGCATACACAACATTCTCAGTGGAAGGAGATGGATAGAGCATTATGGAGAAGTAACCATTAGAAATACCAAAAGCAGTGTTTGCATTTGCAAACTCACATTTGTCAAGGTAAATAATATCTACAATAGTAAAGAAAAAGTACCACAATATGCTTCCTCTGAGGAAGAAATAAAACAGTTACCTTAAACAGCCTCAAGTCAGTCTATCCTGAATTCCTGATACACAGGAAGATGTTAGATAGGAAGGCAGACCAACGTGATGGCATTACTCAAGACGTACAGACTTCTGAATATGTGGAAGTCAAGAAAGGCACCCTCTCAAAACAGAAAAAAGGAATTCTTCTTAAAGAATTTCTTTTTTAGCAACCCATCAGTAGTTCATTAAGTGAAATTCCAGAAAACACTTCTTGCCTATAGCAAGTCTTGTTTATATTCCTATGTCTATTCCCGCTTGATTACAACATAATTCAAGTGATCTATTTTAGGGACCTCATTATAATGCAGTTGTGTCTTTCCGAGGATGCATGTAAATGATAGCTTCCAGTCACTATAAGCCTACCCAACTGGGCCACTATTACAATCCAAATTAGTTCAAGAAAAAACATTACCTTTACCCATAAGAAAAGAGGTCTGGGAGAGAAGCGCCTACAGAGCACCGTTTTCCATAGTCTCTGCTCAGACTCGGAGTACACAGGACTGCTGTGTGTGTGTGCGTGCATGTGTGCGTGTGTGTAGGGGTGCCCCATCCCACCCTCTCTCCCTCCTCTAGTGCTGGTCTCATTCTAAGGTGCTAGAAACAGGCACCGTAACTGGAATCTTAATATTCAATATTTCCTTTCCTGGTCGTGTTCATTTTAATTGAACATAATTATTTTAGCTGAAAATGTTTTTCTTTTTTTCCTTTTTTTTTAATAGATTCCTTAGGTGGCTCAGAACTGAAGAGCCAGGATCATTATTTGCTCTGAGTGATGATGGTGAATGTGTGCATTTAGCTTTGTAGGCTATGAGAGACTTTGGCTTAGGTCTCCCCCTGTTAGAAGCAGAACTCAGGGCAAGAGTCCAAAGGAAAGTCCCTATTTTTTTTACCTTGCCAAATACATACAGTTTTTTCCAAAGCCTGCGAGGCCAGGTCGGACACTCCGGAACTCGGGCTGGAACCCGGGCAGTGCAGGAGAGCCCACCCTGGCCCCGCACCTTCCCCACTGGCTGCCCACCTGCAGCTCTATCCTGCCCTGCAAGGGGCCTCATGCACACAGACTCAGTCCAGCCCCACTTCCGAGCTCTGCCCCTACCCCCTCAAACAGCCACCTCAAGCCTAAAGGTTCCTGTACTGGTGGCGGCCTGCCCTTCTACGAATGAATCCAAAGGAAAGGTTTGTGCAGGGCGTGGAATAAGCTTAGAGCCACGTGAACAAGACACTGTAGGCCCTGCATACTTGGGCCTGGTCTGGAATGGGGGCCCTGGGATCCAGTTGGGCAAATTCCCACAGGCTTCTCACGTTTGGGGCAAGAGTGTGGCTGGAAGAAGGCAGAGCAGGGTCCTCATGATAAAATGTAGCCATTTACAGATACTGCGAAACATTTTTCACAAACTACTTCCGTAGCATTGCCAGTTGAAAATTATAAAAAATCCATGAGCAAAAGGAAAATTCAAGATAGGAAGATCCGAGGAAGAAATTACTGACCTATAAATTAATGTTTGGTTGGTATAGAAAGGAAGACATTCTGTATCATGCCACCCTGTGATCCCATGGAATAGAGCTTGTCCCTTTCTTAAAAGTAAAGAAATCCACCCTTACATACAAAGCATTAGGAGATAGAGTTTTGGAAATGGTTCGAATAAGAAACTCCATAAGAAAATTTTCGGTGTGGAAATTCTAGGGATTGGTGTTCTTTAAGAGACCAGGTGGTTTAACTGGGGTTTGGTTTTTCCAGGTGAATTACTGGAATTCTAACGTGAATGAAGTCCAGGGCGTTGTGATGGATCAGGAGGGGAAGGCGGTGCACCGGCTGTTCGGGAAATGGCACGAAGGCCTCTACTGCGGCGTGGCCCCCTCCGCAAAGTGCATCTGGAGACCAGGTGAGACCCGCCTGAGTGTCCTGCCTCAGGAGGCCCCCCTGGGTGAACTGACGGGGAGGGAGGGTCAGATCATCCCGTGCGGTCCGCCTTGTGCTGTCTTCAATAGTGAGCTGCACGACCTAGATGCTAAGGCAGTTGTAGTTATATTTATATTTAACGTGTAAATTATTGTCCCAATATTTCATAACAAGTTACAAGATTCAGGCCCAATCTAACCAATGGGCTTCATGTAAAAATCATTCTAAATGCTGGCATTTCAATGCCTAAGCTAGGTATAGTTACCAAAGAGTGTAGTTCATTGAAATACACAAACTCAGATCCTTACTCATGTTATTTATTGTGTGTTAATAAAACAAAGGAAAGCCTGTGAACATATAGTCCACAAATTCAACAACTTACCAGAGTTAAGTGATCTCTTCATTTGAGCAGCAAAAAGCTATAATATGTTGACATTTCATAAAACACATCAAGGGAATTCTGGTGATACACTAGCATATAATTGAATGTCAAGTATAAAGAGAACAAGTCTCCATATGCCATTTATTTTCATTGGAATTTTGTCAGTTAAGCCCTAACTTTAAAATTAGTTGTTAGTTTCTTGAGGGACCTCAGTGTGCATTTACGTTTCCTGCTAGTTGAGTGGTTAGTTCATTCTGCAGGTATTTACTGAGGACTGGCTACACGTCAGGCTTCGCTCTGGGAGCTTGAAATATATTAAAGAGCAAGGTATACAAAGATTCTGCCTTTGAGTTTAGTTAAAAAGGGTCAATAAATATTAATTTAGATCTGCACCTTTTTCTGTTCTAAAAGGAAGTAAAGTGTTTCTGGTGAAATCTTAATGTTCATAGCTAATCACCCTGGCATTTAGTTACCTAACTGAGTATTTAAGAGAAAAATTATGGTGTAGTTTAGCCAGCAAAGACTACTCTATGTACAGAGTTTCATTTTAAAGGCTAGATTTTATTAAATACATGAGTCTCTCAGTTCTGATCATTGACATAAAGTTTCCCACCTAGCAAAATAAAAGCAATTTAAATCAATTGAAAAAACGTATCATCTAATGTTTATGACTACAATTTTGTCGATAGTCTGGACATTCATTAAACACCAGGGTTAAGTCAGCTTCTGTGAGTGTTTGAAACCTCTTTGTCTCTCACGGCGGCTTGCTGGCCTCATTCCAGGTTCCTTGCCAACCAACTATGAGCTCTACTATGGCTTCACGAGGTTTGCTATTGAGCTCAACGAGTTGGATCCTGTACTGAAAGATCTCCTCCCACCGACAGATGCCCGGTTCCGACCAGATCAGAGGTGAGCATGGCAGTGGCATTTGAAGTGGACACTAGATCACAAACACTACACATCATTGAGACTTATTTTCACTTTATTTATTTATTTATTTACAGGTTTTTATATGTATTTATTTATTTATATTTATTGAATCATGCATCTATTCCTTTATTTACTCAGAAACATTTGTTTTCTACCCTGGGTAAAACAGTGCTGTCACAGGATGATTAGAACAGGGGATTAGCTCAACAAAAAATTTTCCAACAGAAGATGACACAGATTTTTTTTAAGTTTCCCCTCTCACCCCTAAACTTACCAGAACTCTGCAAATTCATGAATTCTCTCTTAACTAAATACAGAATCACTCCTCACCCAGTGTTTATACTTGCTTACTTCTATCACACTGAAGCACGGAATATCGTTTAAACTGGAGAATGAGATATAATAAGTCACAGGGACACGTAGGAATGCTTTTAGTCAAAGACTGGAGTTTGCCCCATGGTGTGGGTCCCACAGGCTGTGGGATGTGCTCAGAATACAGTGCCCATAATACCTTCTGGTTCTTTTTTATTATTTTCCTGCATCTCTGTACTCATGTTGCTCATTCCTACAGAATTAATTTTACTTTTTTCCAAAACCTTTATATGCCATACAAATTCCATGCAAGATCTTTTTCTGTTTCCAGTGTATTTGTGGCTTTACCCGTCCCCTGCCAAAATGTCCCCAGTGTTGAATGTTCTGCTGTTCAGCTCCCTTAGAACCCACTCTCTCTAGAACACGTAGCCTCACTGTCTGACAGTCACGTGTATCAATAAGCTTCCTGTACAATGTGTATCACGTTGTGTCCCTGTGCTCTGCTCGTATTTTGAAATGGAAATATTTGCAAAACACCGTTGGGTCTGCTTTTTCTTTCTCAATCCTATTTCCATTATTTCCTTTCCGAATTTCATTTACCATTCATTTCCTTTCTGTGACCTTTTGTAATTTTCTCCAACTGTTAACTTTTTTTTTAATCAATTTTTCTCTCTCCAATAAAACAAGAAAACACCTTCCCTCTCAACCTGTTCTAAAAGGAAACGGAGAACAGCCAGTTACCATCCTCCATTCTGTGGCCCTTAGCAAGTGCTTTTTGATCACATGGAAAAGGGGCACAGCCTGGGACTTCACGGCCTTCTAACCCTGGACTCCGGTCGTCCCGAAGCTATCCAGCTGTAGAACCCTAGACAGCACACAGCGGGGGGAGGGCGTGGGTGGAGGTGGGAGAGGATATGGGGGAATAGATGGTGATGGAAATAAATTATTAAAGGAAGGAAGGAAGGGAGAAAGGAAGGAAAGTCATCCCGGCCAAACCACTCACCTTTCACTTCTACCACTGTGTTGCCATGTGCGACTCAGTTCACATACACAGAAAAGTATTCGTGGGTGGCACGCAGAGGCAGTGTGTCCTGGTGTGGGAATATTCTCAGCGTGTGACTGTTCACTACAGTATGTCCACAGCAACCAGAATGTAATTTTATATAAATAAAATCATTTTTAATCAGAAAAGAGGATGATATGTTAAAAGATTAACTGCTTTCTGCTTAGATTTTTGGAAGAAGGAAATCTAGAAGCTGCAGCAGCAGAGAAGCAAAGAGTCGAGGAACTCCAGAGATCTCGAAGACGATACATGGAAGAAAACAACCTTGAACATATACCAAGATTTTTTAAGTGAGTCAGTTCATTCCCATAGCAAGTTCCTGTTTTGCAAACGGTTGCCACAAGCAATGAGAAACTCCAGCTAAAAAGAAAATGAGGGACAGTTTCATGTCCAAGGAACAGAAAGGTGGAAAAATTAAACGGATTTCAGTAAATGGTTTTGGCATTGAAAATATTGAATCAGATTTTGCACTTGTGAAAAGTTCTTGTAAGCATAAAAATAAATTTTTCTTACCAGCTCTTTTCTTTTCATGAGCATCAGAAAAGAGTGAGGGTCTTAACCCAGAACGCCCTTTGTCCTTCCTCCCCAGCCTTTCACATGGGGGAGCCGTGTTCCACTCCCTGACCTGAGACGGGATGGGAGCCCTCTGCCAACAAGGTCGCCCCCGCTTCCTTAGTCTTTAATTTTATCTCAGGCACCCGGAGCTTGTGTCCGTGCAGATCTGGTCCCTGCGGGGTGGGAGAGTGGGGGATTATTACAGGGCTGTGTGCAGGGTTATGTGTCCGTCACATGGGTTAAACTGTAGTTTCCAGAGCCAGGCCAGATCAGCTCAGAATAGCCTCACCTCCAGCCAGCTGCTGTCTCATGGCTGCCCTGGGGAGGAACGCAGCGTCGCTCTTTTGATATCAAAAGTGTGCCCTTGGACGCAGCCCTGCAGAGACTCCAAGTGCACACTTCCCCCCAAGTGAGGCAGAGACCACACGAGTGGGTCTGGGGCCTGAAGCTCCTCGTTACAGTATTTGTACACACTTTGTCAGAGGCACTGTACTTTCCAGCTCCACCTGAAGGTGATTTTTTTCTTCTCCTTGGCCCCTCTCCTCATGACCATTCCCTCTTCCATTTCAAATGTTTAACAACAAAAATGAGTTCATTTCTGGTCAAAAATAGTCAAGTCACCGATAAGCAGAGAGGGTACCGACTGGCTTATGAAGGGCTTCTTACACGTCTTGTCTCCCGGAGAGGGCCTGACAATCAGGTCACCACGATGTGATTTGTGACTAATGTTGATTTTTCTATTTTCACAGAAAAGTGATTGATGCCAATCAAAGAGAAGCCTGGGTTTCTAATGACACCTACTGGGAGCTGCGAAAGGACCCTGGGTTTAGCAAAGTAGACAGCCCCGTTCTTTGGTAACCTGGGAATGTAGAGCTAGCCAACATATCCCGCTCTGAATGAATAAGTAACTATGCACAATTATGTTTCTTAGAGCTCCGCGTGGTTTCTGGGTCGACTGAACACCGACCGTTTGCTTTTCTATTCATCTTTATAACGGACGTTCAGAAGTGCATTAGACAAAGCCCCTGGCCACTTTTGGATCCTTTGTTTTGCTGCAACCATATTCCTTAAAAAAAAACATCTACACCCTCCTCGAAAAGTGGAATTAAAGGAACAGAATATAAAGTCCAAAGTCTGAAGAGTTTATGAAGAAAAACAAGCCGTAACTGGTGCTTAAAGCTGATCTAGAGAGTTTAAAGCAACGTGACATAAACCACGAGCTGGGTCCTTTGTCCGGAAGCGCCATCCCCTCATCGTCGGAGCTCCTGGGTCACGACCTGCGGTCAGCTGGGATCCGGGTGTGCCCGCTGGATGTGGAGTGCCCGTGCTGGCCTTGTCCGTGAGACGTAATGCTTCTCAGAGCCTGTTCCGTCCGCCCGCCATTGTTCATGCCTTAAGAAATGCAAAGATGTACAATAAATCGTTTTTTTAATGTGTGCTCATGGGTTTATGTGAAGGACAGATCTTTTGAATCATGGCATGATTCACTTCGTGGGATCAGAACAGTTAGGAGTCTAACTTAAATGGATTGAAAAAGCAAAGCGTGCTTTCCTTTGACACTTGGGTGGCTGTACCGTGTATCTGAAGGGCAAGGAAGAAAACAGTGTGCTAGGTAGATTTCTGTATCCACATTGCTTGTCCGGTTCCTGTCCTGCGCCCAGATAATAAACCATCCCTCTTCCACCTAACCTCACAGTGTGCCCTAGTGTTTGTCAGTATCTGTATTTGATTTGAACACTTGCCATCAGTGTTAAAACCTTGGAAGGAAGTAACAGAGAGCTGATGGGATTTCCGGGTGGGCTTAGGAGTACTGTAAACGTAACTGTTCGTGAGTGAAGCACAATGTAATACCCGTTACTATCCTGTGCCCAACCCACTGGCACCAGTGGGAATCCCACTGGGAACGGAAGCAAGAATGCTAGTAGCTAGCAGCTTGTTTGCGTTGCTTAAATGAGTTCTATGCAAAAATCATATTTTACATTTTCATCAAGTGATTCTGTTGATACATGACCATACACTAAGCATTTACCTTGCTGTTGGCAAAGATGTGAAACTTAAGTAAGAAGTTTCTACATTCCAACAAAAAGCGGGGGAGGGGGGCAGAAATGCGTTACCGTGCTTCAGGGTTTGTTTTTTCCTCCAATATACAGAGGCTTCTGTAGGTACTGCATTGGTATTCCTGAGTTTCTGCACGTAGACGACTACCTAAGTAACTGTACATTAAAAAAATCTCTCCAGAGATGAATTATAAAATTACATACATTTTATTCTTAGGTTTTTATTCTAGATCCTTACCATGAGGTTTGAAGTGTCATTTTAAACTCTGATAGTGAGGTTACTGTCATTTAACATTTTGTTAGGAGGTGTTGATTTTAGTGTTATTTCTCAGCAAAGCTTTCCTAATAATGGCTAATCCGCTATCAAATCTATACTGCTCATGAGAGCATAAGGCAAGCTCTGAAGTCTCCACTAGGTGGAGCAAAATTTTAGTTGTCCTGAAACTCACTCCTCCTTTGATCCTGGGCTCCGCATTATGCATGCAGTGTGCATCGGTTTAGGGTGAAATTTCACTTTCAAGTGCTCCATCGCCAGAGCTACGTGTTCCATCGAAGCAACACCCTGTCTAGGTTTCTCGATGCCTTTTAATTCCCATTTTAAATCTATAGGTGGCTCGCCCCGTGGTAGTAAAATTCTTCCCTTGTTGTTGATTGCTTTTCTGCTCATTCATCTTGCCTCCCTTTTCTCTGCATTAGAATTCTATTAACTCCCTCATAAAAGTCTGTTCTGTCCCAACTGATAAAGCTTTAAATACCGTTTAAAGCAGTGCTGGTCTCTACTTACTAACACTTCCCTGAACAGTCTCAAAAAATTTCACCGAAAGATAAGGAAAACATTTTGCAAAGTAGAGGTATTCTGAGTAGATAAATAGGAAGGTGAAGCATCAGTTACCAACAAATCTGTCAGGCAGCTGGGAGAGGACCAGGAACCCTCTGGAAAGCAGCTACTGTTTGGGCTGTAATTGAGAAAAAGAATAACTAGTGGGGCGAACTTTTACTAGATAATGAGTTCTGGCTACAAAGTAGGTAAGTGAATATTGGTCAGCACTCACCTGAAACTCTGCTTAGGATTTTAAGATGAGAATGAGGAGGTCAAATGAATTAAAATCACACTTCATAATATCCCAGATTTAGAATCTCTTTTGAGATTCAGACTTCTTGACGAGACTTCCAATTCAAGTGACCAGTTAAACTTGAGGCAGTGCATGCACTCCGACCACACCAGAGTCACAGGTCTCCCCATCACAGACTCGTAATGTCGTGGCTTCATCCTCCATTTCACTTTTATTTTTGATTGACAGGGTGGTTATAGAATTGTGAGACTTACTCTGTTTAGAATTTTCATCTGCAGAAATTTGGAGCTTTTGAGACTAATTTGAACAGGAAAAGGATAGAATAAGTATTAGATCACTCTTGAGAAAACCTGATTTATTTTTTAGAATTTTATGTAAGTCTCATTGCAGGGGCACTTTTCTTAGTTGTTTTTCCCTAAAACAATCTAGGGTAGAGGAGGGCTTAGTAAATCTTTATACCTCCCCTGTGATTTATTCATAAGCTCCTTAATCTCTTCAAGCCGGTCATTGAGTAGTAAGTGACAATGGTCCTGCGGATGTGGCTGGACTGACCAGATCGACGGCTCTCCCCACACGGGTAGACACTAATTATTTTGCTTCCATGTGCTGCCACCCAGGGTACAATTTACCCTCAGATTTTGCTGTTATTTTATTGTTTTTTTAAATTAAGTTATTTTTCATCAGTTACTTTAAAATACCCCGTCATTTCCAGGCAATTGTAAAAGTAAATCTCATTTGGGATACTTTTTAGTATTACATACCGATTACATGTGGCATAAAAACTACCAAATGTATTTTCTAAATAAGAGAAACCAGGGGATTTTTCAATACAAGAGATACCAAGTCGTCAGTTTTCGAAGCCTTTGTTCTTCATCATTCTGGCCCCTGTGACTTTCCGAGACTCCGTGAGCGCCGGGGAGGCAGGTTAAAGAGGAACCTGGTACAACTGGTTTGCTTAGTTCTGGTTACACCACCTGTGACTGGAGAAGAGTTTATGATTAATGTACATTTTTGTCATCGCCTTGTGGACTTTAATTATACATCTTGTCTGACCTTGTTCTCTGTCATACTAGATAATGACGTGTTGATGGGGGCAGAGCTCCTCACACACCGGGGGGTGTGCAAATGTTTGCACTTGGCTCAAGTTGGTGTATCACAAACGTGGCACAGTAAATAAATTTTGTGTACAAAATATTAGTTTATTTCTATGGGAGTCATTATGTTCAGGATATATAAAATGTATCTAATTAAACAACTATGAATCTATTTTGCGCTCTAGAAATGTTCTTTTCGGGGAAAGATGGAAAAAAGTGTCATTGGAGGTAAGATTAAAGTGTTTTGTTTTAGGGTTCTTTCTTTGTTTTTGGTGTTTATTTCAAAAAGCTTTCCAGTCATTTAGAATACTGCTTATCAAACTTAGATCCTCTAAATTTTAATTTAATTTTTTGGTAAAATTGAGGCATTTAAACTATACATTGTATGAATTATTCTGTTAAACCTGACTTTAATACCTTATTGTAAGAACATACATTTGAACTGAATTTTAAGACCCTGTTGGAGTCTTTTCTATTAGAGAAAATGGCAAATTGTTTAAGCAAGGGTTAACTTTAATTCTTCCAAAATAAGATCTAAAGAAGAATGAATTTTTTTAAGATTGCTATAATGAACCAGAATGCCCAACATCTTAAACACGCATTGAAAAAGCTCCCAACAGTAAGGCGACCTACAGGTGGCAGCTCCCTGTCAGTCGAATGCACCTCCTGTTTTCCAAACAACTTCCGGAACTGGCCGACTTTCTCCTTCCCCTGGTCCTGACCCCGGGAGGGGCAGGAGCACACGTGTCTGTTCTGCGCTGTGCGTGGAGCGTCTGCAACACATGCAGTCACTACACGCAGTTGTGTGGTGACACAGCGATATCGGAGCCACTGCATTCAGCCGCCTGGGGAACACTGTTAAGTGTTCGCGGGTTAAAAATTGCCCACAACTGCATATGAATTCACTCATATCTCCAGATGGGTAGGAAAAAAAACCATAAAACAGAAAGTATGTTTTTGGCAAATTTTGTTATCATGCTTTCCTTCTACGTACATATAAATGAGGGCAATTGAGGAGAGAGGCATAGTGTTCAGAAAATGTATCTAATCCTCTTTGAGTTACCTGTTTCTTCTTATTTCTAGTTAATAGGGTAAGTAACAATACTGTTAAGGAAGAATAATACTAAAATGATTAATTCTTTTATCTTAGGTACCAACTCCCCCTCATTACCTTCATCCACTCGTCCAGTTATTTCTTTGGGAAATAATGTGGTTGCTAGAAACCTTTTTAGTAATTTCAAGCTTGTTTAAAGAGCTCTGTTGAAGCGTAACTGATACACAGTAAGCCTGACGTCCCTGAGCCTGAGCCTGACGTGGGCACACACGCGACACTGTCAGCATGGTCACAGAGCGAACCGTCCGTCCCCGCCAGGCAGCCTGTCCCTGTGCAGTTTCTCTGTCCTGCACCCCTCCCACCTCCAGCCCGAGGCAATCACTGACTTACTTTTTTCACACTTTTCCTATTGTTTATTGGGGTGACATTGGTTAATAAGATCACATAGGTTTCAAGTGTACTTTTTCACTTTTTAAAATCTACATTTCTTGTATTTACTGCATATGGGGTTTTTCTAGAAGGTTGTGTGCAAATTGGTGGGCGTATGCCTCCAAATTCCTCCCTGGCCTCCACCCCAGTACCCTCCATGAAGTAGTAACACATTACAAGGGAAAGAGGATGTTAGGTTCTCGTTCTGATAGCACAGTAAAAATTGTGTTTGAAATACTTAGAAAACAGTAAATCTTTTCATATCGAAGTGGCCATGTAAAAATGAATTCATTCCTATCTTTTGGGGGGTCCGAAATAAGGGTAAAACAACTTGCTGGCAGCGTTGGGGGAGCCCTGGGAAATGTTCTCTTGTTTGTGATGAAACACTGACAAAACCTTGGGAATCCAGGATGGCTGCCCTGGAAATGACGTTGTGCCGACGATGATGAAGGACGGACCTACACCGAGTTGTTTACTATTTGCCTCCCAAACCCCACTTCTGTGTCACAAACATTCGAAACACAGTGCTTGAGAAAGCTGCTTTCCCATCTCTTCTATGGCCCCACTTCCTATCTGGAAACAAAGTTGCTAAACCTAATTTTGAAAAAGAAATGGAAACGAGTGCCCAGAGTCCATGAGCTTCCCGCCCGTGGCAGCGGTACAGGTTGAAAACTTACTCCTTGTATCCCGCACCCTGTCAGAGTCTTTTCCTCCAAAATAGAAAGCTTTCCAGAGACTGTCAAATACATCGTGATTGACATTAAGTGCAAATGAAGAGAAGAGGTAAGAAGGAACAAAGGAGAATGAAACGTGGGAAAGAAAAGTTGGATCTCTAAGCAGGGCGAGCATCATGCTCTTTGGCTGCCTGTGGATGGGTCCCAGGGGCCAAGTTACTGTGTTTGAAGTTTGTTTACAGGCAGACTGATTCGTCAGCTTCACTCCAAAGACTCTGAGTCCTTAGATCTAGGGTGTAGGCCAAGAATCTGCATTTTAAGAAGCACCCTGGGCCCCGGGGAATTTTGAGGCAGGAGTGTGAGCTGGCTGAACCACGCACTCACACCCAAGTCCCTGCCCCAACCTCAGCCTTTTGTCTGTTTTTTCTCATAATGACGTTCAGTAGTCAGTAAGAAAGTCAAGTGTGAGAAGGCTGACTAGAGCCCAGGGACTTGTGACTCCCTTGGCCATGTATGGCTTCTTCTCACACTTCGACCTCTGTCTCCGTGCCGGCTCTGTAATATGGAGGTGCAGAGTAGGGAGCACAGAACTCTACAACCTAAGTGTGAGATCGTGCTAAGCCAGAGACCATAAGAGTGTGTTCCTGGAGGCAATCTAACCAGCCCAGACAACTGAAGTCTACTCTTCAAGGCCATGATCAGCCCCTCCCGCCCCACCTTCCATTTCTCCTTAGACCTGGTCCATGTCTCTGAGAGGGGCTTCCAAACGAGTTGACGGGGCCCCAGCTGGTGGGTGCCAACAAGGAAATTCTGTGGCAAAGCCCGTTCTTCATCACTTGACTGATGATTTCCTGACAAGGCGGAGCAGCAAATTCTTTATCCAGGTCACTTTATTCCCTGAAAATAATATAAAATTTTTGTTTCAAAAACTTTCTCTGTGAAATTGCTCGGCTGTAATTGAAGGTGTAAAGACAAAGGCAGTAGTCAGGTACTATTAGTTTGCATATGGTCGTTTTGAGAGAGAAAAATTAACTTTTACCTTACATTAGGGATAGAATTTCAATCAACTTTTTACTGAAAAGCAGCTTATAGTTAAATCTCCTTATAATAAAAGAAAAATTATTCACAGAAAAAAATTGTGTACCTGTGTCACCTCAAAATAAGAATTATGCCTCTTCAGTGAATGTTGTGTAGAAGAGTGTTACATTTGTAAGAGCACAGGACACTCAATAAATCTTAAATAAACTGTATAAAGAGGTTTGTTTATTGTGTATAGTTTGTTCTGATGGACTGTCCCCCAAATTAGTGTTTTTATCTCCAGCAAGAGTCTTCAAGTAGGCTATAAAGGAGACTGGGTACTTATTCTGACTTCACTTCCAGCTCTTTTTTTGTGCAGTAACTATGTAGAAACTGTTTTCAAATCACATACTAGAACGCAGGACCTTTTCCTGAATTTTGAACTTTACATGAAAAGACTTAGAAAGCGGGCTTCAGTTTTCCATTTGTTTAAACTGTGAGAGTGAAGCTGTAGTTCATGAAGACTGCAGGCAACTCAGGGTTTTCCAAGACCTGTGTGCTGTCACCGGAGAAAGCAGTTCCGACAAAATAATGGAGTATATCCTGTTTTCAGTCTTCACATGCATGGTAAGTAGCCAATATATCAGCCTTAGCCTCTAAGTCTCTAATTTTGTACAAAGAGGTGGAGGAAGAAATGTTTTGAGAGGCATTTTCAAAGAAAGCAATATACCAAACTTTGAGTTACTAGAATCTCAAAATGCCTTTAAAAACAAACAAACAAAAACCCGACAATTGCCCTATTCCAGTCCTGCTGGACTATATTGAACCACAGGCCACTGGACCTTTCCACAGCCTGGTGCACTGTGGCGTGTTTACGGGGTGGACACAGAGATGTGAGGATCTCGTACTATCACCTCTGGGGGAAGCGTTCCTGGGACTGTACTGAGAAGCTTCGAACAGGGTGGGAGGGAGCACATGAAGACGTCTTTCTTCCTGTGCCCTTTTCTGTGACACACCAGAAGTTCTTAGCCTACGAGGAGGAAGAGAGGGAGAAAAAGAGAGGGAGAGCAAGACTGAGAAAATAACTTGAGACGCCAAAGGAACACCCCTCCGCTTGTTGTATGTAAGAAAGTAACTGGAATGCAAATTGAAAATGAATAACAGATGAAACTTTTATTGGCGCAGTTTGTGATTATGTAATCACCACTACCATCAGTCAGTTTCTATTTATAATTATATAAAATCATACCACAGAATTAGCCTCTTATGTGTGCACATAACCCAAGCTACAGGATACTACTGCTGGTTTGTAGGTAGTGATTTCTTGGTTTGGTTTTAGCTTCCTGGGTACAAAATGTGGGTGGCACACTGGGACAAACACAATCGAGTTTGTGACAGTCCTTCTGCTCACCTGCTCGGAGAAAGCCCTCAGGCAGCGAGGGCTGAGTACTGACCGGGCACTGTGGTGGCCTGCTGGCAGCTGCTCGTCCGGGCGCCCACCTTCTCCACACAGGCTCAACTGACAGGGCTGTTCTCTCCTTACACAATGGCTTTGATGGGTTTTCTGAATTTGGAAGGAAAAAAGTGAAAATTACAAAACTAAATGCCTGCCAGGAAGCTCTCAATTTCATAACAAGGTCATCCACGTAACAAGTACTCTAAAAAAAACAACAATGGGGACATTCAGCATTCCCCAATTACTCCTGAAATGGCCCACCATTTTTAGAGTCTACCCCAGATAAACCAAATGTTAACTACTTGGTATTTTAAACCACCCTTCAAACTCGGGTTATTATCTATGGAATTTTAGGCAGAGAAATATGAGAATAAGAATTTTTTCTCTCAAGGAAAATCAAACCACTTCACATTCAACCTTTCTTCTGGAAGACTCTCCCAGCCAAATGCTTAATTCTTCACTGTATTTCTCAAAATTTTCTGCATGCTATCACAATAATTTTCGGTTGTTACTTTTTTAAGCTTCCCATCTTCCTTAAAATTGTATTTTAAATCCTCTCTTACTAAATCTTCCTCTGTTCTGTCTTATATTAACCTATGTAAAATACATTTATATTTGTGGAATAATATGCTCTCTTCAAAAAGTACCAGTCGTTAGGTGAGGTCTCCGCAGGTTAATTCTCCAAAGTCATTGTGTATTTACATCTGGAGTAAAGGAAAATAACAGAGGAAGCCTTTTCATTAATCTCGACATGGTTCTGGGCAAATTAAAATGATGTTTATTCAACACTGGTTCTCAGTGATCCCTTTAAATACCAGTGCTGTGTCACCAACATAGTCTGCACCAGCCTTTGCGTTTTGTGCATTTGCTCTTACGTGGCAGCTGGGTATGCAGGCACCTAAGCAGGCGCAGCATGCACGCAGACTTGATTACCCGGGACGGTGGCCGGGCGGGGGTCCCAGCAGGGCTCTCGCAGTCAGCGATGCTCAGATTTATGGGACCAGCTCCGAGAGTTCAAAGTCACTTTCTGAACACAAATTGGCCAAGCATAGCTAGTAATATTTAATGAAATATACTCAGCTTTTTTTATTTTGTTCCGCGAGAAGAATGTTTCTTCACAGTTTAGCTGAACTGGTGAAAATGCTTATGGTTTGTATTATTAAAAAATTTAAATTAAAGAACCACATTAAAATGAAGAACCAAAAAATTAAAAATTAAATTACCATATGATTTGGCAATTTTATTTCTGGGTGTATGCCTGTACAAGTTTGCTAGGGCTGCCATAACAAAACACCAGAGTCCGGGTGTCTTAAACGACAGAAATGTATTTTCTCGTAGCTCTTGGCCAGAAGTCTGACATCAAGGTGTTAGTGGGTTTGGTTTCTCCCAAGGCCTCTCGCGTGGCTTGCAGATGGCCACCCTCTTGCTGGCTCTTCCCATGGCTGTCCCTCTGTGGTGCACGTACCGTGGTGTCTCTCAGTGTGTCCACATTTCCTCTTTTTATACGGAAACCAGTCTGATTGGATCAGGGCCCACTCCAGCCCCTCATTCCAACTCAGTCACCTTTTCATAGGCCTTATCTTCAAATACATTCTGAGTCACATTCTGAGATACTGGGGGTGAGGACGTCAAAGATGAGTTTGGGGGCAACACAATACAGTGCCTAAAATACCCCAAGTAATTAAATTTAATGTCTCAAAAAGATACTTAAAACCCAGGTTCATAGCAGCATTATTCACGATAACCAAAATGTGGGATTAACCATTTCTGTCTGTTAACAGATGAATGGATAAACAAAACATGGCATATATGTGCAATAGAATATTAGTCAGGCTTAAAAAGGTAAGAAATTCTAACACACACTATAAAATGGATGAGTCTTGAAGATATTATGCTAAGTGAAATAAGCCAGTCACCAAAAAAGAAAAAAAACCCACTAATACTATATGACTCTACTTACCTGAGTTACCTGGACAGTCGAATTCATAGAAGCAGAAGTATAAGGCGGAATGCCAGGGGCTGAGGGGAGCAGAAAATGAGGAGTTAGTGTGTGAAGGGTGCAGAGGTTCAGATTTGCAAGGGGAAAAGAGTTCTGGAGAAAGGTGGCACAACCATGTAAATGCTGTAACTACTGACTGTACACTTAAAAATGGTTTCAATGGGGCTTCCGGCCAACATGAAGGCATAGGTAGACGCACTGTGCCTCCTCGAACAACCAAGTTAGGGACAACAACAATATAGAAACAAAATAACAACCAGAACTGACAGAAAATTGAAGTGTATGGAAGTCGGACACCCAGGGAGTTAAAATTAGACACGCTGATCCAGACTCGTAGGAGGGGCAGAGTCCGGCCGGGCGCGGGAGGGGGAGCAGGGAGCAGAGAGCAGAGCAACGGGGCGGCACACAGGACTGCAGCGGGCAGACCCTGGGCACACAAGTGGCGGTGGCTGGCGGGCCCCAGCTGAGGGGTGGCGACCGGCAGACCCGGTGAGGCGGCCATTGTGAAGCAAGGCACTGTGTACAACTCAGGGCCCCAGTGCCCGGAAATAGAGCTTTGGGGCACTGACTGAAAAAGAGGGTCCCGCGGGGTGCACAGGCCCACCCACATGGGAATTGATGCCAGAGGGGCCCAGTTGGCTCGAAGAAAGAGGCGGAGGGGTCTGGGGTCCTACAGCGAGCAGAGCAAGCACCATTGTTCCTTCTCAGACCCCGCCCCACATATAGCATCACAACCCAGTGATTGGGGTGCCCTGCCCTGGTGAACTCCTAAGGCCCCGCCCCTCACTACAGGTGTTCGACAAGACCAAAAAAAACAGCAAAGAGATGGCTCAAACAGAAGAAGAATTGAAAGCCCCAGAACCCATTCTTTTAAGCGACCAAGAGATAGCCAACCTATCAGATGCACAGTTCAAACCACTGATGATCAGGAAACTCACAGAATTGGTTGATTTTGGTTACAAACTAGATGAAAAATGAAGGCTACAATAAGTGAAATGAAGAAAAATACACAGGGAACCAATAGTGATGGAATGAAAGATGGGTCTCACATCAATGGAGTGGACTAGAAGGAAGAAAAAGATATACAACCAGAAAAGAATGAAGATATAAGAATTCAAAAAAATGAGGAGAGACTTAGGAACCTCCAGGACATCTTTAAACGTTCCAACATCTGAATTATAGGGGTACCAGAAGGAGAAGAGGAAAAACAAGTGGAAAAGATATTTGAACAAA
>CM052541.1:41358348-41433467 GCA_028533065.1 Trachops cirrhosus | reverse complement strand
AAATGTTAAAGGGACTTATCTAAGAAAAAGAAGATAAAAAACATGTGTAGTAAAATGACAGCAAACTCACAATTATTAGCAACCATACCTGAAACAAAAACAAGAAGAAACTAAGCAAACAACTAGAACAGGAACAGAACCACAGAAATGGAGATCACATGGAGGGTTAGCAACAGGGGAGTGGAAGGAGGAGAGAGGGGGAAAAGGTATGAAGAATAAGTAGCAATGAAGGTAGATAGAAAATAGACAGGGGAAGGGCAAGAATAGTAGGGGAAAAGTAGAAGCTAAAGAACTTATATCACATGGACATGAACTAAAAGGGGGGGAATGTGGGTGGGAGAGGGTGTGCAGGGTGGAAGGGAATGAAGGGGGGTAATAATGGGACAACTGTAATAGCATAATCAATAAAATACATTAAAAATGGTTTCAATGGTAAATTTTATGTGTATTTTACCACAATTTAAATTTTTTTAATTAAAAAATGACATTAATGTATACACATGTATAATTGTTAAATTCCTTGTTTTGACATCGTACTATATTTATTTCAATTCTCATCATTTCAGGTGAAAGGCACAGGGGACCTCTCTGTACTATCTTTGCAACTTCCTGTGACTCTATAATCACTTCAAAGCAAAAAGTCTTTTTAAAATAATAGTCTGCCAATTCAATCTCTTGAATCAGGACAACAGAACTTCTCGGAGACAGAGATTAAATAGCCTATTTAACCACAAGGCCCATGAGGGTACTTTGATCTGAAAGAAGTTCACAAGCTGGCACCCAGCAGAACCAATCATAACCCTTGTCATGATTGTTACAAGTTATTAGCTTTCAAGGGAAGTTGAATTAAAAGCTTTCTTTCGGCATGTGAGCTTGGTAACAGCTTCCTGTTGAGTAGTTTCCAACAACAATTCTGCTGCATGTCAAATGCCTCATTTGCCCAACAGCAAACCAGGAGATGCAGCCCAGGTTCTCCCCGAGTTTCATTCAACAGCACACTGTGAGGGCGGCACTGGGAGTCGCCTCTGCTCAAAGCCAGCTTCCCTCCAAATGCAGACACAAGCTCTACCCCTTCCTTCTGAAGAGTTAGTCTCCCCAACCCCACTAATAACAGGGGTCTAAAAAAGTCTACAAGTTATGGGTGCCAGTCTGTCTCAACTACCAACTCCCTTAATTCGAGCAGTTGCAAATTTATTAAGGGTGTTGGAGGTGATGTCTAGAATTTTATTTACTTTTATCATGTAGGATTCAAACCTCCAATTTTCCACTGTAATCACTGCCTCTGGAATAAATCCTCCTGGTTACCTGGCTGTAAACTCTCACATAAGGCTAGTTATAGAGGAAATTCAGGGGAGAGCTCTTCTTTCAAGGCCAAGTAACCAGGGTTGTTTCGCAAGCATACAAAGGAGAAACAGATTTCCCCATTCACTATGAAGACACATCCGTATGTAGGGCCCAATGCCTGGGCTTAGCATAGATGAGTAGATGACCTGCCTTGTGTGATCTTGCAGTGCCACAGACTGAACGTTTGAGTCCACCCACCCACGCCAAATTCCTGTGGAAACCTAACCCCCAGTGTGATGGTATTAGGAGGTGGGGCCTTTGGTAAGTGAGTAGTTCATGAGGGTGAAGACTTCATGAATGGAATTAGTGCTCTTACTTAAAAAAGACACCAGAAAACTCCTTCTACCATGTGAGGTTACAGCAAGAAGAGGATCGTCAATGAGGACAGGCTCTTACATCAGTCTGCCGGCGCCCTCATCTTGGACTCCCCAGGCTCCAGAACTGTGTGAAGTAAACTTCTATTGCTTAGAGTCTGTGGTGCTTTGTCACAGCAGCCTGCACTGACCCGGACATGTAGCATGCCTCAAAAACTTAAGAACTAACATCTGAACTCTGATCATGAAGTACAAACTAATTTTGGCTAAGTGATCAAAAATAGACATTATGAAAATTCTTCTAAGCCCATTTTAGGGCCTGCCACAATCATGAGAAGTAGGTTTCCTTCTCTTTTTCGGCTTCCAAACTGTGATCTCCAATTACAAGCACTCAGTATTTATGTAACAATAGTAATAATTTGTAAAAAGCCTTCTCTGTACCAGGTGCTTTAAAACATTATCTCACGGTGCCAGCTGGGCGCTAGAAGTATCAGTGGGGTCACTTTGTAAAGTATATGATAGTCTAACCACTACTCTGTACACCTGAAACTAATACAAAATAGTATTAAATACGACCTGTGATTTAAAAAATAAAAAATAAAAAAATGTATATCCCTTCTCAGCCTTTTGGCAAAGATCCAGTGTAGTACCTGTTGTCAGTTTAAAATTTAAAAAATGTATAAAAAATTGTCTCTAATGCCCCAACAGCATAAAGAGGTGGTATTATTTACTTCAAGTACAGAAACTGAGGCTCAGAAGAATTAACTTGCTCAAGCTCACAAACAAAAAAAAATATTCAACAAGAGAACAAATATAGGCTGAAGTGAAGGAAAATAAAAATTTTTAAATATTATATGTGGATATGGTGGCAACAAAGAGAAGGAAAACCATAGATATAAAAGGAAACTAATTTAAAATGTAAACAATAGCAAATAAGAAACTTTTAGTTTTCTATTGCCGCCATACCAAATTACCACAAAATTAGTGGTTTTAAACAGCAGAAATATATTATGTTACAGCTCTGTATGCAGAAATCCCAAAAGATCTCACTGTGCTAAGACCAAGGAGAGTGCGGTCCTTTCTGGAAGCCTCCACTCACCTCCAGTTGCAGAGGCGGCCCAGTTTCCTCGGCTCAGGGCTCCCTTCCTCCTTCTTCGGACCCGGGAGCGTTCAGCCCAGTCCTCTCTGCGCTGCCGTCTCTCTCGTCTCTCGTTCTCCCTCTCTGCCTCCCTCCTCCTCTTTCAAAGCCCCTTGTGTTTGCGTTAGGCCATCTGGATAATCTGGATAAGCCGTGATACCTTTCTTTAAAGTTAGCAGACTAGCGACTTTAACTCCACGTGCCACCTTAATAGCCTTTTGCCTCGTAACCTAACCTAGTCACAGGTTTAGGCCTACGGACATCTTTGAGGAATCATTATTCTGCCTACCATGGAGAGTTTTAACGACTATTAAATAAATTTATGTGAAACAGAAAAGTGGGCCTTAGGCATTCACTTTTCTATTCTACCGCTCTGTAGAGTGATTTGCAAGATTTCAGGAATTGTTCTCAGTGCTGCCGTTAAAATAGAAAACAAGGAGCCTCCAGACCACAGTCTGGAAGGCACCGGCCTCTCGGAGGCACCCACTGTCCCAGGCTCGCCTTCACTGAGTTTCTAGCACAGTGTGTCCACATGGTTATACTGTATTTTTTTTAATTCCTGTCAAATGAAACAAGATGGCAATATAGTTGACTTCTACCGAAAATCTTTAACTCTTTTGGGTTCAAAAGAGAAACTTTCTAAAAACTATGTTTTTAAACTGTCCTTATCTGATTCAGCTTCCAGGTTATATAGTAGTGGTTGACACAAAACAGTGGTTGAATAGTTTTCATTCTATGTTGTGGAACAATCAGTATAAAATAGAAATCATCTGTTCTTTGAAATTGTGATTGCACTGCTCTCTGAAATTGTTCCGGCCTGGCCAGACATTTTTTTTTTAAACGGAGTCTGGGGAGGTAAGGAGGTTTTCATTATCAATTTAGTTTCTTTAATGGTTATTAGTTTATTCAGATTTCTTGCATTTTATATGTTTTTAATATTTGTCAATATTATCTAGGTTTTGAAAGTTATTGTACATAATTGTTCATAATATTGGCTTATTATGTCTTAAAATTTGCTCTGCCTATAATTATTTTCCCCTTTATATTATATATTTTGTTTCTTTTCATTTTTCTCTCTGGGTTAGTTTATCTTTTTTTTTTTTTTTTTTTTTTTTTTGCTTAACAAATTTAGCCAGAGGTCTGTCTAGCAGCATTGCCTTAGGTTTCATTAATAATCCTCAATGGATATTAATAATCCTCAATGGATTATTATATAATCCATTATATATTGGATATATTATATATTATATAATGGATTTTTTATGTTTTTTTGCCCTTGTGCTTATTTCCCTCTTTGTTTTCTTTGCTATGTTTTATAGCCTTTTGTAATCTCTAATTTCTTAGCTTATTTCTCTTGTGTTTCCACTGTATGTATATATATCTCCTGTTAGTTGTTTTATTTTATTGGGCTAGGAGAGAACTAACTGACCACACTGAGGAGAGAGAAAGAGAAGGACTGAAGACGTAGCAGAGAGAGGAGGAGTCACTGATGCTGCAAGTCGCAGCTAGAATATTCAGCCAGAATCCTGTGAGACATGAGACGAGGAGGAGTGAATAGCGGAAAGTGAAAAGTTGGGGCTATAAGAAAGATGTAATTGGAGCAATGTATTTCAAAGTGTGTTTGAAAAACGTAAGACCCCAACACGGCACCTTACATATCAGGGTGAGGGAAAACAAGGTTTACAGTTGTATGTGAAACACAGAGTTTATTCTTGTGTTATTATTTATTAATTATTGTATTGTTTTCAATACGAACAGCTACAGACCTGCTTTTGCCCACCCTGCATACTACAACTGGATGCTTGCCTAGAGTGACAGTCTGTGGTGGGAAATTGTAAATCCAGGGTCACCATCTTTCCTGCAATAATGAAATGGAAGAGATTGTCGGCAATGAAGTATAAGTTGGGGCCTTAAGGAATGTGGGAAAAGTCTGTAGACGCAGTTGCAGAAACCCCTTGGGAAGTCAGAGGGGGCTAAGTAAAAGGAAAGTGGCAGGAGCAGACGAGCCCTGCCTTCGGGGAACTGGCAGTTTGAGCGGACAGGTGAGTCTTAACTGGCCCATAAGGCCGCCACTTGCCAGATGTGGATATATTGAGCACTGGTAATGTGGTTAGTTTGGATAGATGGGTACTGTCATATAAAATATAGGCTAGATTTCAAAAACAGCATGTAAAAAAGAATGTAAAATATCCCACTAAGAATTTTTATATAGAGTACGTGTCAAAATGAAAATCTTTTAATTTATTGGGTTAAATAAAATATATTAAAATTATTTTCATCTGTTTCTTTTTTCTAGTAATGTGTCTATGAGAAATTTTGCAATTACATATGTGATTTGCATTATGGTTTTTTCTTTTTTTCAGGTGACACAGATCTAAACTGTTAAACAGCAACCAAAGATCTCAGTACCATTTACGAAAAAAGGCCTATCATCAGACAACACAGCCCAGATTGCAACAACAGGAAGTGGTGCAAAGATTCGAGAAAGTATAAATGACCTTGGAGTTGTGCCCTTGGGCCAATTTTTTTTGCTGTTTATTCTGTTGATCCCATAAGCCTGTGCCTGCAGGTTTAGTAGAAAAGTTATAAAGGGAATTTCTATTAGCGTGAGTCACCCCAATTTCATAACTTTGTAAGGAGAACACCTTACATTTGTGCATTTCCAAAGTTTTCAAAGAACATTCATTGTTTCGTTCCATCCTCCTAACAACCTGGGAGGAAGGTACAGCAGGCTGGCTACCTCCATTTTACTGGTGAGGAAATCGAGGCTGGAAGAAGCCGTGTGATGCGAAGGGCATTGGATTCAAGGATGCTGCAGAACAGTGACCTAATGTTATGGAGTGCTGGAAAGAATGCTGGACTTGGAGTCAAAGGTTCCAGTACTTCCCAGACTGAGGGTTTTAAACAGATATTCTTACCCGTTCACCTAAGTTTCATTTACTCAATTATAAAATGGGTTAATCAGAGTCCATATCTCAGTAGTCTGAAGCGTGTCAAAGTTGACATAGTTGGAGCCATTTAAAAATAGAGTCGGAGCCGCCCTACCGGAGAATTGCCTTGCACATCTTGAACATTTGGACTGATTGAACTGGGTCAAACAACCATTGTCTTACAAACAACTATTTTGAAAGCCAGCAGAACAGTGGACTTCCTGACCACAGGGACTGATGATTTGGGGCTATCTGAAGATGGAATCAGTAAGCAATCTTCAGGTTTATACCATCATTAAATTTTTTTTCTTCTTTTTCATGTAATTATTCCTTTCCTTTTCTCATAAAACCCTTGCTTTCACCCTGTAATTGCATCACTATTCGGGTGTCTGACTGACTCTATGCTCCTCAAATTGCAGGTTTTTGATCTCAAATAAATGCTTGTTGCTCGTCATTTGAGCTTTTGAATTTAGGTTAACAGGTATGAGTATCGAGATGATTCACATAAAACACTTGTCACAGTAACTAAATCTTGAGAAACACCTGACAATTTAACTGTCAGCAGTGGTATTAAATCATATGAGTATCATTCACTTAGGTGTGGCAAAGTTCCTTCTAGTACTATTCCTTAGTATTCCAGTCCAGGGGGTGATTCTTCTAACACTTTCTAAAACACTGCTGGAAATCCCCTTAGCTGGTAACAGAGGCTGCTTTTAGAATTACTCTGCAGGCATGACAACAGGATTCACAGAATTATAAATAAACATGCATCCTTTTCTACATTAGCAAATGGAAGCTGCTAAGGTAAATTATCTAATTCTTGGAAATGAGGGGAAAGCAGGATGGCATGTCCTTTCAATGATATATGGCGGTGAAGGCTGCTCCAGGATTATCCAGGGTGATGTACTTCAACTTGCTGTTTATTCTTGACTGAAGGTCCTGAAGTTAGTGATGGTGCATTAAAAGTCCAACTTGTAGACTTTTTTTTCTGGTAAAAGTACAAATTTCTGTCTAGTGAAATAGGTAACCCCAAACATTATCATTTAACCACTTTTGTATCTTAACCAGCAATCTTGCTCCCTATAAGTAAATACCTGAGCTCCACAAATCTCTTTAAACTGGGCAGAGCATCTTACTGGTTCCCTGACTATTTGATGAGTTGAATGAAATCTTTGACATATGTTCATTTTATGTTTTTGTGAGTTAAGTATGCCTTTTGAACATTATCCTCTGAGCACAGAAGGTATGGTAAAGAGGCATGGCTGGTCAAGAAGTCAGGGGAAAAGGATATGAGCTTTGAGTTAGCTCAGGCTTTGAGCCTGGGTTCGGGTACTTAGCAGGCCTTAAATCGTTTCACTTCTCTGAATTTCTCATTCCTCATTTGTAAGAAGGAAATAATATTACCTATCTTACACAGTTACTATAAAGACTAAACCCTTTGGTTATGGGGTTCCTAGGCAGCCAGAAAAAAACTGAGCACTCATTAAAAGACAAACAAACAAACAAACAAACAAACCCAAACCAAACTGCCTCCTCCATGTAGAATCTCCAGTGTAGAATCATCCATGTCCAGTGAGAACTGCAAAAACTCTCAGCACCAAGGAGTCCAACCTCCATCCCCCTCACCTACCCCTGCCCCACCCCCACTCACACAGGAAGAGACTTGACCAAACTTCAGCGTGGCTTCTAGTAGCCTAAAGCCAAGTGCCTAGGACAACCCAGCAGGCCTAGAGTTGCTGTCTGAAAAAGCTAAAGGCAGTCAAAAAAATTTACTCCTTGTTCCAGCTCACACCTGATAGTGTGCCGCTGGCCACCCTTTTCTGAGAGCATTTGTTACCATTGTAAGTCCTTTCTCTGTGCCTTTGAGATGCCTGTGGATCTTCTGCAACCTTTCTCAAGGACCTGGGAGCCAACTCCGTGACAGGTAAGCCTCAAAAATATTAGGACCCTTCTGTCCCGGGGAGACTCTGTTCCAGGGGAGGGGCCTAATGTAGCATGGCCCAGACGGCTTACTCACACCTCTCTGTGCTTCAGTATACTTCTCGGGTCAGCCTGCCCCAGTGTTTAAAAGGCCTCCCGATTTTGGTTTCAGAGGAGAAGAGCTCAGGTTACGCTAGGGTCTCTCCTCTGCAGCAGTAATACTGAGTAAAATCTGTTTTAACGGCCTTTAATGAGTGTCTAAGATAGTAAACAACAAGCTTTGTTTCTCTTTGATGCCAGCATACTCATTATCAATAACAATGGGGGGTGGGGAAAGGCAGGAAATTGTGGCATATTCTGAATATGTGTCACATTGGCAGGATGAGGCTGATCACCACATGGCTGTTTCCCAGCCCTGCTGGGCCTCCAGAATCAGCAATCCCATGCTGGACTTCACAGAAGCTCACACTGCACACATGCACCTTGGCTTTTGGGTTAAGACTTAAGGGGGTTCCCGTGCAAGATTCAGAAGCTCCTTCCCTATGGAGCCCTCCTCCCTCTGGTACCCTGCCTACCAACGCACCAACTCAGCACCCTTTAAGTCTCACTAGACTCCACCTCTCCACACCGCAGCCTCGAGTGTGCTGGTGGGCACAGAGCTAGGGCAGCTGTGGGGCTCACCTCCTGTCTTTCCTCAGGTTAGTAGTCCCTGCTCTGCCCCATGTCTGAAAATGGCTGCCCTGCGTCCTTTGTCCAGTTCTACAGTTGTTGACAGGAGGAGGGTGAGCCCAGGACCTGTTATTCCATCACGCTGGAAGCAAAAGTCAGTTACTCTTACAACAGAGAGGAGGAAAGCGAGGAATGACCAGCTGAAGCCGCGCGTACCAAATCACACAGCTGCTTAAGTGTTGGAGCTGGAATTCAGACCCGGGAAGTCTGGCTCCAGAGCTGCGCGCTTCCTGACTTCGTGAAAAGAGGCTTTATACACGCAGAATGTTTTGTCCAGCATTAGGCAGCATGGGAAGTCCTTAATAAAGTCCAGTTATATTTTGAAACTGTAAAGTGCAGTATGAATTTTTTTCTCACCCAGCTCTTCAAAGCAGAAGGTGGTCAGTGGGACATAAGCCTCCCCACGTTCTTGATTAACCTCAATCTTACTAGTGTCCTACCATTAGCAAATGGAACCAGGGCCTTTACTTAAGTCCTTTATTGCTTAAGTCCTGTTTATGTGCATAAACAACATAGTAAGTCCTTATTCTGCTTACTTTTGCTATTAAAGCCTACTTGTATTCATTAGAATATAAAACAAAAGAAAACGATCCAAGCCATCAGGCACAGATGGGTGCTCCTCGCACTTTCTGAATCTCAAATCAGTGAATGCTGGGCAGTAACACACCCATCTGGCCTTGGAGGAGATTGCAGCAGAATGAAGACGCAAGCTCAAAAATAAGAATCAAACAATTTGTAATAGAACCCAGCATTTAACCTACCATCTAATTCTTAATCTACCACCAAATAGCTCTAATTTTTTCATATTATGTAAAAAAATATAATGAAGACATGTGTGAGCCCACACATTTCCTTGTCTGCCTTGTCTTCCGCCTCTTGTTTTCTGAGATACATATAAATCTTTTCTAAACTTCAGTTATATCTACTAGTACAAAATAGATGCTTTGCAATTACCCACTCACTCTGATTAGAAAAGAAGGGAACACTACCTTGTCTAGATTTTTTTCTTTCTCAACACCCCACTCTTTCCCCAGACCAAACAGATAAGCATACAAACGTATATTCTGGCCCATCGACTCTGACCTTGCTAACATTCAGGCCGACTGAGTAGCAGCTGGAGGTCTTCACTGCACATTGTTCTCTGCAGATGGCCCTTTGGATAAGTTCTGACCTAGAAAAATCACAAAGGGAGGTGAAGGAATCAGGTAATGGTAATTTAAAAGCATAAACGTAGGATTCGGTTTATTGTTACCTTTTTTCCAACAAGCCCATATTTCCCTTTTTTGATATCAGCTTTGTCTGTGGCGGAAAGCCGTCACGATCTCCTACTTGTGAATAGCTCTGAGTATGTTGCCAAGCTAGTAAAATCTCCAGAGAGGACCACATCTTCAATAATTTCCACTAATTCATAATTTTTCAGGCAAAGCTACACTTTGATGAATCAATTAACTGTTCTTTTGGACTATTTTGTTTTTTAAAGATTTTATTCATTTATGTTTAGAGAGGTGGGAAGAGGAGGAGAAAGAGAGGGAGAGAAACATCAGTGCGTGGTTGCCTCTCTCACACCCCCTACTGGGGACCCAGCCAGAAACCCAGGCATGTGCCCTGACTGGGAATTGAACCAGTGCCCCCCATGGTTCGCAGGCCCTCGCTCAATTCACTGAGCTACACCAGTCAGGGCCTTTGGGACAATTTTGAAGGGCCATTCATCTTCAGAGTTTTGATGTTATTGTAGATGTGGCCTCAATCATGGCGGGCTTTGTCCTCAAACCAGAAGAGTTTCTAATCACTTCCAACATATCCTTTTCGGTATCAAGAGGAACCTTTTCAAAATGCAAATATTCTGCGATAGGAGCCCATAAACACACCACCCACAGAGACCTGTAAAAGAAAAACTGCCTACAAACCCACAACCAGTCCTTGATCTGGATATTTTAATAAAAGGCATTAGAAAGATGATCAAAAGAGAAGCCAGAGTACTTTACCAGTTGCAATTGTGTGTGATTTATAAGTTACATGATATATCTGATTGTCTTATTGATGTCTTTTTGCACCAAACTATAAATCCATATCCCAGGTTGGGCTCCCCAGGGAACAGACCTGAGAAGGAGGCCAGGGGCAGGGGGGTTATTAGGCAATGCTTTGGGAATCACCACCTGTGGGAAGAAACCAGGGTTGGGCAGAAGAGGGGTGGGGTTGTGGCACAGTTTCAACAAGTTCTCTGCTGACCCCGCAGGAAACTCTGACCCTGAATGGCCCTTCCACATTGTCCCAAATTGGAGCCAGAGGGCCAGGTTTGGTTGACCAGTCATTGGATGCAGCCTGCCCAAACAAGGGGATGTGACATTGGAGGGAATGACTCTTCTCAACCGAGTAATTCTGAAGAGGACTGATAGCCAGAGCCGGGGTCGTGGGTGTGTGATTTGTGTATTCACACAAGGCCCCACACTTGGAAAGACCCCACACTTAGTTTAATACTCTGCTATCTCTGTCTTAAAATTCTTCATTTTCGATCAATGATTCCTACATTTCTGTTTGCACTGGGCCCTACAAGTCAGGAGCTGGTCCTGCTGACAGCTGAGCGCTGCCTGCCTGCTGCGCTCCCTGAGGCTGGGGTGATGAGGCCTTCGGTCCCGGAGTGGGATCTGGCTGATGGACCACAGTGCCCGCGATAGCCCACCTCCTGCATTGCTTGGCTCCACTTCTTTCCATAAGTTCTGGGACCCTGCTCCAGGACTCCAGCCTCTCTCCCTAAAGGAAACTCATAAGAAGAAAGTGGAATGAACTCCAGTCCCCAACACTGAAACTGGTCTTGGGGCTATACTGACAATCATCGTCTTTCTCCTTTACTATCCATTTTAGGTTTTCCTCACCCTTAGCTAGCACTTCTTCTGGTCTCAGTGACTTACCTGTTCCTTAGAGGTTCTGAGTCTCTGGCCCCATGATCTCATAGGCTCATCATGGCTGCTGTACTTGTCCATTTACGATTAGAATTGGACAAAGAAGCACCAAGAGGTGCCCACTTGGATTGCCTGGGCACCAACTATTCCTCCTCGCTCCTACGTCCCTTTATGATCAGATCACTTATCCCTGCCAGGATGGTGACTCCTCTCTTCGCCCGCTAGAGTTCTTGGCGTGAGAAGCCTGAAGTACCCACACAGATGTGGCTTATAGTTCGATGACATGTCTTGTAGGTCTGCTGGTGGGAGGATCTCACCTTTGGGGAATAGGACCTCTAAATGGCAGAGCCCAGAACTATAAACAGGAAACACAAATTCTCCGCTGAGAATGATGGTAAACAGGCCATGCCTGCTTCCACTCCTTGATTCTGGGAGCTGTGTATTCTGCTTCCTAAGAACACAGCATCATATAAAGTCCATTAATGTGAAGTGTACACTTCATCTCTGAGAATAGCACCCTCTTTGGCTGTGACTTCAACAGGCTGTTCCATCACCCTATTAGGTGAGAAGCTTCTGGGTGATACAGCATTTAGGGAGGGCATGGACACTCTCATGCCTCCTTTGCTCGAATGTAGGTTCCAAGTGGTTGCAACACTCTGAAGCCCTCAGTGAGGCTGGTGGAGGCCCTGCAAACAGGAAAGGTGAATCTCCTGGAATTTGTGTCTCAATGAAACTAGATCAGCCTTGGTGAGTGGGAGCCCATCTTATTGGGTCCATTCACAGCCCCCAACCCTGCCACAGTGGCTGTCTCAATGCCAGATGCTGGATGATGTCAACTGACCAAGTTATTTTGTCAGCTTTGTGGCTCGGGGCCTCTTCCATCATGGATACTTTCTGGTATGGCTCATCAAGCAATAGGAAGCTCTTCACACTTTGTGCCCATCCACAGACCTTTATCTCATATCTCCTTGTTCCCAATCCTCCAGTCTATTTCTTTCCACACCCCTGACTATCTGGCCAAGCAGTTACCACTGTCCAAGTATATCTGACCTTGAGCCACTCCCCACATAAGTGGATGGCAAGGTGTCCTGCCTGAAACTGCCTTTTGGGAGAATTTCCGCTTATCACTCTTTCAAGGCCATCCCTGAGTAGGACTGTAGTACAGCCATCATTTATTTCGTTTGCACCATGTACTGACTGTAGCCATCCATGTGTCAAGTTCAGGCATTTTTCCCTTCCCCCTGGCCACACAGCATCAGCAACAACAGGTGTGAACTGAGGGAAAGGCTCTGGTGTAACAGTGGGAGATGACGTGGGAGTCTGCGCCACCTGCTTATGTAGCATGCGGTGCCCTTGGGCCATATTTGTGTTTGATCCCAAATGTATCTTCCATCTTACAATAGATCGCTTACATGATTCTACCCAACCTCATCCCTTGATGGGGCTGAGAGAACCCAGCTCCCGGTCAGTGGTTTTGGCTACACAGCCACCGAGCATTCCATCACCAAGCCCTACATCTCTACCAGGGCCCGGCAGCACATCGGAAGTCTTGTGTTGAGAGGTGCTTGCTTCTCCGCTCTAGTTGGCATGACCTCAGTCTGTTGGAGTAAACCCACACTGTGGATTTTCTCACTGAAACTTGTCATAAACTCCCACAGCATCCTTTCCCACCACTGACACATCTAACATGCATGCTTGTCCATTCAGCCTATTTGGGAAATGCGCCTGACCCGGTCAATAGGTGTGACCAATTAGATGGGTTAAGCACCTTAACGAAATGCTGTTAAAGAACTCCCGATGGTGCAGCAGCTCCTCAGGGAATCTGGAACTGACAGAGGGACATCGGAACAGTGTCTTTAAGGATGTGTGTTTCCTCCAGAGCCAGAAGCCGGGAAAGCACAGGCAGGGAGAACTTGTCTTCTGGGCACCTTATACTCAGATCTCATTGTATCAATACGTTTGAACTGTTTAGAACCAAATTATATTGTCCTTTTCCCCACTTGGACTTCACCTTTTTTTTTTTTTAATGAAATCTGCCCCAGTTTTCCCTCTTCAATTAGCATTTTACTATACAGAAGAGTCCAATGTCATCTCTTAGAGCAAGTTCATTGTGCCCTTTTATATTCATAAAAACCCAAGATCAGTCCAATCTTAATGACCTATAAGCTCCTGTTTATGCCTAAACTGTTTACATTCCATGTATTCCTTCATCTCACCAAAAACCACCTCATACTCAATTTGTCATAGATAGCTTTTAAAATGAAACTAAGTTAAATGCTCTTAGTGTTGTAAGCTACATGCACTGATCTTCCTTTGTTATACAGTTGTATTATTGTCAAAGGATTCCCTTCAGGTATGATTTTGTTTCCTCAGACAGGAAAATATTTTTTACCTATGTCTTGCTGGATTAACACTGAGATTGTCAAAACCCGCAGTTAGTCTTGTTACCTGAGGGGGGCGGGCCAGGAGCAGGTCTGCCTCAGGCCGGCCTGCAGTTTGTGGGCTCTTGACTTTGTGCGGGAAAGATTTCCCACTACCAGTCCAGGGGATTTCGAGAGGGCATTTGTTAAAGCTGGGAACAGTGAAACAAAGGAAGCGCTGGGGGTAGAAGAAACAACAGGAGAGAGCTTAGGCTGTGTTGTGCTTCGGCTCCCTAGAACGGTCATTGGAAAGAAGTGAGCCATGGCGGGCTGCTGTCAGCTCCCTGGGGAGTCGGAGAAAAGGGGACCTTGGACACAGGTTCAGGGGATACGCCCAGGCGATCTGCTGCTGCCCACTGTTCCCTTTGTTCCAGGTCTCCTGGGGACCCTTAAGAGTTTAGGAGAAAGTAAAAAATTCATGCCCCAGAAAAGGCATGGGTGTGCTCCGGAGAGTGCCTGCGCTGGTATCCTTTGTGTTGGTTTTTCTTTCTTCTGCAGAAGAGAATCTCAGGGAAGGGTTTCAGCTGAATATTGATCAGTTTCCCAGGTGTGTTTCTTTAATATACTGATGCATCAAAACGAACACATAGGGGAGTTGGGGATTATTCTTTGGTCTGCTTTACTGTTTAACTTTTATCTTGGGTGTCTGGCTCTAATTGGGTTGTCATTCTTTCCCAAGTTCATCCTCCTCAGATTTCGCTGGCACAGATGGCATCAACTGGGGCTCCATTTCCCAGACCAGGCCGATTTAAGCTGTGTTCTCTGGTCAGGGAGGAGATGTATAAACCATTTGCTCTTGTGTCCTTGGTTAGGGAAAGGCCAGGTCTTGTGATACACTAGCTGCCCTAAGTTGTTCAAATTGTTTGGCCTTGTTTAATAATCTTGCCTCAGTCTCCCCATTCCACTTGCCCAGGAATCCCCCCAGCTTCATACTCTCCTGCCTCACTCTGAGAGCTCCCTCTCTGAGGCTTTCCCTGGCGTCTGAACGAGGCTGGGGGGAGGGGCGCTGCCACCTGTCCGCAAAGGCAGCACTATCAGCCGGGGCTCTCGGCTCAGACTGGAGGGGTTACATACAGGCTGACACATAGAAACACAGAGGGCAAAATTAAATCATGACACTTACTTCCCAAACTTTTAATCTCTCACTGCTTTGTTTGAAACATTTTCTTGTAACTGAATTGAGACACTGAAAAGTTTGTTTTTTTTCTGTAATTTTACTAATGCTTTTCAACTATAGTACTAATTCACTGATGAATAGTTACGTCAAAGAAAAAGACAACATCGCACATGCTTAGAGGAAATACGGAAGTGAGTCACAAGTATGTATTTGTACATTTTTGCTTGGGCCACAGGTTTTTTGACTTTCATAAGGAAACCAGGGATATATGTAAATAACAAAAGACCCACATTATAGCATTACTCACAAGAATAGCTAAAAAGAACGGGGCCACAGGCAAGTCAGGAACCCTTTAATAAAAGGGGCAGAACCCATCAGCTCTTCATCACATGGATTCAGACACACAGCAGACCAGTCCTGCCCCCAAGTTTAACCACCACATTCAGCAAGAGCCTCACAGCCCACTCCTCAGCGCTCTAACCCTCAGGGGCTTCCTCTGAACTCCCTTTCGAAGCCTTGCACAAAGAGGTTAAGCACCAGTAAGAAAGACTGTTGTCAGCAGTTTTATTTCATCATCTTCATCATCATCAATACACATGCAGTTTCTTCCTTCTGTGTACATGACATTGTCAAATGGGTGCTACACTCTGCCTATGGTACAAAGTTTATAAATACAATATACCAATACAAAGTTGAAGCCATTAAAAAGAGTTTAATAACAACTAGCAGATATTTAAATCTGTAGTGTTGATGGAATCTATGAAAGAGATTTAGAAACAACAAACTCAAACATTAAACATTTTACTTGGGAAGGGGTGAAAGGAACTTTTTATGTGCCACTGAAGGGTTTTCTAAGTTGCTCCAAGTTTACTTTCTTTCTGCTATTATCTTTAAATACTGCAAAGCATTGTGAGCGGCATCACTCTGTGCGTTGCCACAGGAGATCCCAGAGCCGTGACAGACGGTGATGGGGCTGGTGGACAGTTCGGCGAGACACTGATACTGGCCGTTGGCACTCAGTTCTTCTGTAACAACATATTCAAACATGACGGTTAATAAGTGCATATAAAGGAGACCCTTTGTAATAGTTTTTATCGAAGTTTTTCTCTGTAAGCATGCATGGTAGACTACTTCACTTAATCATCATCTTTGTTATTCTTGTACAAACCAAAAACAAAACACAACTGCTCAGCTGCGGGAGTTCTCAAATGCAGATGTGCTTCCCGATCATCGCAGGGAGCTGCACAGGAATACAGGTTGGTCCAGGCCTCGCTCCAGCCTGCTCGACCAGAATTGCAGGGGTGAGGGCTAAAAATGCCAGATTCTTTCATTATTTTTTTTTAAAGCTCCTAAGTCAATTCTAATGTGGCTAGTTGGACAGTGTTTGCAAATTACTGAACCATAGCAACTTTTTTGTAAAAGGGAAAAGAACCACTGGCAAGAGGACTAGGGAGACTGTATTTTTCATTATGATGTCTAGGGTTATTTTCAGTACCCATCTGAACTAGGCAACACACAGTTCAGGGCAAGACCTCCTTTGTGCCTTCAAGTTCTTTGGTTATAATCTGTGCAGAGAGTCCAGTTCCATCCTATATATGGGTCCAGGGGTGTCCAACCTTTTGGCGTCTCTGGGCCACACTGGAGAAGAGCTGTCGTGGGCCACACATTAAATACATTATGACACATAATCACAAAAAAAATCTCAAAATGTTTTAAGTAGATTTATGATGCTGTGTTGGGCTGCAGGCCAGACACCCCAGAGGGGTGTTTTAAAAACAATACCCAAACCCAGGAAACAAATGTTATCAACTGATGAATCATTCTTACTAACGATAATTAAATAAGCCCTGGCTGGTATGGCTCAGTGGATTGAGTGCCGGTCTGAGAACCAAAGAGTCACTGATCCAATTCCCAGTCAGGGCACACGCCTGGGTTGCAGGCCAGGTCCCCAGTAGGGGGCGCTTGAGAGGCAGGTACACACTAATGTTTCTCTCCCTCTTTTTCTCCTTCCCTTCCCCTCTTTAAAAATAAATAAAATCTTTTTTAAAAAAGTTAACTTACAAAAAAAGATAAATAAGAGAAGAAGTAGAAATACATGAGTCATAATTTGTTTAGAGTGGTCATTAATGTTATTTCAGTTAGTCAATATAGTGAAAAATGTCCAAATACAATGGGATTATTTAATGCCTGCAGAGACTTTCTAGTTCTAGCAGTTAGGTTCTTTTACTTGTTTTAATTGAGGTCAAGTTCACACAACATAAAATTAACCATTTTTAAAGCAAACTATTTGATGGCATTTAGTACATTCACCACCACCCCCATCTAGTTATAAAACATCTTCATCATTTCATCACCTCATGAGGAAACACCACACCTATATAGCAGCTGCTCCCAACCTGCCTGCCCCATCAGCCACCTTTCCTGACCATCTGTCTGTACTGTATTCCCAGGTTTGGCTTCATTCTCAATATATTGAGACATTGCACTTGACCCCATCATTTGATCCTAAAGTAGCAGAGAAAATCAGAAGTTCTTTCAATTCCTGAACATCCTACTTTCCCAGTTCTGGTAGTTCTGACAAGCCAGGTCCTCACAGTTGACTGAGGCTGGAATAAGGGGTATCAGATTCTTCATTTATTATACCGATGTGAAATCCAGACAGTAAATGCATGTATACGCACATTAGCTAGCTTTATAAATTAAATGAAAAGAAAATCCAAACTGACTTGCTTTCCAGTCTTTCCATATTTGTCTATCTAAATGATTAAGGGCTAGAGAAAACAGAGAAGATGATAGCTGGAATAGGATAAAGCTATAAATTAACTTGCCCCCATTTACGTCCCAGAATTGGCATACAGTGACAGAGTGGGGACAGAGGTCTGGCCCCCACAAACTTGCTACTTTTTCTAGAAACATGGGAGTCTTTTTATTTGTCAATCTTCCCATCAGGGCTAGTTTAACAGACAGTGTTCCTGCAGTTACTGTTCTCCTGACGTGCTCCACCACTGACTAGCTGTGTGATCTCAGACAAGCTTCTCAACCTGTCTGTGACTTACTTTCTTCAGGACCCGCCTCATAGGGTCAGTCTGAAGGTTCAATCAGTGATTATGTAACATCCTCAGAACAGTGTCTGGCACAGAGTAAAACTCTATAAATCTTAGCTATTATTCTTTTTATTATTATAACTGTGGACATGTTAGCTATTGCTAGTATTATATATAAGAATGGAACACATCAATAATATATATTACTGCTGTGGTATATATAGTTAGAATCTCTGACCAGTGAAATCAATTATAGTAGAAATTTTTGTTTCTCAAACATTTTTAAAAGAAACATGTTTTGGGATAGACAAAAAAACAAAACCTCATACCTATATCCAAATATGTTATATTAAAACCTTGTTCCTTGGCAATTTCACTAAGCAGTTGGATGTAATCCGTATTTGGAATACTGAGGAGGCTTCTTTTCAGCTGGTTTATCTTTTCACCAGGAGAATTCCTCAAGGAATGCCAAGTACATCCTAAAGAATGTCCTACTACATTTGTCTGAAAAAAAGAGGTGAAGATTAAGACTCTTAACCCGGACTTGTTTCCCAACTATAATTAAAAAAAAAAAAGTACTCAGAAGGGTTTATAAAGCATGTTTAAATGAATGCCACTTGGTTAACTTTCTTTTAAATTAGACCACAATAACAAGTACACACATTTAACAAATACCATAATGTTAAGAAAAAAGAAGCACCTGCAATAATATGCTAGCAGTATTTAAAAATACTCTTGTATAGTATGAATGTTTTGCGTCCACATTTTCTGACAGTCACATTAAGACAGTCTTTGAGAGCACTATAAACAAATGTGTAACCTGCATGACTAGCACAGCCATCTATGGATTAAAATATAAAGCAATTTTCCTATCCTTATGGTTTCTTATATTAAATACCAATCATTACAACCAAAAGCTGTGAAACAGAAAACGAAGAAACTGTAGAAAAGGTGAAATGTGCATGTTGGGTTGGAGAAGAACAAGTTATTTGAATAAACAGCAGGACGCCAAGAAGTTCTCAGGCTTACACCCCAGAACCCAAGTGAGCTTACGTTTGTCCCTTCTCCTTTTCTCTGTTCTCCCTTATGTCCTTCCCTTTTCACCTGTGTTTAGAAGGTTTTACATTCCCCTGTTAGTATATGGTTTTCAGATTGTTTTCCTATATTACGCCACTTGAAAAACCAAAACCAGCTACTCTCAGAAGTAGGAAAAGCAATCCTTAGTCTTATTTATTAATGAACCCAGACAAGAGATAAAGAAATTTTCAAAAGATCAAAGGGATGGCCACGATATAGAACTGAGTAATCTGTAGAAGTGATTAAATAAATTTTACATTCCCTGACTGAACTTTAAACAAATTGTTTTTTAAAAAATCGTAAGTTTATTCACATGTTTAAACAAACATACAGTAAGAACAAAGAGCTAATGAAAAATAGACTCTTTTCCTTGCCATTCCTTCCCCAGAGATATCAGTTCTACTCCCCCGGGTACTTGCTGCTGAAACACTTCTTCAGTGCCCTTCCATAAATGTCCTTTGTACATTCAAGTGCACACATACATACATACATACATGACCTTTTTAAACAAAAATGATAGCTTCCTCTTCCATATCTTACTCACTCTTCTCGTCTCAGTGCACATATATGCACCATATTTACCAGCCTTCAACTAAGGGTTTTAGGCTGTTTCTGGTTTCTTGCTTTTAGTAACAAAGTTATAATAAAACTCCTTTGGACTTAAATGACCTTCTCTGTAGATTAATTTTTACAAGTAGAACTGCTGAGTCGAAGAACGTGCATGCTTTTAGTTTTGACAAATACTTCCAAACTGATTTCTGAACCACTTTATCCTCCCATCAAATGTGTTGAAGGGTGCTTCTCTTCTCAGACCCTCACCAACATCAGGTCTTATCAAACTCTGTAGATTTTGTCAATCTAAAACATGAAATTATTATATTGTTTACCTTGCATAATGAAGTTGAACATTTTTTCTTTTATTAACTATTTGCATTCCTTCTACTTGATTGTCTTTCAAATTCAGTACATCCCACATCTAGCTCATTGTCTGTTCTTCCTCAAATCTCACTCATTTTCTGTGCTCCCACGTGAAGAACGGCAGCACCATCCAGCCAGCTGCCAAGCTAAAGATGTTTATTTTCTCCTTTTCCCTTACTCCCCATAGCCAGTCAATCACCATGCCCCCTTCACTTTAGTTTTCTGAATAACTGTTAAACCTACCATTTTTACTGCCACTCCTTTCATTCAGGCCACCATCATTTCTCAACTGCTTTCTGTGACAGCACTCTAGCAGGTCTCTCTAATATTCATTAACTCTTCATAACACAGCCAAGTGATTTCCCTTCTCATGTAAAATAAGATCCTGTCCTTCCAGATTAAAATTCCTCAATGACTTTGGTACTACCCTCAGGATAAAGTTCAATCTCCTTAACATGGAAGTTCCTGCAAGATTGAATCCCTCTTTACCTTCTGGCCCCAAGGTTTGACACTCCCTCCAACCCTGTGCTCCAGCCATACCAACTAATTTAGGGTTCTCAGATCACATATGATGTTTCACTCCTGCTCTTTCTTCTCTCTGGAAATCTTTCCCCCTATTCTCCTCCTAGGGGAGGACTCAGGTCTTGACTCAGATAGTACGTAATTCCTCTAAGAAGCTTCCCCCAACTCCCCGTCTTAACTGGATGCCTTCTCCTGTGTTCCTACGGCAGCCTCCATCAGGACCCCTCTGTAGGGTCCTTCTCTTTCAGCAGGCTATAAGCTCCTTAGGAGCAGAGACTGTCTTATTCACTGTATGCCAGTACCCAGCACAAAGCCTGGCACAGAGTATTAGCTCACTAAAAATGTTTGCTGAGTGGTTACATGAATGAATAAACAAAGGGATGGAATGTCCTGTCAATCTGAGGGCAAAAATAACTCTACAGGCCTATTTTCTTTAGATCCCATAGTACTCTCAAATTTACTGTGCCTCCAAGCTCTCTAACCTGGTCACCCTGTGACCCTGGCCCACATATAGCAAACAGATTAAACTGGGTAGTGTGTAACTAAACAGTGAAAAGATTTTCAAAAACTGCAACTCTGAAGTATCTATACAAGAAATCTAGGAAAGTTTCCTATAGCAAGAGATGCTTAATCACATTAACATCATAGCTGTATGATCTTTACTTACTAAAGAAATGTGGTTCTCTGGAGAAATATTACTGAATTTAGCAAGAAATTTCTCAGCAGCATTTCTCTTGGCTTGTTTTTTTGATGCCCCCTTTCCTAAATAAAAAGAAATGGGAGGTTTAGAAATGTATCCATAGAGAATGGTCAAATGTATATAGCATTTAATCAGAGAACAACCTCATAGTTTTTACATACTATACTCTATTTTCTACTGACCTGACATCTTTGCTTGTTGTGATTTATATAGCTATTAATTCTTACATTTTCAAAGGCATTTCTTTTAACAATTTATCCTTAATAGTCACATTTTCTGTTTTGACAGTTATATTTCCTTATGTCTAGTTTTAATTATAGTTGCTTTAATTCTGACTAAATATTCAAATTTATCAAGGTATATTTGAATTACAACTTTTGTCTCTCAATGTTTATTTCCTGCTTATAATTTCCTATAAAGTGACAACTAGGTGGAATTTCTCTAACCTGAACAAAGAAATACTGAAGTTGAAAGATGCTATATATTTCATCTCCTTCCATGTTTCTATTAGATTTGAGAATTGAGGCCCAGAGACATTAAGTAATTTGCTAACTTGCAAACCAAGGATTGTATCAAGAACAGAAGTTGAGGTCCCTGCACTGGCCCACACTACCTCTCAATGGCAAAAAGTTGCTTATTAGCAGAAACTAATATGTAGCCAAGGTAAAATTCTCTTTCAAGTCACATTAAAAATGATAGAAACATATTTAAAAAGTTAAAATAGGAATCCTCACTAGTACTTTATTAAGTGACCTTTTAAAAAACTTCTCACCCAAGGACATTTTTTCCATTGCTTTTAGAGATAGAGGGAGGGAGGAAGGGAGAGAAACATCAATGCAAGAGAGAAGTATTGACTGGTTGCCTTCCCGTACGTAAATGGACTAGGGATTGAACCTGTAAGCCAGGTATATGGCCCAACTGGGAATCAAACTCACGACCTCCTGGTTCTGGGACAACGCTCCAACCAAGTGAGCCACACTGCCTAGGACTTAAGCGACTTTTTTTCCTCATAGTTTATGGCCTCCACGACATAGAAATTGCTATAATTTAAAATAATAAGTTCTACTTTATTTTTACCTCATTGTCATGTGTTGTCATCTAGCATCTTATTAATCATCTTGTTTTCAAATGTAAACAAGATGTTTTCTAGTCTTATCTCCTAGAATAGCTGCTGAAACACCACCTGAGATTTTTTTTATGTCACTAGTACTTCAGTGAGGACTGTTTTAGAGTTAATTACTTGTGTTTCCATTAGCAATTCATGATTTTTAAAAATGTCAAATGAAGAAGTATTCTTAAACCAAATATTTATACTTAAATTTATCCATAAGAAGTTAGAGACAGTAGAACAAGAGTGTATCAATTTTTTCTCAACAGAAAAATTTTGAAAAGTTATCACAAGAGAAATTTCTATAGCCATTCATCATTTGAAAATACTTCAAATGTCTTCAATTGTACAAGGGTAAAAATATGTTAAGTACCAGTTTCCATAAATGACTCTAGCCTGCAAATTGTGGTATATTCTCTCTTATGAGCAGGTCCTCCCTCCTGGGAAAGGGTATATTCAGGAAGTCTCCAGCCATGATGAATAGCCAATTCCTAGAAAATTGAGATGAAGCTTTCATAGTAATTTTTACTACACAATGTTTCAATCACATAAATGATATTCTTTCATGATTTTGATCCCATTTCTATTTACGTGTTTAAAGGAATAATGATATTCTGCAATGGAAAAATTAGGAAAGATCCTATATTTACCATAGATATTCCTGCATTTTATAGTTTGGACTGAAGTAGTTTCCTGCTATGCACGGTTCTTCCATTACGCCACAGTGAGCTGATGTCACAGGGTTCAAACAGGAAGACAAACTACTATCGCCTTCTTTGGAAACATCAGAGAAGCGCTCTGTAGGTCTCACTGCCAGCAGTTCCTATAGCCTCTCCCCTCCTAGCTACAGACTTCCATACCAAAGCTGGTGAACTACTGTATTTGATCAAGAGCAAAAGAGGAGTATAGACAGCAAATAGATTTGAATGAGGCTGGGAAAAGAGGGGAAAAAAGCTACAGAATAACTCATAGCACAGGAAGAGACCAAAGGACTGGCCAGATAACAGGGAGTGGAGTTGCGCAACAGAGCACAGGGATAACCTGCAAGAAGAATATTCTGCAAGCACAAATTCAAAGCTGCTTACACACACGCGTATGTATTTGGTAGACTAAGCAAATAAGCAGACTACTTCCCTATTCTTGAATTAGGTTACCCGATATGGGTTCTTTAAAGTCTTCTGTCTCAACAGAAGTAGAAAGAGGTTTATCACAAGAGTGGCAAGAAATATTCTTAAAGTATGAAACACTCCAGCCATGTGCACTGAGGTCCTGTTGATCTCAAATGAGAATTCCACAAACCAAAAGCAGATACTGCACATGGAAGAAAATCCAGAACATAAATAAGTAGGAAAATAATGTCAAGTCAACACTGTACTATCTAATGGTTATCACTTGGAAAACAAAGTATTATACAATCTTATCTTTAAAACATTAATTCCTTGTTTCAGCCCTTGATTTTATCAATTTATGACATCTTTGTTCAGTAGACAAAATGTTAAGTGTGGAAAAACTGTACAACTTACCTGTAATGACCCAATAGGATTAAGCTGGTTCTTTGGTTGCTTGGAAGGGTCAGGCATTAAGGGGTCAGGAACTGCAAAGCTAAACATTTTTTTAAAGTGTTACAAAATCAAATAATTTCCTCTAAAATATTAAATATACAAAAAACATTTTCTACTTCACTCACTACGCTTTTGTTCTCCCTATTCCTTCTACATGGAATGCCCTTCTCTCCACTTCTGCCATGAGAATCTGAACTGTACATCATTCCAGGTAATCTCAAATGCCACCTTCTAAAAAGTCTACCCTTTTATCCCAATGGAATATAATTTCTTCCCCCTTTGAGCCACTGTAACATTTGGTTGGACACTTTCTTAAGCAAACTATTTCAGCATCATTTATACACTCTTACAAACACATTAAGTTTGACCACCCCTCACGGTAATTCTCCCGTTCGGACTGTAAAATCCTTGATGGTAGGGACCATCTATTCCTTACCTCATAAGCTTTGTAGTACTTTGTATATAATTGATGATAAATAAAATGTATTTAAATAAAGCATGCTATTGTTACAACTACACAAAAAGGAAAGACTAATAAATAATTAGTCAGGAAATTTAGCCCATGAATAATACAAATCATAAATGTAGCTTTTTTTCATTTAGGTAACTACGGAAGAAAATTTGTTTGATATATCACCTGCTCTATGCCAGGATAATCCTTCTAAGATTTATATGCATTGTATGTAGATACAATAGATGGCCTGCACAAATCTGGTTTCAGCATGAGGGACTGTGATTAGGAAAAAAAAGAACAATTTCTTCTAAGTAGTTTAAAACACTAGTTTCTAGGGTGATGGGTGCCTGACACTGAATAGGCTACATTCTAAGGCTACTATCACCTAGGCAACTGAAGAATCATTTCTTCCTTGATAAATTAGATTCAGTTATTGCCACTCCCTCAAGTTTCTTTTCTACCAGAATTTCGAGCTTTATACAGGCTGATGAGATACACATTTACTGACAATACTGCATGCTGAAGCTACCCAAATAATTGTGCTGGAGAAGTGAGAAAATGTCTGTATTAAATCAGGCTGCTTGAGACCTCCTTACAGATTAGTAATAATTTCCATGTTATCCATCAAGTAGCACAAATATACAGGGTGCAGCAAAAGTAGGTTTACAGATTCTCGTGTAGAAAACAATATAAATAAAAAGTAATACAAAAATACTGTTTTTCGTACTCACAACTGTAAACCTATTTTTGCCCCACCCTGTATAGTAAAGTGTTATCCCTTTTTTTTGCTGACAAAGTGAGTGCCCATGGGCAAGAAGCACATGGCCATCACCAGCAAGGGGGAGATTCAATACCTGCCATTCCATTCGCCATGTGTAAAAAGCTGGCATAGATCAACTGTACTGTATGACCCTAGATAACCGAGAACCACTGTATGAAATCCAAGGCTTATACTGGTTAGTTCCAAACTATGCAAATGGTTATAAGAACTTAGAAAAAGGGAGCGGCACTGCATACGAACTTAAATACATCCCTAAGTCAAAAGTTCTGCTATGGCTGGGAAACAAAAAACCCATCCTAAAATCCCACGGGCTTCTGCTGTCAGCCATGAACAGAAATGCCAAATTGTACCCCAAATATATCTGAGTGCATGCAGAGAAGCAACTGAAGATGCACAATATTCCAGGAGGCGCCCTTTAGAGGCCAAAGGACGCCGCTTTATGACACAGGAGGAGCTCTACGACCAGCACTCTTTCCAAAAGTACCTAAAGGGATAACAAATTTATTTTGGAAAGGTATGTCAAAATTAATACCCCAGTTAATTTCCTCTTACATTTGGCATATATTCTACAATAAAAAGAAATTTTTTTGTCTCCTTCCAAGTTGGAATTCCTGAAAGAGTGCTCTTAGCTGATCTTTTCCCACCTCACGCCTTGCTTTCTTCAGTTTAGAAATAATTAGTCTCGATACACTAAGACATTGGCCAGAAAAGCTCTGGTTTTCTACTGTTGCACCCCATCTGGGAAAAAAAGCCTAGCTCAAGAGAGCCTTCATTTAATCGTTAATTGCTGGGTTTAATTGCTTAAGGATAAGGTTGTCTTTAATGGATGATAGGTTTTCACAAGGAGTAAGATTTTAGAGCTAGATACTAAAAGCTGTTCGCTCTGCTGCTTTTGTGAGCATGTTCAAACTTTTAATCTTACCTCAGCCATGATATTTTTGAGCTGCAGAATACAAAAAAATTTAGCTCACCAAATACTTGCATTGGCTTTCAAAATGTTTATGGCAGCCTCTGCAGCTCTATGTTTCGCCAGCTTCTTACTTGTACCTTCACCTGAATTAAGGTTAACAACAAAATATATACTGTGAAAATGTGAGGCTTGCAGAGATGTTTTCATAATACAAAACAAAGTCACCACAGGTTTTACATATCCACACTAGGTAATAAAAACACACTACAAATATGCTATAATAAAATATTCACCACATGAAATACATTTAAAAACCCATGATTTCAAAAGTCTTATGTATTTAATTCTATGCATACCTGAATTAAAAACCTATATTATGTCTACATTATGTGTTTATTACATAAAATGGTAATAAAGTAAACCATGTCATACCTTCTGAAAAAATGCAACTTAGTATTTTATTCTTCCCCTATTTACAGAAATTCTTCTGTAGCCAGAAGTTTCCTTTATGGGAGCCATTTATACAAAATGTGCACAATTTTATTCTAACAGCCTGTCCTACACCGGATTAAACCCCTTGACTGGCTACAGGCATGCCTATTTATTGGGTTTGGTGTGGGAAGAATTATACAAAGAAGGGGAGAGCTTATATGTCTTCCATACAATCTGTATCCCTCAATTGGGTAGCCAAGGGGGTGGCAGGGAATAGGCCTGACTAATCACTAATACTGATGCCTAATTTCAGTAAGTAATCACACTTAGTAAATGGTAAATTCAATCTTTTTCCTTCTGTGTTCAAACTAGGTATTGAGAACCCTTGGAAAGTGGTGTCAGAATACTTAGGTCCATTCCACTGGTAAAGGAAAGAAAGGAGACAGGGCATAAATTTCAAGTGTGACCCTCAAGGGTCAGAAGATACACACACCATACTCATTTATCCACTATCAGACGTATTAGAGATACATTGAGAACTAAATGGAGTCTCTACCTTTGAAGAGCAGAAACCCTACTGTGGAATTTATTCTGTAAAGAGGCATCTGAAATGTGGAGTGGTACATGTGACAACAGGCCTAAATGCAGGTTGCGGGGGCACACACAAAAGGGGCAGCCCCCTCACTCTTAGTAAGAATTCAGAAAGGTTTCATGAAGGAAGGGATACCTAAGTGAAGACGTGAAAGTTGAGTAAAAGCTAGTAATGTGAAGAAAGCTAGGGGTTAAGAACAATCTGGGCAGAGAAGAGGCAGGCTCAAAGGTAAAGAGCATGCTGATGTTCTCAAGAGTACCACATAGCTGGGTACCACAAGAGCTTGAAGGAAGAAATTTTGAGATAAAAGGCTAGAGTTGGAGGGTAGGAGGAGAAGTCAGAGAACAGTCTCCTAAATATGCGCTTCTCAAACTCTAATGTGCATAGCAAGTGCTCAGGAATTTTGTTAAAATGCACTCTGGTTCAGTACATCTGGAAAGTGTCCAGGTGATATCAACGCTGCTGTTGATTTGGAACAGCAAAATTCTCGGTCATGTTAGCAAATCTGTATTATCCCAGAGGGTTATGGGGATACCAATGGGTGGATTTTAACAAGTGGAAGTACATGAACAAACTTTAATTCCAGAAAGAACACTCTGGTTGTTGTGTGGAGAATGGGCACAAGACTAGAAACTGAAAGGACAGCTACAGGACTGTAGCCATAATCCAGGTAGATGATGACAGTGGCCCATTAGTAGCAATGGGAAGAGGAGAGAAGCAGACAGATTCAAGATATTTAGGAAGATTTGGTGATAGACTGGACAGGAGGCAGAGGGAGGGGAAGGAGTCAAGGAGATGAGACCCAAATTTCTACTATGAGCCAATGGGGATGGTGGTGCCTTTACTGAGGTAGGGAAAGCAGGGGGAATTTGAGAGAGAAGATGGATTCAGTTTGAATCAGTGAGAGACTGAGGTGCCTTAGGGCCATCCAAGCAGATATCCAGACAAAACAGGCTAACACACTGTTCTGTAACTGGGTCTGGGTTGAAGAAAGAGATTTCAGAATTACCAGCCTTTAGATAGTATTTGAAGCTGTGGAGCAGATAGGTTTATACAGGAAGATAAGGCAGTGCACGAAGAGTATGGGGCCTGGGCAGAATGGTTGCCATAGGTTGTTGATCTCTGGTTTATAACACATTGAAGGGGGAAAGGCCACTTTTTCTTAAATTTTCACACAATATTTAAAAATAGACCAGGTAAAGCAAGTTATGCATTGTTGATTCTGTGGTTCATATAATACCTCCAATTCACTTGCCTCACCCAGACAAACTTCAAAAGTGTCTTAAAGTGGCTTCAATGATAATAGCAGGCTTGAGATTTTTAGGGACACAAATGATGCCATCAGATTACCAGATGGTAGAACTTCAGCCTTCCTGCTGAATTTTTTCTTGCAATTCTTCCAAATTAAATTTACTACTCAATATTTTTTGTTTGCAATTACATAGATACAGAAGAAATAAAATGTCTACCTTTACAAATGGGCAGCTTCAGTTATAATTTGCTCAAACTGACAGACCATAATAATGTGAGTTTGAGCTCTGAAATATCATTGCCATTTGATCTTGGGCATATTACTTATCTCCGTGAGCCTATTTCCCCATGTATTAAAAGAGGAGATAATAGCTTATTAAAAAACCTGTACAGTGTCAGGAACTAGAAGTTGCTACGCAATCAATATAGAGTATTTGAGCCTTCTGCCTTCCTCATTTTGCTTGGATACCGAATCGAATGTGGTTCAATGAGCCCAAAATGCCAAATGAGTCCATACAGAAAGGTGAGAGGCTCAGAAAATTCTAGGGTCATGCCCCCGGCATCTGTTATAATAAACTATGAAACTACAAAACTTGACAGCACCTACTGATCCAGCTATGGCTGCTCCAAGAACCTTTCCTGATTCTCCCTAATTCTTGGAAGAAGAACCCTAGGAGGATCCTAGGATGTTTCTGAGTTTCTCTTGGTATCTGGGAAAGAGAAAATGAGGGAGAGAATCAGATGAAATTGTAAAATCCCAATGGCCTGAGATGAGAGGTGTGTTTCAAGAACCTGCTTCTCACAGCTGTCTTAAGTAAGAAAGGCACTTGTCCAACTGATAAGCAATACCAAGTCTGGACCGCCAACCCGCATGGTCGTCAGGGGTTAACTGTGTATACAGACCTGTGCAGGTTATGTCACCAACGGTTACTCTGAAGGTGAAAGTGGGCACGTGTATTTGCATATCGGATCTTTCACATTCATAAACAGGGACGTTCTTGGTCTTCATGCCGTATTCGTGTAATACCTGAATCGGTGTTTTCCCTGGTTTAGCTGTAATCATCTTCCCCAAACTGCAAAAAGAAAAAGGTGTGGTTTGCATGCCAAAGCTGGGAGGGAAGCAGAAGCCTACAGAGGCGAGTTCTGACCATCATCAACAGCGACGCGAGAGGCGCCAACGCTCCCGGAGGCCAGAGCTGGCAAGGCACTCTATCTGCCGGCCCCACTGCGGCGGGCAAAGCGGGGGGATGCAGAGTGAGGGACGTCTTTAGGGAGGTAACTTGAATGAGGGTTGATCCGATTCGCTGGGGAACAGAGGTGCCGCAGCCTCTCAGCACTAACCCACAAATCCCAATCCCCGGGAGGCCGCGAACCACCTCCACCCACTCCACAGGCCAACTGAAGGATGCAAGAGGGGCGCCACCAAGAGGGCGGGGCCGAGTGCCAGCCGGTCTGCCCGCAGCCGAGGGGGGCCAGAGCGTCAGGAAGGGGCTTTACCCACAATGCCGCTGGAGAGCCGGGTCGTCCGCCCCCGCCTCCCCAGTATCCCCCTTGCGGCCCGACCGCCCGCGCGCTGACCTGAAGGTCCCGCTGTCCTCGCGCTCCAGCGGCGGGGCCGCGGCGCGATGCCGGCTCTGGGACATGGCGAGAAGGGAGGGTTCGGCGGCGGGAGGAAGAGCGGCGTGAATTAACGTCCTAGCTCTTTGGGTCGACGTTCCCTGAGAAGCGTTCCAGAGCCGCCGCCTCTTCCTCCCCAACTCTCCTCTCTTTTTCCGACCCCTCCCTCTACGCTCCCCTCCTGCGTCCCTCTTCCGAAGGGGACGGGTGGGAGCGGAGGCGGGGCCTTCCTGCGGCAACGCAGGTCCAGGTTCCCGGCCACACCTCCTTGCTGGCCGCGTTCCCGGCCCCTCTCCAATCCTGGCCCCGCCCAATGGCTCCCAGTCTCCACAGCGCCAGGCCCCGCCCCTTTCCCTCCACATCCCGCTCCCCCTCCCAACCCAGGTGCTGCCCACTGTGCGGTTTGGGGGCTTCTCTGCACCCAGTCCTCCGGCCTAATGGAGGCCACAGTTCAGTGTCCTTGGAAGGGGGCCGTTTCCTGCCCGGCGAGGCTCGTCGGGCGGCAAGCCTCACAGAGTCTGTAGGGCTTGAAGCTCAGGCTTTCGTGTTTTTTGTTTTTTTTTTTTTTGGCGGGGGGAAGGATGAGGGCAGCGTCGCTTTAAGAAGATTTCAAAATTCCAAATGCAAATAGAGAGCATCCCTGGGGTTGGCCCCGACGCTGGAAGCGTGATATATCAGCCTCTGAAGGCTGCGGTGGGCTCTTCCCTTAGAGTGCAGCCTTTACGACCTTGCGGGGACGTCCAGAGACAACCCCCAGCATCTCTGTTGCCTCAAAGGCTTCATTGTCTATTATAATAGGCTTTCGTCGCGAGATAAATGCTGGGTCTGCGGATCGCAGCAAAGCCCCTTAGGTGTAAATGAAGGCTTTTCTGTGGACCGGATTTCAGTTAAATACTGTTTCTGCACACCTGTGGTGTTCTTTTGATGGCGTTTGGGATGCCCGGGATGCATCACCTTTGGTAGGGCTCAGACAGCGACGTTGGATGCCGGATCGCTTCTCTACGGGTTTGCTAGCCACTTGCAGAAATGACTCCATGTGCTTTCCCAGTGTTCTGGAAAACTGCTTTGCACAATACTATTCGCAGAAGGGACATTACTAAAAACTGATCTTTGGGGGTCCATGCGAGCCCTGGATATTTGAAAGCAAATTTTAAAACAATGTCCAGAATATAATCAAATTGACTTATATTATTTGAGGCTTGAATTAAACTTATTCTTTCTTCCTCCCCCTACCATCGTATATGTATATGTATTGATTACTATCCACTAATGTTCTCTTTTAATGAGTATCTTGTGAATACCACATAGCCACTACTTCAAAATACAGGGTCCAGCAGAAAGTAAGGCCTGTTTGAGTGTGGTTGGTAGGTAATAATATGGATGTAATAATTTATAGTTTAATTTGTCATTTCACCTAAAATGTCATATGGTGTGCTTGAGTGTGATACTGTTATGCTACAGAATTGCAGGTTTATGATTTTGTAATAAAAAGGGGTGTTATTGTGCTAGGCCCTGTATATTAACATCCACATAACCACGGCAATAAAATATTTCAGCACTCAGATTTGTTTCTAAAATGTATTTTTAGCCACCAGATTCCGTAAAACAAGCCAAAACCTTATATAGTTCTCTTTATAGATTGAGTAACTGGGATAATAATGATGAAAAATAAATGCAGCAGGATCTCCTTTCAAAGAGATGTCCAAGTGCCATATTCAGAGCAAGAAACCCATATGTCAGAGTTTATACAGTTATTTATATATAATTTGGTTTTCATTTAGTATTTTATAAAGATCTGCATACAATCATTTTTTTAGTCTGTGATTTTATGATATTAATCATTTGGTTTTATAATCATACAAGGAAAATGAATGAGATGTTCAAACAATAAATTGTATAATATAAGGATTGAAAACAACACTCTTTTGTTGCCAAAGCTGGCATGATGGACGTGCGAAGGAATTTCCTTTGGACCAGGGATACTGTGGCTGATGTCCAGGGAGAATGTTAATGCCTAACTGCATTGTTCCCTCTGGGACATAGGGCTATATGTTTCCCTCAAAACTGGCAAACTGCTATTAACTTTGACCCTCTTTAAAGACATTGGTAGTATTTTAAAAGTACTAGTTTTCTGTGTTTATTGTAGTGTTATAGACTGCAATTTCAAATTACACTTACTCTTAGTATATCATTTTACACTCTTGATCTATAATTCATCACCTGAGCACACCAGGGGAGGCAGTGTTGTGAACAGTACACTGTAAACTACTTGGTGGAACCATGCTTTGTATTTTTAACTTGTATAATTGTATTTAAAATCAAGTACGCCTTAGTTCTGTGCCTGGTTTTCTTTGGAAATATGGATTTGTTATCTGAGGGGTGCAGTTGATGACATTTTGATACTGTATTAATATGTTTGCTGCTGCTACCAAGAGTTTTGTCAAGCAAGTTGGAGATGGAGGGAGATTAGTTCCTGTTCCAAGCCTTAGCGAGGCTGACAAATACCAACCTCTAAGTCTGGTGGTGAAAAAGAAGCGATGCTTTCTGTTTCCTAGATGTAAATTTACCTCGACACCTTTTACACTGAAAGATATTCTTCTAGGAGACAGAGAAATTTCAGCTGGTAAGTTTAAATGTGTGTTTGGGAGTGACTGCTCATTCAGCTATATTATTGGTAATCTAAATTTGGCCCATATGACTGTTTATGTTCATAATATTTATACATTTTCACTGATAAAAGCAACTTTTATTACTATGGCAGTAATAATATCATTATGATTAACATGCCTAAAGTTTACAATAGTATCAAATCTCTTATTGATCAAATAATTTTCAAACCTATTTTATAAGATTATTTATTGTATAATTTTATTTCAATTATTTTATAAATTGTTTTAACCAAATCAATGTAGAATATGACATAATACATTTATTTATAAAATGGAGGTATTATTTACCCCTACCTATCTCACATGGCCAAGTGAGATTAAAGTAATTTGTATTTATTTTTTATGATTCACTTTATAGTTGGCAAACTGAAATAGATTACAGACTAGGTTAGAAAATAAATTGACATTTTCAAAAATTATTTCTCAAAAACACCTGTTTTTCTTTCAACTACCTAGTGGATCTTGATGCTTAAGAAGTTCTGTTGAATTTGAGTTCATTTTAAGTACTCTGGCTATTTATTTCTTCTTGTTTTCTAACTAATTGAATTGCTAGTTTTAAACCTGGTTTAAAACATTGCCTTTCTCAACATTTGGGTAATCAAGTCTTAAATGGTAAATTAATGTGTTGCTATATGCAACCTACTTTAGATGAATTTATGACATTTGAAAAATACTAATTTTCTTTTTTTAAAAGGTATTTCATCTTATCAGTTACTGAATTATGAAGACGAATCAGATGTTTCACTCTATGGAAGGCGAGGCAACCATATTGTGAATGACGTTGGGATTAATGTTGCTGGATCAGATTCTGTTGCAGTCAAAGCTTCATTTGGTGTGGTAACTAAACACGAAGTAGAAGTTTCAACATTACTCAAGGAAATTACTACACGGTCAGTATAATAATCCTTATATACTTCAGCATTTTCATCAAATATTTTAATTATGTGAACTTATTATAAAGAATGATTACAACATTCAGGTTATACTTTACTATTGTAATATATTTGTTTGAAATAATACAAATTACTAATATATCCAAACTTTAGATAAGAGTAGATATCCAAAACCATTTGGTTTAGACAGACTTTTTAATGTCCCACAAAATTGCTTTGAATCTGAACAGATTTGCTAAATTATTAGATTAAAAGAATATAGGAATCTGCTTACAACAAATATACTAAGAGAGCCTCTCCAATAGACTCCTGTAATAAGCTTGTTTTAAGAAAATAGAAAAGAGAGGTAGATTATTAATTTCTTTCAAGCCTACTTTCTGATGTGTATTAAGCCTGCTTTGATTTATTCAAATTTAGTTAAGGTAGACTGTGAATGAGTAACATGCTGGCAAAAATGTACTGGGTCGTATGTAACCAGATGATATAGGTTCTTGTGAATGTCTCTCTTGTTTATTTTAGAAAAATTAATTTTGACCACAGCTTGATACGGCAGTCAAGGAGCAGCAGAAAGGCAGTACTGTGCGTGGTCATGGAGAGCATCCGGACCACACGGCAGTGCTCCCTGTCCGTGCACGCTGGGATTCGTGGGGAGTCCATGAGGGTAAAGCCACACTCACCCGGGTTTCTTTTACTGAAGAGTGGCAAGGGGAATATTTTGAAAAGTACTCAATTGCTAATGAGACTTGTGTATTTTATCAAATGTTGAGACTGAAGAGCTGCAATGATATATAGGATTTTGCATAGTAATGGTTTTTAGAATGTGAAAATCCAAGAAAATTGCATTCTCAACACGTGTAATATAATGCAAACAAAACACCAATCCTTGTGAAATAATGTGCATCCCTCCTATTGCTATTTAAGTGCTGTTTTAAGAATTAAAAATTAGATACTTTTGTGAATTTGTTGACTTTAAGTGATGTAGCTTATACTTAAATTTTAAAAGTTGAATTTATATTTTTATATTAATTTTTCTAAAATAATATTGTCAATGACTAAACTTACTTCATTCAATGTTAAACCCTTTAAAAAATGTTGAAAGTAATTTGTGTTTATTATCTCAATTATATTTGTCCTTATCATTCACATAATAATGACAGATAATAATGACTTGATTGGTTTTATTAAAACAAATTATTAGAAAGATAGGATTCAATAATAATCTTTTCAAGTCTTCGAAAATAAAGGCTACATTTAGCTGCCCACCAAATTGTTTAACGTTGACGATTGATTTGGGCTTGAACAATGACTTAATTGTTGGTGCTTGCTTCGGAAAGCTGCTGAAAGCACTGGGGGCCTTGGAACAATAGACAGGATAGGCTAAAAAAGCTATCTCACTTAAATACAGTTGGTTTGCAGTTGAAAGAGAAAGGCTTCTATGCCCTAGAGCTTTACTGTTGTGGTAGCACTAATCATTGGCTCCATTACCAAAGTAAGTGAGGAAGTGATGAGTAGTATTTCCTGACATAAAACATGAGTTCTCATTGGACCATTTGGACCTTTGCTGTAAAGTTTACTTTGAATAGGACAATTCTTGGAGAAGTGTTATGTTAGGTTTTTTTGTTGTTGTTGTTCTTTTTGGTGGGATTGTTTCTCCAAAAAGCTATCCTTACAGGTTATGCTCCTTAATAATGTTATTTTTTTTACTATAGTTTCACTTTATGGATGAACAGAATCCCAAGGGAAGAGACAAAGCTATTGTTTTTCCAGCTCACACAACCATAGCTTTCAGTGTTTTTGAACTCTTCATTTACTTGGATGGTGCCTTTGGTAAGTGAATGACTTACATGAAATGTTGAATTGATTAAATTTTTAAGAATTTAATAGGAAACACACACACGCACATGCACCCTTTCTCTGTCCTTATAGCAGAATGATGCTCTCAGCATCATCAACTTTATGCTTGGTGAAGGAGTTTGGAGATCCTGCAGCCCCTACTTGCCCAGTACCTCTTTCCTGCTTTGTGGTAAAGGCTCTAGACTCCCACCACCCGCTTGCAATTACAGATAAGAGCTAAAATGAAATCCACTGACAAAAGTATTTGTTTCTTGACCTACACGGTGAGATAATACACGACCTTCTAATAGGTGGTTTTTTGATGTTAGCAAATAGAGGAGTAAATAGATAGTAACATGTCTGAAGATGTCAGGGCAGCCAAATGAGTGGGCCCAAAGAAAACTTTAATTTTACCTATCATGGCTTTCCCCCCAAACTTTCCCTAAAAATAACTTTAGAAGTACAAAATACTTCCTCTAACATTGTCGCCTTATATAATACCTCAGTGCAGCTCACTTTAGATTTCTATACTTCATAGACCTTCAAGGTTAGTAGGCCAGCCAGCTGAAGTCCAGGGGTAGGCCACACGACCAGGCAAATGCATGCTTTAGCCATGGTCATTTCTAAACTTTTTTAGACCTGTTTATGTTTGTTTCTGCAGTTCTGTGGGAGAAGAGAAGGGGGAGTCCAGAAACAAAATAAAACGTGCAAAGTAAATTCTATTCAGGACACTTCGGCTACCGATTTTTACAATTATATTGATAGTTAGAAGGAGTACGAACTGATAGAGCTGATATATGCATCCAAATTTAAAGTGTGCATATAGTTTAGCCTTGCACTTTTAGAAATTTATCCTATATTTACATGTGTGAAATGATAAGGATATAAGGATATTCAGTTTGTAATAGTAGAAGAATAGAAATAACCTTAAGATCTATTATCAGCAACTAGTTAAATAATGTGCATCCACACAACAGAATACTAAGAATGAAATAGCACTATATATCCTGACATTGAATAATCCCTAAGATGTATTTGAAAGAAATGTGTGCAGTTTGTAACTTTTTGAGCCTAAAGGGTTTTACATATATACATACATACATACTCCTTTACACTTGTAAAATATGTGAAGCATTTCTGGAAATAAACACAAGAAAGTTAATGGTTGGTTACCTCTGGGGTGGAAATCTGAGGCTGGGGTCAGTGTAGACTGGAGACTTCTTTGTCACTGTATCCCCTTTTTGTACTCTTTGAATTTTGTGCCATCCAAATATTATCTTCTCTTAAAAAATGTAAAATTTAACGTAAAAGATGCAATGACTGGCATGTATCAGAATTCACCAACCACAACTACATCAACCACAAATATGAATTCAAATTATAACATCTTCTACATTTCTTTTATAGACCTTTGTGTCACTTCAGTGTCAAAAGGAGGATTCGAAAGGGAAGAAGCGGCAACGTTTGCATTTTTCTACAGATTGAGAAATATACTCTTTGAAAGAAGTATGTCCACTGAACAGTATTTCTAATGCATTTTTTTTAACTTCGGGCTTAACACTTAAGATTGTTTATTAGTAATCCTGTCTATTAGGAATTTAAATTTAAAAGCCAAATTATTTCATGACTAGTTGTTTAGATTCCTGTGACTATAAATGCGCTTTGGTTATATGGCTTTTTGACTTCTGACACATTTCTCTGTTTGTATCCTTTTAGATAGAAGAGTGATGGATGTCATTTCTCGTTCACAACTTTACTTAGATGATCTTTTTTCCGACTACTATGACAAATCTTTCAGCATGACCGACATTTCCCTCAAAGAAGGGACCCACATCCGAGTTAACTTACTTAATCACAACATTCCAAAAGGACCTTGCATTCTCTGTGGAATGGGAAACTTGAAAAGGGAGACGGTTTATGGGTGCTTTCAGTGCTCTGTTGATGGGCAGAAGTATGTGCGACTTCATGCAGTTCCTTGCTTTGATGTTTGGCACAAGAGAATGAAATAAAATGAAAAATGAATGTACTTTGCTTGTGTTTAAGGTGCAACGGTGCCACACACCTTCCCAAAATTCTCTAGGTACTCTTTGATGAACTGCGGCAAGTTAGAGAAGGAGAGGAAAAAGAAATTAATCTCTCTGGGCATCATTTTCCCCATCTATAAAGTGGAGATGATGATAATGATAAAATCTTCTCATAAGTTGTCATGAAGGTTAATACTTTTTATTTTAAAAAGGCTTAAATGTAAAATAAGAATGTAGATGTTTGTCCATAAAATCTGCCAGCCACATTAGAAGTACTTTGGGGATTTAGTCCACCATTTTAGGAAACTTTCATATAAAGGTGTTTTTGAAATACCAGTTTTATTTTAATTGGCTTTTAATTAAATTTAAGGATGAAAAGAATGTACAAGAGGTGACTTTATGGTGCTTTAAGTATTGCCTTATGTCTGGTAAAATGAGAAAAATGTGTTAATAATTTAATGTAACCCTAAATGATTAATAGCAGTATCAGATTAAAAGCACACTGAGCTCAGTGTGGGGCACTGCGCACACAGTTAACGGGGCGACTGAGAGTAGTTATGGGCTGCTGTTCTGTACTGTACATATGCTCGCCAGTTTGGGCTTTACAAAATTCACCACTGTCATTTTAAAGTTAAAACAGCTAGGACATGTTCATTTCTTTTCTTCTTTGAAAAGTTTAGAACATTTAACATATTTAGTTCTGAGAAATCTTTTTCGTCTGCTCTGTAAGACATCTGAAATTTTTCATAAGCAACCTAAATTATTCATTTACTATATACCCTTATGCAAATAATTGCAAAAATAATATGTTCAAATTCTAGACCTCAAAAGTGTGTAATTACAGCACTCATGATTAGCTATATGCCTATGAAGGTGTAATGCAATTGTGCAAATATGAGCTACTTGTATACTATATGCATGTAGAATGATTAAAATTTTATTTTTTTAACTATTTAAATGTGATTATTTTCATAGTATCCATATTCATTTGACATCATTTGCAATTTTTTAAAACATAAGTTTAAAAGTACTTTGTATAAAAACAATGGGAGAGGAAGGTTAGAATGATAGTTTGTATTTTTTGAGAATTTCCATTTATATCTTCTGTCACCGTACTTTTGATTTAGGCAGAGTGTATGATTCAAATGCAGATATGAGCATACGAATCAAAAAAGGGTCTAGTGACTTTTTTATGTAAAGAAAATGGGGGCAGTTTCCAAATCAAAATGTAACATTGAGTTATCAACTTAGTTTACTTCAATTAGGCAGGCTTTTCTGAGGAAAGTAAAGGGATGAAAGAGTTGATGAATCAGCAAGTAAGGAGAAGTTATAAAATTGGTAGAGGAATGATGCAATACTGGAAGGAAAGAAAACATAGTAAAGTTTTTATTTTATGACGTGTCAAACTCTGTGCTATGCAAATGTGACATCCACTGGTATGGTGGTTTTTGTGTTATCCCTACACTTTTAAATAACAGAATTTTGATGAACAATGAATAATGGTTTGGAAAGAGCAAGTTTCAGAAAATGGAAATAGTTTAGTTTTAAACTCACCTGTTTTGAATAGAGCTATTTATTGCCTGACCATAATTTCTTACATATGTAGTAAACAAAAACTTAACGTGTTCCAATAAATACATAGCCTTTCTTTGGCACCAATGTGACCTACAGCAAAACATCTCTTACGTCTTACTCTCAAAAAGTTGTACCATGTCATGATTTGACCATGACACAAAATTGCCATGGCACATTTATTTCTTTTCTCCTTTGAAAATGTTTAAGACGTTTAACATAGAGTTCTGAGAGATAGTTGTATATCCTCATTTGATATTCTCACATATCCTCACGTATAAAATAAATTGAACAATTTATCAAAAATTTGATGGTGCCTTTCAGTCAAGATAGCAGCATAGGTAAACATGGCTTGCCTCCTCACACAACCACACCAAAAAGACAACTACAACATAGAACAACCATCACTCAGAACCATCGGAAATTGAGTTGAATGAAAGTCTGAGAACTATGGAATTAAAGAAACCACATCCATTCAGCTTGGTAGGAGGGGTGGAGATGCAGAACGGGCTGGTCCCACATCCATGTGTGGTGGATAAAAATTCAGGAGGAATATCTCAGGAGTGAGGAGTCTCAGCCCCATACCCAGACCCCCAGCCCAGGTTTCCAGTGCCAGGAAATAAGTCCTATAACTTCTGGCTGCGAAAACCAGCAGGGATTGAGTCGGCAGATGGAACTTCTGGAGTCCCAAGCAGTTCCCCTTAAAGAAACCACACACAGACTTACTCAAATTCACTCTCTCTGAGCTCCAGCACCAGGGTAGCAGCTTGAAAGGCACCAGTGGCATAGAGGGAGGAACTGAAGTGTCTGGTATCAAGGCAGGAGCTGGGGGACAGCTTTCTTCCAGACAGAAAGGTGAGCAAAGGCCATTGACCCTTTTCTGAGTCCTCTCCCTTCAGAGCCACAGAGGAAGCAGGCAGGTTGCATATCTGAGACTCCTTCTGCCCTGGAGATCCCACCCACACTACAAGCCCACCCAAACTGTTAACCACAATGTTTCCATCTGAATGGCTGGTCTTGGCTCATGCTTCACAACTTCCTAAATCCTATCAAACAAACTACAGCCAGCCTCAGTGAGCCTCGAGTCCCCATACCTCTTGCTAAGTGGCACCAGGCCCAGAACAAGCAGCAGCCAGCCTAGATTCACAGCGTGGCTTCACCTGGGAATCTCCAAGCCCAGCACAAGTAGCAGCTATCTCAGATTGCTTTACAGCTCACACAGAGTGGCCCTGAGCAGAACATAGGTTGGGGCTGACCTTGGCCTGTACCAACTAGGAAGCCCCACAGACTCTGCACCCAGTGGACAGCTACAGACCACAATGAAGCACCACCACCCTGCCCCTTGCACAGCTAATCCTCTACAGAGGGCGGAGGTTGGTGGTCAGTGGTCATAGACAGTCCTTGAAGCTGACTGGCCTGTGTAAATCCCTCCATTGACCTGCTAAGAGCAATCAAGGCTCAGCCACAAAAGTGGGGTGTACTTAGCCTACATGAAGTGTGTACCTTGAGTACCCAGCTTGTATGATAGGGGAGGCTGTATCACTGCACCCTAAAAGGACACCTACTACATTAGGACATGCTACCAAGATAGGGAGTCATAGCAGATCTACCTAATACATAGAAACAAAAACAGGGAGGCTGCCAAAATGAGCACAAAAAGAAACATAGCTCAAATAAAAAAATACATCAAAACTCCAGAAAAAGTACTAAACAAAATGGAGATAAGCAATCTATCAGATGCAGAGTTAAAAATACTGTTTATAAGAATGCTCAAGGAACTTAGGACCTCAACAGCATAAAAAAGATCCAGTCAGAAATGAAGGATACACTAACTGAGGTAAAGAACAATTTACAGGGAAACAACAGTAAAGTAGATGAAGCTGAGAATCAAATCAACGATTTGGAACATAAGGAAGCAAAAAACCACACAAAACAACATGAAGGAAACATAATCCAAAATAATGAGGATAGTATAAACAGCCTCATGGCAATTTCAAGTGTTCCAACATTCATATCATAGAGGCATCAGAAACAGAAGAGAAAGAAGAAGAAGTTGAAAATCTATTTGAAACAAGCATGAAAGAAAACTTCACTAATTTGGTGAAGGAAATAGACATGCAAGTCCAGAGAGCACAGAAAGTCCAAAACAAGATGGATATAAAGAGGCCCACTCCAAGACACACCATAATTAAAATGTCAAAGATTAAAAATAAAGATAGAATGTTAAAAGCAGCAAGAGAAAAGCAGTTAGTTACCTATAGGGGAGCTCCCCTAAGGCTGTCAGCTGATTTCTCAAAAGAAACTTTGCAGGCTAGAAGGGACTGGCAAGAAATATTCAAAGCATGAAAAGTTGGGACCTACAGTCAAGACTGCTATATCCAGCAAGGGTATAGTTTAGAATTGAAGGGCAGATAAAGAGCTTCCAGGACAAGAAAAAACTGAAGGAGTTCATCATCACCAAAGCATTATTATATAAAATGTTAAAGGGACTTATTTAAGAAAAAGAAGACTATCAAAATTCTGAACAATAAAATGGCAATAAATACATACTAGACCAACAATTGAATCTAAAAAACAAACTAAGCAGAAAAGAACAGAGACAGAATCATGGATACAGAGAACATTTTGATGGTTGCTAGATGTGAGTGGGGAGAGGGAGAATGGGTGAAGAGGTAAGGTGAGAAGTACAAATAGGTAATTACAGAAGAGCCATGGGGATGTAAAGTACAGTATAGGAAACAGGAACCAAAGAGCTTATTTGCATGACCTATGGACATGACTAGTGGTGTGGGATTGCCTGAGGGAGTATGGGGTGCTGGATGGAGGGGCACAAAGGGAGAAAAATTGAGACAACTGTAACAGCATAACCAAAAATATATAATTTAAAAAAATTTGATGGCATGCCAATTTGTGATGTTCATTGATTACTAACAAAATCATTGAGAAATGAAGTGACACAAGATAGAGTTAACTAGAGAAGGGGAACTGGAAACTAAGAAATACCATCATCAATTAAAATCAAGACAAAAAGTTAGGATGGTAGATAAAAAGTTCTATGAGAAGGAAGAGGAGTGGCATTTTATAACGTCTGAAGAAGTACAAGACTTAGAGCAGTATAGAGTCTATAAGGCCTGCTGTAAGAGGCACAAAGCCTTTGGTCTGATCAAATATCTTTAAACACTCTCCATTGGAACAAACACCTAAAGCCAAAAGCTTGCACCAAATAGTACAGAGACTGTGTTGAGGCTCTCTGTGGGATAGTTATACAACTTATATTTTCCTGCATGCATATCAAAATAAGAATCTTCAGTCCTATGATTTTTGTATACTTCCCACCAGTAATGCTGTGAAATGTATAAACATTGAAATGTTAATTCCTGGGTCCCTAATGAAAAAAACTTAAATATGGGGCATTTTAACATTTAAAACATTAAAAAATGTTTACTTACATATTTCTATGTGCTGTTAAGGTAAGAGTTGGGAAGAGTTGTGTAGGTTTTGACACGGTGTCCTCCTATTTCCTGAAGGCGGTAAGTAGCCCACTGGGACACAGAGGTCGATTTCATGGTGCTGCCACTCGTGTTCGCAGAAGAAAGCAATAGCAACATAATCGTGCCATTCCTGAATGTTACATTTGCAAAATAGCCTCACATTTATTCAAAAGTTACATGTATGGAGGAGATCAAAATATGGTCTCATGGGGAAAAATAGAAACCACACCTTGGAGAAAGTGACTTTGTTTTATATACAAAGTACAGTAAGTAGCTAAGACAACCGAGAAATAAACATATGCTACAGTTCATCATGTTGGTACACATTGTATTCCCTGGGAGAAATGAAGCCATCACCATCATGGTCATTCTTCTTAAAAATGTCCTCCAAAACTGCATTCTGGTATGACTTGTCACGTGGCTGGTCATCTTTCTCAAAGTCCCTTTTCAGGTAATGATATATCTAGGGGGCCAAAATAATATTTCATTAACAAGAAGATATCACAAAGGTTTACAGGAACAAGTATAAAGGACACATGGACAAAAACTAGGGGGGTGGAAGTGGGAGGGAGGTGGGGAGCACTGGGTGGGGGTGGGCTGGGATGGGAGTAAAAGACAGAAAACTGTGCTTGAACAACAATTAATAAAAAAGATATCACAATATATTTTTAGTTAACTTTGAAGAAATGTTTAAATAGAGAAACTCATATGTAAGACTGCTTTTAATAAGTGATACAAAATTCTCCAAAGGTATTTGAAGTTTTATTTTTTTTAATCTTTGAAGCTATCTTCTGAAGAGAAACAGATCTTCAAATTAGCTTCCCCTGAGGTTAGTGGTACATACTCAAAGATTAATATCTGAATTGAATTATGTTGAAACTAAATGTTTTCTAATAATATATACTATCCACATTATCCAAAGGAATTCACTCTCAAGGATTTCCCTTAGTGAATAAAATAGAAATTGGTGCATAATCAATGAAACCCAACCACAGGTTTTGAAATAAAATTTAATTTTCTTAATTTTTCTATGCTTCCATAACTCTCTCAAATGTATAAACTACAATAATCACTCTAATAATGTCAAAAAAATAAAAAGTGTTCTGAAATATTTCCTTTTCTCTACATAATATGACAGTTTTCTAACCAAAGATACATTGTTGCTCTGCCTAATATGGCAGTTACTAGTCACAGGCACTTGAAATGTAGCTAAATCAAACTGAGATATGCTACAGTTATGGTAAAATACACAACAAATTGGGAAGACAATAACAATATCTTGGTAGCTTTATATTGATTTAATGTTGAAATGGTACTATTTTAGATATGAGTTAAATAAAACATATCATTAAAATTAATCTCACCTGTTTCCTTTTTTTAAAGATGTGGCTATTAAAAATTTTCAAATTATACGTGACTCAATTATATTTCCGCTGGAAAGAGCTAATATGTATAATAACTAAAGAAATCAATGCACAGTGATCTAGAGATAATGTTCAACAAGGCTGGGCATTGTGGAGGCAAGAGCTAAAGTTGGACCCTGAGAGGTTTTTAGCAATCCACGTCCCAAACTCAGTCCATAGCCAGTAGACTTGATTGAAGAATGATCAATGGATCGTAATGAAGGATCCATTGAATGGATCCACTGAAGGATTGTAATGAATGGATCATCGTACTGATAGTATCAACTGTTCTCTGATGGGACTTTGGTCCTATATGACGGAGATACGTTTTCTCTTCCAACTGAGCCTTAAAAATCCTATGTAGGTGTAAAGAATTTTAAATAGCCTCAAATATTTCTCAGTTTCTAAATAAAGAAATATATTTTACCAGTCAATATTGTTGACTCTCTAAATGCACTTTTTTAATACACTGCTGTGAAGAGGTACAAAAAGGCAGTGAGTGGGTAAGAGCATGCCTTTAATGTTGCTGGCAATGGGTTCCATGCTATTTCCATTTTGTAAGTTAATAAAATGCCATATTCCCCTATTCCCCTACCTTATTTATACTGAAGAAATATTATAACTGACTACAGCTTTCTGATGATGAAGGAAAGTATTTTTTGATGATGAATTTCAAACAGTTCATGTTTGAAATCAGGCTTTGCAGTGTACTGGCTACGCGGCCTTGGACCAATAATTTAACCTCTCTGAACCTCAGTTTTGTCATCTTTAAAAGAAAGGCAATAGAATCTATACTTTAGAACTGATGTGAAGATTAGAATCATGTTTACAAATGTCAGTAAAAGATAGCTATTGTTATCATAAAAATTAAGCAAATGAAAGTCGTTCCTATCCATCTAGTGATAATGCAGCTAATACCTGATACTTGAGAAACATTCAAGCAGGTCTCTATTTTGGACTGTCTCTATTTTTATTTTCCAGAAAAGAACTGAAGGCCCCCTAAGGTCTACCGAGGTGCAGTCAGACTGCAGAAGGTGCCTGTTGGTGTGCCAGTGATAGCTGTAGGTCTGTGTGCATGGGCTGAGCTCGGGCGTACCCTGTGAACGCATCTGCAGCTGCTGTTCATTCTCTAAGCAGGTCCGTCCAACCTTTTGGCATTTCTAGGTCCAGTGGAAGAAGAGGAGTTGTCTTGGGCTACACATTAAATATACAAACACTAACGAAATCTGATGAGCAAATAAAAGTTTTTAAGTACATTTATGATTTTGTGTTGGGCCACATTCATAGCCACCCTGGGCTGCATGTGGCCTGTGGGCTGCGGGTTGGACTCCTCTGCAGGGTGATAGGGAGTCAACAGAAAGTGTGTACTGGGAATAGTCTGCCATCCCTCTAATTGCTGCTGTTAAGGAAAAGGGCACGTCCCCTTTCTCTTATCCTTCTTCTGTCATTGATCAGCCAAAGAGCTTCAGAGACAGTCTTTACTGATATCTCAGAGGAGGAAGTAGTGGAATTAGGGTGGGGAAAGATTGGAGAGGGAGAGAAAAAGAAAAGGGTTTAAATTTATCACTTGAATCAATGACCCAGTGGCCTTTTATTTCTTACTTAAATGATAAGAATTATACGTGTTAAACTGCTTCCAAATGAAAGGGGAGACAATTGGGTTACTCAATTTAAGCAAAAAGAATAGTCCGTTGAACTATGTAAGGCATCAGACTTCAATATCAGCACTGAAACATTCATGATGCAAAGTCCCTGAAAGAGGCAGGGTGGATCCACAGTTAAGAGCACAGTAGTGGAGCCAGACTGATGGGTAGGCAATCTGGTGTTGCCACCTAGAGCTGTGTGAACTTAAGCTAGTTACTTAACCTGTCTGGGTGTCATTTGCTCCTTTGATAAAATGGAGATAATGACAATAGTGTCTTCCTCATAGATTGTCAAGGAGATTAAATTAGGTCACACACTACTGGGTTTATAATTATACCTGCTATTGAGAAAGTGTGAAAAAGATTATTTCTACAAGATCTTTATTAATCCCTCAATTCATATATAAGACCAAGTGGGGTGCAGAAGCTAGGTAGCTGAACTTCTGGGTCCTGTTTACTAACTTTCCAGTCTAAACAATTCAAATTCTTGCTAGCTTTTTTTCATAATCTCATGTAGTCTCCACAATCTTATTAAGTCACAATTACCATATTTTGCTATGTATAATGCACACCTATGTTTTTGTGTGCATTACACATGGGATTATTGTATCCATTATTATACCTATGGTATGTAATCATTATACCCATGTATAATGCACATCCTTATTTTTCCCTAAAAAATCTGAGTGAAAAGTGTGCATTATATACTGCAAAATATATTATTTGCCTTGTTAGAAATTCCTACAGTGTTCCTTGAAAGAGATCTGCTCCCATAGTCTGGATGCTGGAAATGCCCCCAGGAGATTAGTTTGGTATGTTAATGACCCTCTGGTAGGGAGAAAAGAAATTGAACAGAATGACTCAGTTACAAGTTTTGTATTGAAAAGCACATTTTCTTCTTAAAACTTAGCTTTTTTTGTAACCAGCTCTATTAAAAGCTAAATAATTGGACCACACTAGGTAGGAGTAAAAAAATAATAGTTTTAACAAAGATGGATTTAAACTGTGATAAAAATTATGATCACACACGTGAAATCTGTTCGAATTACCTCGGTTTTAGACAGTTGCCTGTCACTGTCTGTGTCTATCTGTTTAAATGTCTCAATGCTTCGTGGTCCTTTGGTCACAGCGTAAAGTTCAATCTCAAAAATCAGTGTTGCATCAGGTGGAATCTTGCCTTCTGCTAAAAGTATAAATTTTAACAGTTTTAACTTACATGAAGATAATGTTCAAATATTTATTCACAAATAGCCAATATAGCATTATGATTATATTATTTTATATTTATAAAAATTGCATTCGAAATATTTTTAGAGATATTTTTTCATATGTTTTTAAGCTGAATCAGTTTTAAGGACTTAGGGGACCATTATTTCCCAACTAAATTGAAATAAATATAAATCATATAATTTTTATTAACATACCCTAGCATCGTAGAGGAGAGAACTGGTGCAGAGAAGAAATTCACGGGCAGAAAAATCTCAAACCATAAATCAGTAATATTTTAGAAAATGATTTTGTATAGTTATTTAGGAGCATAAATAAAACATATATATCAATATATTTGTCTTTCAAATTCTTTTTTTTATCCTCACCCAAGTACAATTTTTCATTGCTTTTTAGAGAGATAGAAAGGAAGCGGGGGGAAAAGGGGGAGAGAGAAAGAGAGAAGAAAACACTGATTGGTTGCCTTCTCATACATGCTCCAACAGGTGACTGAACCCTCAACCTGGATATGTGTGTGCCCTGACCAGGGAATCAAACCCACGACCTTTCCATCTATGGGATGATGCTCTTATCCACTGAGCCACACCAGTCAGGGCTGTCTCTCAAATTCTCTGTAGATATTAAAAAATAAATGCGATAACAGAATAAATCAGTAACAATTTTATGAAGAAATTTCTAAACACAATAAAACATGTTAAGTATTAAGTTGAATAGTTCTCCTTAATAAAGTCAACCTATTAACTGATGTCACAGATCATTTTAGTAAGCTATTGGCTATTTCGGATGATCATTTCATAAAAATAACCTGTAGAAATGATTTGCTAAGAGGCAGAGCGTAGCTTGTGTATTCCTAGTCTCTCAGAGTGCCTGATTCTAGCTGCTCAAATATTTGTGGAATGAATGACATCTCTGCTATCCTTTATTTAAAAAATGGCTAATTTTCTGGCTGGTGTGGCTCAGTGGACTGAGCGCCAGCCTGTGAACCAAAGGGTTGCTGTTTCAATTCCCAGTCAAGGCACATGGGTTGCGGGCCAGGTCCCCAGTAGGGGGCGTGTGAGAGGCAACCACTCATTGATGTTTCTCTCCCTCTCTTTCTCCATCTAAAAATAAATAAAATCTTTTAAAAATAAAAAAATTAAAAATGGCTAATTTTGTTCTTGAAGAAAATGGTAATTTCTTTAATAAAAAAGAGAAAATGTTTATGTAATCCAAAGAGAAAAGAGTTTGAAAGTTACAGCCAAAAGGAGAGATGGATCAGTCATCTCCAAAGCCAGGGCATAGAAAGACCTACTCATGCATCCCATTACTAATGTGACCATCCCAGCCAAAGCAGCACATATTTCCTGAGTTTAGAGTAAAAGAGCTAGAGGTGGAGCCAACGATCAGTTTTACAAAACCCATTCCTATTCTGTCCAGTTATGGTCTTCTTATGTCAGAAAAATAACTTCTGAAAATAATTTAAAACAAATTCAAATTTCTTAAGAAAAAATATTACATGTTAAAGTTTCTGAATAATTCTACTGTACACCTAGAAATTATTGCCAATTAGGTTTTTTTCTTACAAAAAAATGGTATAAAGAGAAAAATGTGCACTTGCTACAGAATTACTTGTATTTAGAGAAGGAGGTCAAAGACATAGGAGTTAATGTAAAGAATCTATACATACCACATGTATTGTTAATTTAAGCACTAACAAGTCACATGCATTTCAAGACATGCAGGGGTGCTCTGCGACATGAGGCAAGGGCATTGTGCAGAAGAAAGACTTCTTCAAGTACTACCTAAAACAAAGTTATAACTAATGTTAGCTCTTCATAACAACTCATTTTCAAAAGCTTATTTGATCAAGAAGTTTTGTTAAGCACTTATGGTCTATATTGCAACTTTTCAAATAATCTAATCCAAGCTATTGCAGTGCAGGTGAACTAGCAATTAATTACATTCTAAAAGACACTTTGGGCCTCAGTTTCCTAATGTGTAAACTGAAAGTGTTGGTGGTGTTACTAGTGGGATTCATTATTTTTATGTTTATTGGAGAAATTGAATTGAATATTGAATATGAACTTAAAATTGAATATGAACTTAAAATTGAATATGAACAAACTTCAAGTCAAATTTCTACATCTCTGCAGCAAGGAGGTTTGGTTTATTAATAGTTTAGGCAGCTTGCATACTCATTCATATCTATGCACAGATTAGTCTACAAAAAAGGATACACTAGTTTTTTGCCTTAAGGTAATGGGACCCGGGATGAGCACATTGTACTGAGGGACATGAGTGCTCTAGGCTGATAGGGGAGCGGGAGCAGTGGTAGTAGGCAGAGTGTGGAGGCATCTGATGAGCCATGCCACAAGAAAGAAATTCTGAAAATGAGATTAAAGAGACTGAAAGGCAAACTTCACCTACCTAGAATTGGCTTCAACCTATCACATTTTTAGGACAAGTATTACATTCAATTTAACTTATCTTCAATTTTTCAATCTCTCTCCTAGCTTCCTCTACAAGTAAAACAGGATATACAAATTATAGTCAGTGGGAGCTATTTTCTTGGGAGGAAATGATTGGTACAAAGCATTGAAAATGAAGCTGTAGTTATCTGGAACTGTCTCTTGAGGAGTTTTAAGCCTGATTGGGTGTGACTTTCACCACTAACCTCCTTCTACTCCAGTTTGGAGCAGTGATCCCTTGCTCTTGCTGGGAACAAGAGGTGAGGGAATTACTACTGTTAATGAGTCTTTTGCTACCAAAAGACCGCAGTGAATATTCTTTTACATATATCTTTGTGCACATTCCTGGAAATGGAACTACTGAGTCAGAGGACACGTACATTTTAAATTTTGATAGAAATCGCTAGAGAGCTGAAATGGTTTACATTCTCAGCAATAATGCGTGAGTTTGCTGGTCTTCCATACCTTTGCCAACTTCTATGCCTTTGCAGATGAGCAAAGACATCAAATGCTGTCTCACTTTTGTTTTAATTTCCCTTTCTTTAATTATGAATAAAATGAAGTATTCTCATAAATTTAAAGGTCATTTGTATTATATATATTTTTTTGGTTAGTGGGGCACTTGTTTCTAAACTTGCATATTTCTAAGGATGATTTGTTTTATTATTTGTTATTAGGAGTCTTCATACATATTGCAAACACTTTCCCTACTTAACTGCTTTACCTAAGTTTTCAGATCTCACTGTAGAATTTGAAAAATAGATAAGATATTGGAAGAAGTAGTTCAGTTCTTCTACATTTCAAGGCTTCTCCTGACTTTGGGTAACAGAAACTGACAGCTGGTTCAGATGTTTTACGTATTTTCCAGTGCTGTCTGTCCTTTTACTCTAAAATCCTGTGTTCCAGTTTCCTGAGTTTAGAAATTTGACTTTGGTACTGCTTATCGAAAGTGTATACCTTTATGTTAAAAACAAATAAACATTATGCTAAAAACAAAAGTGACAAATGTAGACCTTATAGAATACAGAGGATCATTATGAGTGCTATCACTATGTGGGGGGAGGAACTCTGGCCAGAGAGCTATATTCCAACAATGGTTTGGTTTTTTTTTAATATGGAAAAACAGGGGGCTGGGTTGGACTGGATTGGATTCAGCTGAAGTTTATTGTACTCTATAGTTCTGTAATTATTTCTTCTAGGATTTTAAATTTTATATTAAATTTTCATAGAGATTGAAAAATTCTTAAGTGGGAGAAAATTTATTAGTATAACCATTTTATGTGTACAGTGTTAAGTACATTCACACTATTGTGCAACCGATCTCCAGAACTATTTCATTTTGCAAAACTGAAACTCTATACCCATTAAATAACAGTCCCCTATTCTGTCCTCTCCCCATGCTCTGGCAACCACCTTTCTCTTTCTGTCTCAATGAATTTGGCTACTCTAGGTACCTAATTAAACTAATCACAAAACAAATACTATGTGATTCCACTTTATTTCACTTAGTATAATGTACTAAAAGTTCATCCATGTTATAGTGCATGTCAGGATTTCCTTCCTTTTAAAGGCTGAATAATATTCCATTATATGTAAATACTACATTTTGTTTCTCCATCTGTCAATGAACACTTGTGTAATCTCTACTTTTTTGGCTTTTGTGAATAGTGCTGTTATGAACATGGGTGTACAAATATCTCTTTGAGACCCTATTTTCAATTCTTTTAGATACATACTCAGAAGTCTATGATTTATTTGTAAATATAGCATAAAGATATAAATATTAACATTACCATAGCCTTCCTTTCCATATGCAAATGAAGGGGGTATAATCACTTTCCGCTTCTCTCCAGGGCACATATCCATCATGGCAATGTCTAGGCCTTTAATGACTTGCCCCACACCAAGAACAAACCATTTGGGGTGGCCTTCATTTTGTGTCCGGCTGTAATAAAAAGCACACTTAGGTAAGCTGACTTCAAGAAAAATGAAATCAAATTTTAAAATACAGCTGGGCATTTAATTATATTAAAATTGGAGTCCTTTCTAACCATATCTTTTCCCATACTAGCACTCATTCTGAACCTCCTGGTGGGGTGTTTGGCTCAAGCTTTCCTCCTAAGAGCCAGAATGAGGTATGATTTGTCCAGAGCTAGTCATCAGGAGTCAGCACATTTTTTTTTGTCATCTTTACAAAAACTATTCAACAATTAACTTTTTAATGGGTCTCCCACCCCTACCTAGCCGCATGACTTGTCCAAATAATACATTTAATCACCCTGGATTTGTTCTAAAAAATGATGGTGCAAGTTTAGCCTCAAAAAGTTATTTGAAAGGTATTTAAAATTTGTACCTTTTCTTCCCATGAAATTTCTCTATTTCCCTCTAAATGGAAAGAACTAATTTTCTCCTATCCTATCTTTATAGGGTAATAGCACAAATGAAAAGACATTCTTCCTCTGAGTAACAAACCATTGATTAAATCAGAGTAGGCAGCCATGGCATGAGGGTTCAGGTGGGAAGATGACACAGGGCCCAGAAGTCACCAGGGAAAGTCATCGTGTCTTCTTGATACAGTTGGAAAGTGGCCCCCAACCTGTAATTATGGTGCTTCTGAAGCCAGATAAAATCCTCTACACTACCTTCCCTAACCCTCTGTAAAGAGACACCAACTATTTGTAACCCTCTCTTAAGAGACTCCAACCACAGCAAAGGAAAAGTGTGAACATTCTTATACACAATATCCGGACTTCTACAAGTACCAAGGGTAGTGGTGGTGGTGGTGTGTTTGTGTGCAGTGTATTTTTGATAATTTCTCGGCCAACATTTTTAATAATTTAGAAAGTAATATTCAGCTTAATAGGAAACTACTGCACCTAATATGATTTTCCCTCTAGGAACATAAGGTTCAACTCTTACTGTTAAAAAACAAGAACAAACCAACCAACCAACCAACCAACCAACCAACCAACCAACCAACCAACCATTTAATTAAGTTCTGCTTGCTGGAGGGAGACTAGATTTCGCACATCAACTAGATGCGAGAGCTGTTCGCTGCATTTCCTACCTGCAGTAGAATTTCGAGCCATCTTTAGCCAAGAAACCGTCATAATGAGCATTTAGCAGGTCTCCCTTCTTGCTTGTCTTAGAACAGTTTTCTGGACGATGCAAAACTTCTATTTTCACTTCCTCTGTGAACTCCTCTTTTTTTTGTCCCTGAGCAGTAAAAATGCCCCATACGTAAAAGAAAAAGATTAATCTGAGTAAGAAATGCATGATTCCTGGAGTGGGCCCCGGCTGATCACTGCGTTCCCTCCCGCGTGTCACTCACGCGCGGCGGCTGGCTGCCCGGGCAGCTGAATTATATTGACGCGTGGCAGGCATTATATTGCGACACAAAGGGCCGGGGCGGGGCGGCGCGCGGCCCTGCCCCTTCTCCGGAGGCCCGCTCAGCCCTGGAATTTTGCCTGTCTGGAGCGGGTGGTGTCCCTTTGGTACCCGGCACTTTTTGGCTGGCTATCATCAGTCGCTAAGGCAACACTGCTCGCGTGCATCGCTTCTCCTCGCTGCGTCCGCTTATTCTACAGCCAGTTGCCTCAGGGTTTAACCGTAACGTTCGCGTTTCCTAAAATGAAACCGGCAAAAGACGAAATAAAACGGTCTAGGGTGGGGTGTAATCAGAGAATATAGTTGTCACTTCTGGGCTTAAAAGAAGTCCAGATCCCTGGAGAACTAACTACTGGGCAGGGAGAGGTATTCTGGGGTGTCCTTGAAGCGCCTTCTCGGGGTCGGAGTCATGCCTTAAGAAGTTTCAGGCAAAGCCACATGCAACCCGAAGATCTCCTGGTCGGGAGTAAACAGATACGCGGCTCATCACGGTCAGTCCCCCTGCTCTCCGGGAGCGGACTCCAGTGATTCTGCACCGCTGCGGGTTTGCGTTGCTTTCTCCCACCACTGGGGGCCGCCCTTGATTTAAGGGCCTATAGAAATGCAGGGATAGAGAGGTGGGGGACAGCTCTTGACAGTGTCTTTTTCTTACTAGCTCTGCTAGGTCGGTAATTGTCTACATTATACGAAGAGAAAACGGGGCACAGTAGTCTCCCCTTATCTTTGTACCCCCTTAAACTGCGGGGATTATGTTCCAAGACCCCCCGTGGATGCCTGAAAGCAGGCTAGGCCTGAACCTTATACACAGGGTCCGGCAGAAGTAACGCCTGAGTGTAGTTGGTAGGGTAATAAAATGGGTGTAATTCTTTATAGTTTTAATTTGAACATTTTACCTAAAATGTCATATGGTGTGCTTGAGTGTGACACTGGTTTTTTTTTTTAAAGATTTATTTATTTATTTTTAGAGAGAGGGAAAGGGAGGGAGAATGAGAGAGAGAGAAACATCAAAGTGTGGTTGCCTCTCATGTGGCCCCCAGTGGGGCACTGGCCTGCAACCCAGGCATGTGCCCTGACTGGGAATTGAACTGGCGAGCCTTTGGTTTGCAGCCCATACTCAATCCACTGAGCTACACCAGCCAGGGCTGAGTGTGATATTGTTATGTTCCAGAATTACATGCTTATGATTTTGTAATAAAAAATTTTGCAATAAAAAGGGATGTTCTTTGTGCTAGACCCTGTATATTTTCCCTACAAATACATACCTATGATAAAAATTAAAAAATCACACAAGTAAGAGATGAACAATAATAATAAAACAACAATAGACTATAATAAAAGTTATGTGAACATGATGTCTCTCAAAATCTTACTGTACTGGACCACAGCATGGGTTCACACTTTGGCAGGAGGGAGCAGGACTGCAGGAGGTTTCATTAGGCTATGCAGAACAGGCACCATTGAAAAACCGAGTTGTTTATTTCTGGGATTTTCCATTTAATGTTTTCAGACCATGGTTGACCTCCAGTAACTGAAACTGCAGAAAGCAGAAACCCCACTACTGAGAAGAGAAGGGAGGACTTAGTGTCCTTTCAGAGCTGGGCATTTTGTTCCAGTCTCACAGCCCATGTACAGTAGGGGTTTGACAAGTCTGACACAAAGCCAGGCTTACCTCTCCACGTTTAAGAATGAAAAACTTTCTAATATACAGAAAAATGGAATTTTACTACCAATTACCATGGTCTTTCACCTACAACTTGGAGCATATCAACGTTTAACTATATCTGATTTAGTACATCTCCAACTATCCATCTCTGTATTAATTCCTCAATTCACCTTATTTCCAACTGAATACCCAAAGACTTTTTACCAGAAAGGCTTAGGCCTAAATTAGGTTCTGGAAGGGGATAAATTATTCTACCTCAGGGATCCTAAGAAAAGCCACAACACAGCCTGCTGTTACTGCTTTGCCTGAAGCCTGCAAAATTCCATAAATCTTAAAATTATTGTCAGTTCTGTAAGATGATGATCACTTTCAAAAGTGATTTTTAAAAATCATAAAAGCTAGGGGAAAGGGCCCATTTTTAGAATAAAATAAGCTTCAGAGTTTCGTTCCATGTTTTCTGTTCTAAATGAAGTCGTGGCTAAGGTTAATTGTTGAGCAGACGACAATTCCTTGGGGCCCCTGGCAACTCCAGACCAGGGGACTCTCAGTGACACACCGCCTTCCCGGGACATTCCGACCCCCTGAATGTGAGGATGGGAAGGAACCTAAATGGGAAGTCTTTTATTTACTTGGGGGAAAAAAACAAAACAAAAACCCCAAAACCAAACAACCACCAGAAGAAACCTGAGGCTCAGTTACAGAAAATCTCAGAGGCCTAAGTCACCACCACCTTGGGTAGGCCCGGGGTCCAAGTCCGCTAGTTCTGGGCCCTGAGGCTTCGGTCCCGGCCCTGGGGGTCGGTCAGTCGGTCCCGCCGTCCGTGCCGCCTCGGCCGGGGCCGAAGGAGGAGCCAGCCGCGGGCTTGAGGGAGGATGGGGAGACGCCGGACGCCCCGGCTGGGAGTCTGAGGGCGAGCTACGCCGGCGCGCCCTTGCGCAGCCCCGGCCCCGCGGTGGGACCGCAGCCGCGCCCGCTACTCCAGCCGCGCCGCCAGGGAGGGGTTTCCCGGGACCTGCCAGCCCCTTTCAACCAGGAAGTGAAAGCGACGTCGGGGTCAATGAAAACAAACGGGGAGCCCGGGGGGAAGGAAGGCGGGCCAGGAGGAAGGAGTTGCCGGGGCGCAGGAGGGAGCAGCCGGGGCGCGGAGACGCGAGCGGGAGGCCGGCTGCGGTTACTATTCTGTCGCCGCCGCCGCCCAAGCTCTGCCAGGGATGTCTGAGCCCGCGCATCACGGCCCCCGAGCTCCACGCGGCGGCCGCCGTCCCGGCCTCTAAGGGCCCGCCACGTACCCGCGGCGCGCGCGGGCTGAGGGGTACTCGAGCCGCCCGGGGAAGGGGCCCGGCGGGCCGGGAGCGGCTGTCCAGGCTCCGCGCTCGCCCCATCACCGCGGTCGGCGTCGGGCCAGGAGGATGAGCGGCGCCGGGCTGTGAAGCATGGAGGGGGTTCTGTACAAGTGGACCAACTATCTCACTGGTATGAGGGTTCCGGCGCCCCAGGGGCAGCGGGCGGGGGTCTCGGGCGGGCTTAGCGGAGGAGGCTGCGGAGAAGGCAGGTCAGGGGCTCTCCCTCCCACTGCCTGGCCAGTGGTGACCCTCAGCGAATTGAATCTCCTTGGTTCCCCGGCTTAATCCCTGTGCGTGTCCCTGTTAGAGCCCCTCCGGCCTCTGCGGGCGACAGTTCAGAGTGCGGATTGTCAGACGACACTTCTTGGCTGGAGTAATAATACCGCTTACTCCTGTAGCTTTCTGAACAATTCTCAGGCACTCTACATGTGCTGTTGCAATCTCTGATCTTATTTACACCTCATTCGACATTTTGCTAATAACCGAGTTGCCAGGGTATAAGACTGGAATGGGCCCCCTAAAATCAAGATTTAATTTTAAGAAATCTTTTTCTATTATTTCTTTTTAATTTCCTTAGCAACGCGGTTTATTTTAATAGTCCTCTTGAAGTTTTAGCGTAGCAAGCATGATTTTGGAAGTCGTCCCTAGGTACTATTCTCTTAGGAGTTGGTTGTCAGTGAGGTAGATTTATGTTTTGGAATTCAGGAAGGTGTGAGAAATTTGTGGAAGAAAGTGCAATATTCCGGAGTGCAGCGGGCAAGTCAGTTTCACCCATGAAGAGGGTCGGAAGGAACTCCCCACTTAGGTGTTTCTGTAGAAATGAGACCAGGACACAATGCCCTTTGCCATGATGCTAACCACCTGACTTGTTAAGACTCAAATCTGAGTGCTAGACCCAAAACTGCCATCAACCAGCAGTAACCACAAGTCACTTGTTCTCTCAAGAGCTCAATCCAAGGCCAAAGTAATCAACTACTTTATCCTGAAGATGCCTTCCCATCCAGAATTCTATGATCTCACCAAATTAGAGGAAAGGGAATGGGTTTTAAATAAGATTTAATAGCAAAAAGATTTCTTGGTCCAGTATAATAGGTAACTCTTGACTTGCTGCCCACTGTTTCACCCTGCCAAAAGTATTATACCCCTTAGTAATTGTATGGTACATTCAACTTGTGTCTGCCTGACCTTGCCCAAAATCTGCGCATAAACACTTTGAGACATAAGTACTGAGCTACAGTTGCCTGTTTTTTAAATTAATTTCATTGCTATGCCATATTTATAGTAGCAAATGTTTTATCTTTTATGATAGATGGATGTGTTGTGTTATTTACACTAAGATGTCAAACAATTAGTTTCTATAAATATCTTTTAACAGGAAACATTTAAAAATGAGGCAGATTTTTTATTAAGCATTTTCATATTTTTTAGTTGAGATATTGTATTAACTTTAAGATAGTAGTTTCTGTGGTTTGAGATGCAAATGATCATCTCGTTGCAAATATTTATGTGTTTTGGGAGGTCTTTTGAAGGAGCTGCTTATGCATAACCCAGAGTAACAGGCAATTACTGAGATGAGTCATAATTTATTACTGTATTGAAATGTGTGGTCTTGGTTGCTGGCCGTCTTTCTCATCTTCAATGGCACCGAACACCAGCTGATTGAACTTTTAACCACATGTGCTTAAGGTTTTAGTCATTGTAGAGCATTTAAGTTAACTGCTAGTATGCAGTGTAGAAGCTTGATGAAATTAAATCTTTTGGTTGTAAGAGTTCCATTTTTAAAAAAACTTAAATTTGGCTCAGTGGCATGCTGATTATTAACTTTAGTTCATCTTAGGTCAGAAAGCTGAGCAGCTGTTCATTCTAAGTGATCTTTAAGGAAGAACTGGATGATCTTCCAGTTCAATCACAGTGTTCTTTGAGAACCCTTTGTAGAGAATAAGGATTTTAGTAACATTTGGTAGTTAGAGATAAAAAGAATGTGTTTTTTAAAAAAAAGAATTTAAAAGAGGGAATGCCTATGAGTCTTTTTTTTTTTTTACAGATATAGCCCTCTGTTTTATGAACGTGTGAATCAATTAAAGATTGTTTTATTAAGTATTTCTTCAAAAAGGTGTGAAGAGATAATGAACAGTTGTAGGGTAATTAACCATGGTCATCTTTCAAGTTGCTATAAATTCTAAATGAATCATTTTCTCAACATTTGTTTTAAAGACATACTGAATTACAACATTGCAAGCTTACAAAATCACACTGGGCCTGGGGTGGAGGAGTGTATTTTCACACACTCTGCTTACAGTTTGTTTGCCCAGGTGACTTAGTGTTTGGGAAGATAATGTCTTCATCATTTCTATGCATGCTCAATACAACATACTCTCATGCATATACTGCATATCTATACTCCTATGGATAACGTGTAATATGTCACTTTTCTGGTATTTAATCTTTCATTCAATCAGTCACTTGAGAAATGCACTTTTTTGGTACCTGTATGTGCCAGGCACCATTCTAGGTGCTGGGAATGCAATGATGAATGTTAAAGTTCATGGACCAAAAGAACTTACCTTCTACTAGGTAATTTACTAGGCCTCATTAGGGAATGTAGTATTTAATAAAAAGAATTTTCCAAGCATCGGAAACTTTTTTTGGATATTCATTTCTCCGAACTGTATTATGACATTCCCTGCTGTGAAATTTAATCTTTTTATGATGATTCAGCATTGCCATTTTAAAAATGATAGAGGTAAAGGCGTCTGGGTAGGTAAATCCTGGGTCTGCATTAGGATGTAAGAATGATTTCCCCCATCTGTCACTGTCTTGGCACTATTTGGCCCTGGAAAAATGGAATTGAGTAATCTTGTAGCAGGCTATGTCCAAAATAAGCAGGCTGAATTGTGATTTAATAGTCACAGAAAGAACAGGGACAGTCACACTCCCTTCAGCACGATCACCATGTTATTAATCAGCGAACTGTTGTAAATTAGTAGCATGCTCAGTAAGATTTCAGGGAACACTGAGTTTGGTTTGCGAAGAGTGGGAGCTGAGCTCTGAGAAAAGCCATCATCCTCATCCCCAGCTTTGCCTTGGAGCCAAGTCTGTGATAGATGTGTGCCCTAGTCACAGAATAAGTACTAATTAAGTGAATGGTTGCAGTTTCTAGCATTTCTGCCAGAGCTGTGAAGCAGCAGAGCAAGGAGAAGGGGGTGGTGGGGATCCATGCTCTCACCACAGAGCATGCATGCATCTTCTGGGTAAGAGACTGGGACTCACCCAGCAGCACTCACTGTGTGCAAAGGAGTTTGCTTAGGAAATGTATTTTGTAAGAGAGGGAAGGCCACACTGTAGAATTAGAGAACTAGGTGGCACCTAACGGGTCCTCTTATTTAATTCACTCATTTCAGAGATGGACATTTTTGATATTTATTGAAATAAAAAGATTTGTCCTAGGTTATCCAGCTAAAGAATGGTAGTAGAGCTAGGGCTATAATTCAGGTCTTTTGCTTTTTCCATTATATCATAACCTAAACTCCGCTCCCTTTTAGAAAAGGGGGACAGTTATATTGCACCCTGTGTAGGGCTGCATTTGAGGATGGGTCTTATGGGTTGTTAGTGAGAAGGTTGTGAGCCAGAATAAAGGTGTTACTCCTCATATTTATACTGATCTAGAGATTTCCTCAGAAATCTTTCTCAACAAAGAGGAGATTGGTGCCAAAACAGTTTGGGCAAGTGCCACTTGTCAATTAAAAAATTCATTGTCAGGATGTTATTTTAGAGCAAAGAAATAACATGGATGGTAAGTTTTGAAATCATAGTTTTTTATGTGATGAAAGTAATTTCTTCTTGTTTATGTTTTTGTAGGTTGGCAGCCTCGTTGGTTTGTTTTAGATAATGGAATCCTGTCCTACTATGATTCACAAGATGATGTTTGCAAAGGGAGCAAAGGAAGTATAAAGATGGCAGTTTGTGAAATTAAAGGTAAGTGAATTAGAGGACTGTGAAGTTATGTAAAGGTAAGTAAAGGATTCTGCAGCATACTCCAAAACCAGGAAAAAAGCATTTTTAACCAAGTAGGGATTTATTTATTCATTTATTTATTTATTTATAATCCTCACCCAAGGATTTGCTTATTGATTTGAGAGAGAGAGACAGACAGACAAACAGACAGAGATTAATGTGAAAGGGAAACATCAATTGGTTGCCCCCATACACGCCCCAACTAAGGATTGAACCCGCAGCCTAAGTAATGTGCCCTGACTTGAAATCAAATCCACAACCCTTTTGCTGTACAGGGTGATGTTCCAATCAACTGAGCCACCTGGGCAGGGCCAAGTAGGGATCTTTTAATACCATTTACTTCCTTAGCATCCAGGGGTGGCACTTAGCATTGTTAAGTATAGTGTTCGATATTTCTCTCTATAAACATACTTTTAATTGAATTTCAAAGTACTAGTGTGTGTCTTTCAAGTTGGACTTGAAAAACAATTTCTTTTTTAAGAAAATTTTATTTATTTTTAGACAGAGGGGAAGGGAGGGAGAAAGAGCGAGAGGGGGAAACATCACTGTGTGGTTGCCTTTCATTCACCCCCTGCTGGGGACCTGGCTTGCAACCCAGGCATGTGCCCTGACTGGGCATCGAACCGGTGATTCTTTGATTTGCAGGCTGGCACTCAGTCCACTGAGCCACACCAGCCAGGGCTTGAAAACAGTTATTTGTGGATGCCACTCATGTATCCATGCTGAGTCCACCAGTGTTCTTTTTCATCCTTGTAGAAAGGAATTATAAAAATAGGAAGCTGAACTATAAAGAAGCTCTGTAGATTTTTGATAAAGTATGAAGTCAGAATCGTAAACTGGTTCTTTGCTGAATCAGAGATAAGCTCTTCTGGGTAGTAGAGATGTTTTTCTTTTCTTTTTTTTTTTATCCTCACCTGAGCATATTTTTTCATTGCTTTTAGAGAGAAGGGAAGGGAAAGAAAGACAGAAAGACATGGATGTGAGAGAGAAACATTGACTGGATGCCTTTTTGTATGTGCCCTGACCGGGGTAGATGTTCCAGCCGGGGATCAGACTTGCAATGCTCCAGCCAGCACTGGTCAGGGAATCTTTTCTTTCTTGTTGGTGATCTTCAGAGTTTTGATGAGTACTGGTCCGGAGTATTGTAGGAAAGCTCCTCTACTGGAATTTGTCTGATGTTTTCCCCATGATTAGACTGGAGTTACGGATTTAAGGGGAGAAAATCACAGAGGTAAAGTGCCATTCTCATCACATCATAGCAATAGTATGTACCATCAACATGACATAGCACTTTTAATTAACCCTGACTCTGTGGCTGAGGCAGTTTGTCAGGTTTCTCTACTGTAAATGCACTCTCCCACCTCCCTTTCCATACAGTGTTCTTCCAAAATGGGATAAATAAAGCAGTACATCATGCTGTACTTTTCATGAAGGAAGGTTTCATGGACCACTGATTTATTTGTATGTGTGGGAGGTAGGTAGGAGAGGTCAGGCAAAATGATAATGAAAAGTGTTGAATTCTTCAAAGAGAATTGGAGGAAAAAACTAGAGCTCTAAAAGACTGAGTGTTAAACCCCTACAGGGAGCCTTGACTATATAAGATACAGAAATATTTCAGCCTGGTGTATTGTTACTTATATGTCCCCTGAAATATATGGGATTAATTTTGTTGCTTTATTTTTAAAAATCACACAAGAGAAGCACATTCAAAGCATGAGTTGTTTTTATCTTTTTAAAAAGTGATGGTTTTATTTCATCCCCCAGATTTAATTCCAAGTGAGATTTGATGAGACTGAGAAATCAGACTACATTCAAAGTTCAAATATTTGCCAACCTTGAGGATTTCAAAAGACTGTTAAGTAGCAGAATTCTAAGACAACTCCAAAATGTTTTTAAGCTACAGTAGCATTTTTGTTGTTATTTTCTATTTACTCATTTTATTAAAGAATAATATACTCACAATAAAAGGGAATGAATCTTAAATATTCAGTTTGAAGAATGTTTACAAAGTGAATGCCCTTGTGTATCTACCACCCAGATCAAGAATTAGAATATTATCAGCATCTCAGATGCTGGGATATTATCTCGTCCCCTTAGCCACTAATCCCGCTAAAAGATAACCATTAATCTGACTTTTATCACCAGAAATAAGTATTGTCTGGTGTTGAACATTTTATAAATGGAATAAATCAGTATTTTCTTCTTGTTTGGCTTCTTTCCCTCAACATTTTGTTTGTGAAATTCATCCATGCTGTTCTGTGTAACAGTAGTTCAGTCATTTTTATTGAAGTGTAGTATTTCCATTGTGTCAACATCCTACAGTTTGATGAGCCATTTTAGTATTGATGAATGTTTGAATTTTTTCCCCATTTTAGGACTATTATAAATAAGGCTGCCATAAACATTATAATATATTTCTTCTATTGAACATATAGAAGAAATGTGAACATATAGAAGAAATATAGACCTGAACAAAAGTCAGAACATATCTATGCATTTTTGTTCAGTATATATCTAGAACTGGCATGGAATTGCTAAATCAATTTTTAACAGATATTGAAAAAATCCTCTTTATACTTGTTAAAACAGTAAGACAGACTTTTGTTCCAGTAAGACAGACTGTAACAGGTATAGGGACTACAACAGTGGGGTTTTGCAGTGGGTGAGAGAGAGAGACTGGGCTCAACTATAAATACTGAACACAGGAAAAGTGGGAATTTATAGCCAAAGGGCAGAATGGGGGATAGGTGGATGGAAAATTACTAAGAGGAAACTGCAGGGATACAGGAGGATGCTGGCGAAACTGACTTAACAGGATTCTTGTGAAAGGTGGGCCAGGGTAATCAGATATTACCTGGGGGGTGGCAGGAAAAAGGAATTTGGTCAGATATCCAGGGAGATCAGGTATAGATAGTAGTGGATTCTGGCTAAACTGACTTGGCAGGATTCCTGCTAAAATTGGATTCTACAAAGACAGAGAGGGAAGTCCAAGTCCCAGTGAAGCAGAGGGCCCAGAGGAGCCTGACTGAAGTGTAATCAAAGAGAGAATCTTTGTCACAGATAGTGCCAAACTGTCACCCAAAGTGGTTGTACCGATCCGTTTTCCACTACCAGAGTGCGAGAATTCCAGCTGCTTTGCATCGTTCACAAAACTTGGTATTAGCTAAGATTTTGAATATTTCTAGTGTATAGTGTTTTCTTACAGTGATTTAACTTGAATTTCTTCAATAAATGATGTTGAGTACTTTTTCAGATATAAGTAGTCATTTGAACTTTCCCTTTTTAAGTCCCTTTTCAATTCTTTGGCCCAATTTCTAAATTGGGCTGTCTTTCACCTTGATTTGTAGTTCTTTGTATAGTCCAAATGACCTTTTGCATTGCAAAGGTATCTCCAGCTCTGTGCTTTGCATTTTCTTTCTGTTAATGGTATCTTTTGATGGACACAAGTTCTTAATTTCATTAAAGCCCAGTTTGTCAACTTTTTAATTAGAACTTTATATGTCCCTGTTACCTTCTTGAAAGTTTATTGTTTTAGCTTCTATATTTAATTTTAATTTTGGTCTGTGATTTGCTTAAAATTTATTTTTGTATATGATCTCAAGTAGAGGGTCAAGATGCTTTTTTCCCCTCACGTATGGAATTCAGTTGACTGAGTACCACTTATTAAAAAGACCAGCCTTTCACCCACTGCATTGTAGAGACATTTTTCTCACAAAGTGAGTAACCATGTACTTGTGGTTTTTTTCTAGACTTTTGTTCCTTGGACCTGTTTTTCTATCTTTGTGCCAATATCACACTTTCTTAATTTCTTTAGCCTTACACTTCTTAGTATTATATGATTGAAATCATCTTAGTTCTCTTTTACCATTGTCTTGTCTATTATTGGCCCTTTGCATTTCTTAGACATTTTAGAATCTGCTTGTAAATATCCACAAATATTTGTTGGAATTTTGATTGGAATTGTATTAATCTATACATCAATGTAGAGAGGACTGTATTCTTGACAGTGTTGTCTTCTGATCCATTAGCATGGTATAGTCCTGTATTTAATTAGGGTTTTAATTTCTCTCAGTAATGTTTTGCAGTTTTACCTATAGAGATTTTGTCCATTTTTCAAAGAAGTTGGAAGTTTGGAAGCATTGTTCTTAAGCTTGTGGCCTTCTCAGGTGACTACTTTGGAGGGTACACCCTTGACTGATAACATAAATTCTGGTATGTTTAAAAATGAGTCATCTTATTTTAGTTTCATTCTGTAGAAACATCATTGGGAATTAGAGCATTGTTTTCTCTTGTAGTAGCTATTGGTATTTTCACTAGTATTAGCAAGTAGAAAAAAAGAGTTACTTTTGGAGCTCTGTAATTTTAGCCTAGTCTAGAAATCTTTTGCACCCATCATTGACCCTTTCTCCATTTGTGAATATCATTATTTGTAATACAACACAATGCTCTGTTCAGATCTGTCTCCTGATATTCTCAGTACATATATTTATTTCCTCATCCAGAACTTTTCTCATGCAGTTTTCCTGTTTCAACTTTAAGCAGATTCTGCTTTCAAAAATCCCTCTTTTCGAAGCCTTTTTTAGTTTCTTTCTCTTCTTACCATTCTCATTATAATTACACGTGGAGTCTCTGTACCAGAGAGTTCAACATTCAGGTGTTTTGATTATTTTTAGTGTGTCAGTTTGTTTCCTCAGTTAAATTGTCACTTCTACTAGAGCAAAGACTTCTTTTTTCTCCCCCAGGGCCTCATTGTTCTGAGCTGAGTGGTGATTAATGACAATGTAACATATTTAGTTTTACAACCAAGATTTAGAACTGGCTCAGCATGATTCTCAATCTGCTCTCTTTTGTTAGAGTATCAAAGGGGGGATATAGGAGAGGAGGAAGAGGATGGAAGGGAAGAGGAGAAGGTCTCCAAAATATTCATGCTTTCCAGGTGATTATGATATGCCCATTAGTTGAAAACTTTTGTTGTAATGGAAGGTGGCTATAGTTCCACTTACTGTGCTTCCTCTATATGCCAGGCACTGCCCCAGGCTAGGGGAATGCCAAAGCAGTCTGTGGTACTGCTTTCAGAGAAATCAGTAAAAATTGTGTCATAAGTAGAATAATGCATATGTATTTAAGGTGGTACAGTTCACCCCAAGGGAGGGAGTTCTTAGTTCTCACTTCTTGGTAGTTAACTTGTTGGTGTTTTCTCTTTCGTGTGGCAGCACTGCCAGCTGGGGCAGGTGTGAGAAGGGTGTTTTGGAGAGTGCCACTAGGTAGCCCCTTCCTTCGGTGCCTGAAACCGCTCATACTGAGTAAGAGTGATGATTTCGTTGTCCCCAACTTACTTAAGTCCATGACTGTATTTCCCTTTTGTTTATCATCCTAGTCCACTCAGCAGACAACACGCGAATGGAATTAATCATTCCAGGAGAGCAGCATTTCTACATGAAGGCGGTGAATGCAGCCGAAAGACAGAGGTGGCTGGTTGCTCTGGGGAGCTCCAAAGCCTGTTTGACTGATACTAGGACTAAAAAAGAGAAAGGTAACTTTCCTTGCAGTGAGAATATTTTCTTACATAAATATAAATTGTCATGTTCACTTATAGTAATCTATCCCAAAGAAATAATCAGAAATGTAGATTTACATACACAGATATTTATCATAGTAAAAAACATTGTAAACAATACAAAGGTTTGAATTTCAGGGGAATGGATAAGTAAATTGTATAGTGCTTCCACAGGCTGATATGTTATTACACATGCAGTAAAATGTTTACAAGGAATTTCAATGATGTGAGGAAATGCCCAAGATTAAATGATAATTGAAAAAAACAGGATTCAAAATTATGTATCCATTCATTGGACAGATTGGCAAAGACATGTAAGAATTGGTCAGGTTGTTACCTTTGGAAAGGGAATTTGTGGGAGAGAGACTCACTTTTCACTGTATACATTTTGACTTTATCATGTATATATATTGCCAATTTAAAAGGATTAAATAAAAATCAAAAGCAAAGCAAATAATTTATGGTATTCAATTATATGCATATATAATATGAAAATAACAATAGTATTTATATCTTGGTAGTGAGATTGTAATTGCTAAATTTTTCTTTTCTACAGTTTTAATTTTCCAAAATTTTTCCTTATGTTATTTTATAACTAAAAACAATAGAAGTCATTTTAATTATATTATTTTCATTATTTTTATAATTAAAATTGACCTTATATTATTTTTATAATTAAAAACAGTAGAAGTCATTTAAATTAGTGAAAGCAACTAAATTATGGATATTAAAAAATGAAGGCTAAGGATTGAATGTGCAACAATTTTCAAATGTATGAAATGAGTATCATGGGAATAGTATGGCTAAGGGTAGAGTAGGAAGGAATGAATACTCACAGTAGCCAAAAGGTGGAAACAACCCAAATGTCCATAGACACAGATGAGTGGATAAACATAGTATGGTATGTACATGCAGTGGGATATTATTCTGCCTTAAAAAGGAAGGAAATTCTGACACATGCTACCATATGGATGAACCTTGAAGATACTATGCTAAATAAATAAACCAGTCACAAAAGGACAAGTATTGCATGATTGCACTTTATATGGGATACCTAGAGGAGTCAGATTTATAGAAACAGAAAGTGGAAAGGCTGTTTCCAGGTGCAAGGTAAGGGGAGAATGGGGAGTTACATAGTGTTTAATAAGTACAGGATTTCATTTGGAGAAGATGCAAAAGTTCAGGAGGTGGATGGGAATGATGGTTGTATGACAATGTGAATGTAGTTAATGCCAGAAAACTGTATATTTAAAAATGGTTAACAGTAATATGTTTTACTACAATTAAAAAGAAGGAATGGGCTGAAATAGTGTAGAAGGTTAGGTTAAAAGGGCACATAGGGCTGCTTTGGTCCACTCTGCCTGGAGTGGCTTTTTGCCCAGTACAACACAACAGTGCCACTCTCTCAGGGGTGGAGAAGCACCAGGACCTGCTAGGGGTCTTTTTTTCTCTTTCCCTTGCTGCTTATACCGGTAGTTTAGAAGGTATTGGTATATGAGTGGCTGAGATTATGGCTGGATATTTTGTCTGTCCAGAGATAGTAAACAAAATAAGGTAAACTCTTAGTCAAAAATATTGAAAATAATATAATGTAAAAATGAAGCTATGAAAGGAAAAGAAGGAAATAAATGGATGTTTATGTACAATAGTTTTAAATTAATTACATAAAAATTAAAAACTTTTGTATGCCAAAATATACAATAAAGAAAACAGAGTGATAGATCTTGGAATGTATTTGCAGTATATAGGACAGGTGAAAGATTGCTAAATTTCATGTGTAAGACATTTTTTAAATTATGAATTTGTATATTATTAAGAGAACTCAAACATCAGAATGGGAAGGAGGAGTTAAGGACAAGAAAAGCCAACTAACAAAACAAGAAAAGTAAGCACTTTTCCAATGGAAGATGAATGATGGAATGGAAATATCTTGTATGAGACATTCAGTAGTCATCACCCTGTCTCTAAAAATTAATCTACCTAAACGTCATGATTGACACATGACTGCCAGTTTTTTTCCATTTATCTGAAGAGAAGGTGGTTTCCTCCGAGCCTTTGTGTCCTGTTTCCAAGGTCTGTCACTATAGATATTATTTGTAGTTTTAATTAAAAATTTTTTTTATCCTGCTTAAGACAAGGAGGGGGAAAGAGATGTGCCTTGAGGGACAGAAGAGGGTGGGGAGGCTCACAGTGCTTGGAAGAGAGAGAGAGAGAGCATGCTCACCAGGGAATGAAGGGGCTAGGGAAGGGGCCAGCACGCTCCATAGAGAGAACTGCTGTCTTTTTTGATGATTGCATTTTGTTGTTTTGCCCCCAAATAGGAAACCTATCTAATTGAATGTTTATGTATGTTCTTTTCAGAAATAAGTGAAACCAGTGAATCTCTGAAAACCAAAATGTCTGAACTTCGTCTCTACTGTGACCTTTTAATGCAGCAAGTTCATACGATTCAAGAATTTGTTCACCATGACAAGAATCATTCATCTCCCAGCATAGAGGTATCACAAAGACGATCTCTCATGTCTGTTTATGCTTTGCAGTACAACTGATGAGTGAGTTTCTTCCCATAAGATGACAGGGAAGCATTTTCAGAATGAGTTATTTTCAGCTATTTTGAGCTGTCCCTACTGTGGACTGTTTGGAAATCTGGAGGATCATCCAGATTGTATCTATGCAGACAGAGTAAAGCAGGAAGCAGCACATTTCTTCAGGGAATCAAGGCCTATCTTTGCAACCAATCCGTAATTGGGTGGTTTGAGTGGGCAAGTAGCATTCCAGGATTTGTTCTTCAGGCTGACTACTTGAAATTATTGGACAATTGCTATTCTCTTTCTTTTGTAATAATGTCATAACATAACTACTGAGAGTTGGTAACTTAGGTTTATGATATAACTTAAAAAAAATTCTCACAACAGTGATGTAGGAATCAAAACTCAGGCTATGAATTAGGCTTACTCTTCCTGATAAAGTAGGACCAGTGAGCCCTATTGCTCTCTGGCTCAAAGGCCAGCATGGTTTCTAGTGCCCTTTTGCCTAACTTGGGAGAAATGGGATAAGAAATTTTCCTACCCCTCCTGTTACCTTCTGCTGTTGGGGAGGAATCTTGTGTGAGGTAGGTCGTATTTGGTTGTAGGCACAATTAAACCCTGTGGCCATGTATTATGTCACCACGAGCTTTCTGGAGGTGTGCCCTCACATCTGCTCTAGCAGGTCAGGGACAGTATCAGGGACCCAGGCATGTCCCATCTTTCTGCTTTGCCATTCTTTCTGTCTTGGGTTTTTCTCTTAAGGCCCAAGGTTTCAGGGTGACTGCCAAGGCTACACAGAGGCAGGAGGCAGTCAGGTAGCCTAGGTAGAGAGAAACCCAGGGGAAAAGAAATTCCAGAAACTTCCCAGCAGACTTCTCATAATCTTCTTTGCCTGGGTCAATGAAAACTAGGAAAAATGAATATTTGACAAAGGGTCATAGAATAGCCATGACTGGCTTAAGCCAGTCTGTATTTATCCCCCAAGGTCAGGGCACTTTGCTGTCCTAAAAAATTTAGTGGTTTTTATTCTACCAAAGAAGAAATGGGAGAATGGGCCTGGGGTAGACCTGAATCATGCCTGCTGCTAAGTAACTCTCCAGGTGTTCCACTACTGTGATCACCTTCAGAATTCAGACAGCTATAAAATTGCTGTTTAGGTTGGATTTATTTAAGATAAATTCTGTACACAGTTTTTCAGTATGATATTTGGTTTGAATGTAAAACTTATTTTTTCTTAGAATTCAGTTTCATACATTGTTTATCTGAGAGACAGATGGTTATTATTCAAGTGTTGCTTTAATTCTAATGTATTGTATTTTAAATAGGTTTGAACATAACCTAGTCAGGTGTCCCACTCATTGCTTTTTTGTAAGATAGCGCATGATTCCACATAGTTGTGTAAAAGTTTGTTCAACTCTGTCTGTAATTTTTCAGAACATGAATGAGGCCTCTTCTCTACTTAGTGCCACGTGTAATACGTTCATCACAACGCTTGAGGAATGTGTGAAGATAGCAAACGCCAAGTTTAAACCTGAGATGTTTCAGCTCTCCCATCCAGATCCCTTAGTTTCTCCTGTGTCACCTTCTCCTGTTCAAATGGTTGGAACTTACTGTTTTTCTTCTATTAATATTTCACGTTTTTATTTTTTAAGACTGGAATCTGGCAGTGGGAGGGAAATAGTCAACAAGCTGGATTTTTAAAAATTGTATTCATATTCTCTACTGGACCCTCTCATTTGGTGGGTTCAGCATGTGCTAAAGTCAGGATCCTCTCCCCTTGGAGGAGCTGTGCCATTTGCCCCAGTGTGCCAGGAAAATATAATGTTCTCTGGGTTCTGATATGATACAAGGTTGGGGAGGACTGTTCTATTTGGTAAAAACATGTCATAGGGATAAAATTAAGCAAATCTTTACAGAAGTTGTAAGGAATCCGAAGCAGCATGTTACAGGGGAAATTGTTTTGTAGTCTGCATTTGGATTTGAACCCTCTGAGTAGGCAAGTTTCTTAATCTCTGTGAACCTCAAGTGTCTGTAAAATCAGTGTCTTCTTTATCCGAGTCTCATTGCAAAAGATCTGACCTGTTTATATGACGTGCTGTTGAGAGGGGCAGTAGATTTCTTGTCCTTTTCAAGCTGGTAAACTTGCTCCAGCATGCTGTGGGGAACCCTCAGGTGAGATAGGGTTTGATGAGACTTTACATGTTTTCTCATGAAACTGTTTTCAGGAGCCCTTTTATAGAAGGAAGAATGCCACCTGGCTACTATTCTAGCAATTACCGGAAGACTTATTTATTAGAAGAAGGAATAGGGTATAACTTACTCTTAGGCTCTGTTATCCACCCCAGCAAACTTAGTTATAATAGATTTAGTAAAGATGATTATCTAAATGTATTTAGAGCACTAGTTTTTAATCAATGTGTGGTGGACTGATAGTATCTTTTGAGATAGGTGTACTGTGAAAATGAGCTTTATGACGAGATTAGCTTGGGAAGTGCTAGTTTAACTTAAACAAATTAGGTTTCTCTGTCATCACTGTCATACCTTTTGTTCTAAAGTGTATTAGGAATCTCTGAGAAGAAAAAAGAGTACTGAAATTTATTCGACAATTAAACCCTTTTTGTTTATTTTTGAATAACATCTAACAGGACGGTAGTGTTGAGTAGATTACAGTTTGACAGTGTTGCTTCCAGGACAATTGCAGATATACTGTGAAATGTTAAGTAACACATATAGCTGAACAAAAAAATGATCTTTTGAGATGGATATTTGGTGCTATGTTCCTGAGATTGACGTATAAGGGATACACTTTTTTTTTAAACTTAAGGGGTACTTTATAGAGTCAGATACAATAAAAATACCTCAAACCTGCCTTGTTCTTGCTTCGAACTTCTGAGGAAAATGCCTTCTGTTATAAATGCTCTATAGTCCAGAGAGGTCATATATGTATTAATGTATAAGGAACTCTAATAGCTGTCTCTTTTAAACCAAAACCTTTTATCAATAAAACATTACAGGAAATCCAGTTAGAGGCCGCTGCTCACTTTTCTTTGCTGGGCTGTTTTCCTTCTCATCTAAAGCACAGATTGTGGCTTATGTAATTCGTTCTAGAGACATAGAGCAGGGAAAGTAAGATCAGACAGTATTCATGGGAAAATCCTTTAAAAAAACAAGTAGGTGAAAAATAAAGTTGAAACATTGGAGAATTCCAAAATTAACATGATAGCTATAACCATTTTATGTAGTTATTTTCATTGTGTCTCTTGAAATTAACTTGCATTCAATTATATTTCAAATCATCATGGAAGTTCAAACAGTGGTCATTTTGATCCACAGATTGAATGATAATTGTATTGGGGATGTCAAGTGAGTAATTCTAAAGGAAGTGATATCTGTTCAAGGAGATATTAATGTCCAGTTCCATTTTAGTGTCATTTATATTAGATGTCCCTGGACTACAAAGTGGATGGGTCATAACTCTTATCACTTCAACTGGGATTTCTTAGATGGCTCGTGTTACAAATGTAGAAGGCATTTATTTACATCAGACAAAGGTTAGACTTGGATTGGACCTGGAAGGCTCTTGGGCCCTGTATATGAAAGCAGCCATTCTTAGGCTTTAGTATAATAAACTTTGTTCTCTTGCTACCTTGTGAAACACTGAAATAATCTGTTTTATTTTGCCACCTCTTTCCATTTTTTTTAGTGGATTAGCTGAATTTTCTAAATTATGCTTAGTATTTGTCATATTTATTAATGTTCTGCTTAATAAATTTTATTTATTTGTGTTTTAAATATATGGTTTTAGAAACCTATTTGAGCCTTAGGGTTCTTCTTCTGAGTTCTTTAAAGACTTGAATTATTAATGCCATCTTCCATGAAAAACACACTTTAGAACATCTGTGTAACAGCTTCCTGAATAATGAATGGTAAAGAGAAGCTTTGCTCCTAGACTCTATTCCTGCTCTTTAAAAGATATAGTGAGAGGGATTTATTAGACTGTTTCCTGGCTTACTACATATACCTTTTTGTCAAAAATATTGTGATTTTGGGGGGACTAGTTAAGTATACTGTTTTTTATATTTATGTATATACACACAAACACAAATATGACATAAAATATGAAGTCTGGTTTGTAGTAGTGAGAAAAGAATACAGCATGTTTTTGGTATATGTTGAGAAAGATTCCCATTAATGGTTATTAGGGGGAAAGCTTGATATTGTGCTAATAATGTTACTAGAGTATGTAAAAAGATATTTTCTGTTTTGGCCAGCTGCCTTTTTCTCTGAATAAAGGTAATATATTAGAGTTGCTTTATTCTACTTGACTAATGGATTATGCTTCTTTTTTTAAATTTCTAGATGAAGCGTTCTGTCAGTCACCCTGGTTCTTGCAGTTCAGAGAGGTAAAGCTACCTTTTCTTTGGACCATGTCTTCTTAAAATTATACCTACTTAGGGAAATTCTTTGGACCTGTACCATAAAGTGGTATGGAATATATATTCTGTATGGGCAGAGTCTGATTCTGATTTGCTCAGCATTTTTATCTCTTAAGTGCTTTGTATAGGGCCTGGCCCCAGTTGGTATTCAGTAAAGAAAAAAATGAGAGAATAAATTAACCAGCAAGGTAAGCACCTTGCCAGCTATTGTACCTTTTTTAGATGTTTGAAATTATATCAAACCGTAGTTTATAGAAATCCATTTCTGACATATCAAGGCTCCAGAGCTTAGGCTCGCTCATTTTGCTATAGCTTTTTACAGCATCACATGTTTATGCTGAGCTGTTGTTTAATTAGGAGCTAAAGACAATACTGAGGAGACAAAAAACAGTTGATTTTTTTTATTTCATTTTTTGATTTATTTTTATTGTTCAGTTACAGTTGTCCCCATTTCCCCCCTGTTGCTCTCTCCTGCCCTGTCCAACACCTGCTGCTGAAGACAGTCCCCTCCCCATTGTCCTTGTCTGTGGGTCCTTGGTACGTTTCCCCCATTATCCCCTTCTCCCCTCCCCTCTGGTCCCTGTCAGTTTGTTCTTTTTTTACATGTCTCTGGTTCTTTTTTGCTTGCTTGTTTGTTTTGTTGATTAGTTTTCACTTATAGGTGAGATCATGTGCTATTTGTCTTTCACTGCCTGGCTTATTTCACTTAATATAGTACTGTCCAGTTCCATCCATGCTGTCCTGAAGGGTAGGAGTTCCTTCTTTCTTTCTGCTGCGTAGAATTCCATTGTGTAAATATACCACAGGTTTTTGATCCACACATTTATTGATGGGCACTTAAGCTGTTTCCAGCACTTGGTTATTGTAAATTGTGCTGCTATGAACAGTGGGGTGCATAGGTTCTTTAGGATTGGTGTTTCAGGATTCTTAGGGTATAATCCCAGCAGTGGAATTTCTGGGTCAAGAGGCAGTTCCTTTTTTAGTGTTTTGAGGAAATTCCACACTGTTTTCCACAGTGGCTACACCAGCCTGCATTCCCACCAACAGTGCACTAGGGTTCCCTTTCTCTACAACCTCGCCAGCACTTGTTTGTTGATTTGGTTATGATGGCCATTCTGACCAGTGTGAAGTGGTATCTCACTGTAAAACCAGTTTGTATTTTAAAGTATATCTTCATATCAATACATTAAAAAAATTACCTTCTAAATAGATCTTGCCAATATCCCAGGCTATTAGAGTATTCTTTATCTTGGTATGTGACATTCTTTTAAATTGCTGCAGTTGTCTTCCTTGGTTGAAAGTGGTGAGATTATAATGACATTAGCATTTCTCTACATTAAGAATAAGTGCTAACCAGAGGCCTTATTATTGTTCCGTCACCGTTTTTCTCCCTCTGATGGTTATGTAATCTTTGATTGAACTGTCATGTGCTCAGAATCGTCCAGTGATGATATTCTTCATGTATCCAATCCCATCAGGAAATAAAGAGTTCCACCAACTGAATTTTCCAGAAAACAGAAGCTTGTTCCCTTTGACAAAATTTTATATTTATGAGAGAAATTTTTCTGACCTGTGTTTATCCTTTTTACCTAAAATAAGATATAATTATTTATATTAAATAATTAAATTTTATTTTCTTCTTGATAAATAAGGTCATTAACAATAGAAATGTTGGGATTTCATACAGTGATAGCCAAGATGCTGTTCAGTGGTGGTGATTTATTTCTGTGTTGAAATTTTTAGACTGATTTTTCTAGTTTGTTTATTTTTCTAGGCTGTTTTTTAATAGTTTCTTTAGCCTCCATTTACCATCTTTGTCTTGCTGCTGTCAGTGAGTTGACCTCTAGCATGCTCCCAACCACCTGATTGTTCCCCTTCACCGTGCTGTTTTTAATCGGTTATGATACTAGATCTGTGCACTTGTGAAATCCATAGTTTTTGGTTTTCAGACATTAGTTAACCCCCGATATGTCTACTGTCTAGATAGATCTTCCTCTATAAAAGAAATCACTTTCATTGTACCCTCTTTCCATTTAGTTTGGCTCACAGGGTCATATTATCCCGGTTATCAGCCATATTCTAAACAACTTGACTTACTTGTGGGCTGACCTCTGAACAAGTAGAATTTACTAAAATAGAACTTTGGACATAAAATAGTTCCTCTTTCATTTAAAGAGAAGTCATTTAAAACTCCAGATAAGTTGAGGGTATTTTCATTTGTTTAAGGCCTTACAGCTTAATACTTTTTATTTAATTGGCAGGAGTAGCCACTCTATAAAAGAACCAGTGTCTGCACTTCACCGATTCTCCCAGCGACGCCGAAGAACCTACTCAGATACAGACTCTTGTAATGATATGTTTCTTGAAGACCCAGATAGTAAGTTAGATGGGTTCTGTCTTTCTTTGGACTATTCAGCAAAATTATTTTGGCTCTTTGTAATTGTTGGGGTGAAGAATACTGACAAGTAAACACTATATTTGGGCCATTGTACTTGGTACTGAATTCCGTAATTAAGAGTTAAGCAAACAGTACATAATCAACAGATGCTCATATATCCTTTTACGAATGCCTTTGTTATTAACTAAGACATGCTGAGTAACCCTTTGTAAATACCATATCTTAGACTTACATGTAATACCAAAATCTTTCATTCTCACCACATTTGCGTTTAAAAAATTTTTAGAAGAAAAAAGTAAATTGTGGGTAAGATTTAGGGCAAGTTTACAGTTCTAAGAAAAAAATAAAAGCAAGTTCTAAGTTCAAAGATAAACATCAGCATTATTAATTAAATAATCTGAAATGGCCAAGGAAGGTAATTTTTTACTGGTGGGGGTGGTGGTCAGTTATAATAGCATTTATTCCTGTACCTTTTTTATCCCTTACTACTTTCTATGTTTTTGGCAGCATACTATGATTTAATATTTTAGGAAAGGTTTTGTGATTTATGTTAAATGTTAACTATTTTTCTCTTTAGGGAAAAAACTTTGAAAGTGTGTTAGATTATCTAGTTAGACAGTAATGATCACGATTTCCACTGAACACAATTAGTCTTATTATAATTCTATCGATAGGGTTTTGCTTTTCAAAGTCTTTTTTTTTTTAATTTTTTATTTTAGTTTATTCAGTACAGTTTCTATCCTTTATTCCCATTCCAGCCCACCCACCCATTCCTCCCCTCCTCCCTCCCTTTTCCAACACCCCTAGTTTT